>JAKSZP010002645.1:0-367413 GCA_022478985.1 Massospora cicadina | reverse complement strand
CTGAGCTAGCACCATGTGAGCAACTAAGTGGCAAAAAACCCTGACATATACATATAGAACTCACCCTATATTTCATAGTTTTATACTGTGCAACTATATATACTATATAATAAGTCCCAATAATTATTTCTTATCTTATTATATGGTTTGCTTGAGTATACTATATATAACTTAAGATAAAGAAAGTTGAGTTCACTTTTGAGCAAAAATAATTAAGAAATAAGTTTAACTTATCACCGCCTCTGTCCACACCCTTTTACAATATGTCCGTAGACCAGCTGCCTGCTGCTCCAATGTGAGGTTTCAGTGCTCTACCACCTAGTGTTTTCCACCATGCGGGCAAACGCATTCACACTGGGTCAAATAGCCTGCCATTTTCATCCAGCTGTTTTGTCCCCCCATGGGATTTAGCACTCCACCTGGCACGCATCCACCCTTCTTGCCCCATCCTCTCACCCTCCCTCAATCCATAATCCAATTTTGCCTCCAAGTTTACTATAGGCATTTATTTCCATATGCTGACAAGGCAATTATTGAATTGGCCACCATTGCATTTGTGCCAGATGGCTTTATTCATTTCCGCCCTTTTAAGAGCTATTTCAATATTGGATTCCAGATGAAGGAGGCCACTGCAGCAGCGGCTTCTACTCCCCTTATTTTTAAAAATACTCCCATCCATAATACCTGAAATTGCCTTCCTACAGGTACCACAATGGTGGTGTCCTTTGCAACCCTCCCTTCCCACCACCCACCCCAAGTTTTGTATGATCAGCTGATGGTGGGGCTTATGGTGCATGGCTCTTAGCCCAACCTCATCTTTGCTGTTCCCTTCAGTGCGGAGCGCCTTAATGCCCCTTATGCAACTGCCACCATCATCCCACACCACCCTGCTATAGCCCACCAAATCCCCCCATGCTCATATTGCAGCAGCGCCTGAGCACTTTTTTGGGCTCAGGTGGATAATGGTCACCAAATTTGTTCCCTCTGTTTTGGACTTGACTATTCCAAAAAATCCTGCCCCTAATCCACTTCCTCTGATGCAGCTTCAGAGCCACATTCAGCGGGTTCCAAATGGGGCATTTTGCTGCCCCCTCCTACCTAACATTCTCATTTGATGGGACAGAGTGGGAAATTGGCCCCCACCAAATTTAACCACCCACATTAACCCACCCAATTCTAATCCCACCAATCAGAGTCAGGCTTGTACCACTATTCGCTCCCAAGCAACCCATTCACCCAATACCACCCACCCAACTTCTAATGCCACTATTCTCATGAACCAGAACTATGGGACCTATTGGCTGAGATTGACAAATCAGATAACGTTATCATGAGTGAGCAGACTGGTCAATCTCTTGTCAGTTCAATTATGGTCAGGCTGAATTTTTCCTTTCTGATTTTGATGATACACCACCGCCCATTCGTTTCACTCATAAACCCAATGCCGCCCCCTACCAAAGTGACCACCAGCTCACCTTAGCTGCGGTGGCCTCTCCCCAGTGCCCAAACCTATGCAAAGCAGTGGCCAAATCAGTGGCTCAATACCAACTAGGGCTGCCCACACTCTATTTCTTCCCAATTTCCCTGAATCTCCCTGCAGCAATTCTCGAAATTATTTGATGATGCTGAAGCCGCTGTTATGCATGTTGCTAAACTAGCAGATTTTAACTCATATGATATAATCACCCACCAGATTATCTCCAATTTTTCCCAATTCCCTGAAGCCTGCTTTTAAGATGAACTTCACATAGCAGAATTTGTTGAAGTTATCTACCACACTAATCTTGATAAGGAGGTGGAGAACTCATATTACACTGCCATCTACCCACACTACGCTGATACCCAACGCCCTGGCTCTCTGCTTTAGTCCATCTCTCCAACCAACATGACATAGTTGTGGCAAACTTGTCTTCAGACAAACCGCCTGACCCCCCTCACCTTCAGCCATGGTGGGTTAGTGGAAACCGCTCCCTTCCTGGTTTGTTGTTTTTGTTTTGTCTTCCCAGTCATTCTTTCAATTGGGATATTTTATTTTACTTTATTTTGGTTTTTGAGTTTTGGTACTTTCTGTCCCCTGGTCAGTGTACCTCAAATAAATCTAAAAAGATAAGGAAAGTTGCAAGTTAGTAACTGTGCTGAACTAAACTTTATTTGAGATCCTAACAAAAAGGATAGTAGTTTATAAGTATCATTATGAAATAGATTTAGATAACTTCTTCACTTATATTTTTATTGGAGTATTTTGTGTCTGAAAAAAGTTTTACTTTTCAATCTGAATTATTATATAAGTTATAAAAGCTTAGCTTTATTTTTTTACATCTAGATTTTAGAGTTTAAATAACTGTTATGTATTTATTAGCATCTAGAACTTTGGAAACATCTATATACCAACTTTAATTTTTGTACCTTTTTAGGATTAATAGATATGGTGATCAGTCAGTGATTAACTATTTTTTATAAATTACACTGTAAATGAAATTATTATGTAAAGATATAGGTATGTAAGCGATTCTAAACACTAATATAATTTCACATATCATCTATAACTATGATTTTTAGAGTAACACATTAACAAGAAAAACTACTATCCACATATAAATTACTGCTCCATTCTATTCTACAACTAAAGTTAGTTTAATGATTTATAGAAAACTTAAGCTCTTGCTATAAGGTACTAATATTGTATGACATTGCACTCATCTGATTATTTAACTATTACTACAATGTCTTTAGACTATATACATCACAATCTGATTTTGGGATCAGTGTTGTTATATAATAAGTAAAGAGATATAGATGTATATTCAAACACTATTTGATTGTAATAAAGAGTATAGAGTTTTTCTTGTGTTCAAATTTAGTGATTATTATAGAGGCTTTTTATGCATTATGTACTTTTTGTCTCTACACATGCTCTTTGCATCGATTTTCTCTCCTATTGTATCAAGACAGTAAGTATACTAATGCTTATTATGATATACTAAGTAACAGTAAATTTAGTCGATGCAATTATGCCTTCTCTGACTACAAGGAATCTAATATAGCTTTGTCAAACTTATATATAGTATATTAATTACTGCCACCTTTTAAAGCGAATAAAAATTTAAAATAACTTTCTTTAAAATTTATAACAGATAATTAAATTCTCTTTAAACTTTTACCAGGTCTTTGATCTCTTAACAAAGAGTATTTCCTAAATCTTTGCAGCAACCAGGTAAATATATTGCTTATTGTATTAAATTAAAAAATTATTTATACATTAGTTTAAACAATAGTAGTTCTTCTATCCTTTTCCTGCATGGAAAATGTAACAAAATAATTTTATATACTAGTGTCATTTCTCACTTTGAGAATCTGTAGTTTAGTTTTATAGATTAAGCTTAAGACATGTGTCATGGAATCTACAGTAAGTGATATAGATTTCTCTAAGGGAAGTAAGAAATCCTGAGGGCCACCAAGCCATGAAGATGACTTTAAGACCCCTTTTGAATGGAAATACAACTGAATTAAACAAGTGCCCCAAGGTGGCCAACCAACCAGATGCATAAGCATCTGCATACCAAGTTTTAAATCTTGACAGCAGTTACTAATCTATGGGGTATTGAAAATTTCATACTATTAATTTAACAATGACAGATCAAAGGATCAAATATTTTATGTGACCAATCAACTAAATCTATATAGCATGATACCATGGATCTCAATAATCATTTTTAACTGTACATATAGAGGACAATGTGCCATCAAGAATAAACATATTAAATAACATCAATCAAGCAGCAGAGCCACAGGGTTTGTACCACAGATGCTCTGAGAGGATCAATAACATTGAGAGCACTATTCCCAGCCACATAGCGGCTGTGAAAAAAGATTAACTCAAGGAAACCAATTATACTTTCATTATTTATTTTTAATTTTTAATTTTATTCAGGGAAGGCCAACCATGAGAAGGACACTTCCAATATGTAAACTAAAAAGAAAAAATTTAAGCAAGAGGCACCCCAGAAAAGCTAACGCTGTCTCCTGTTGACAGCGGGAACGCCAAATAAAGAAAGGGGGGTATCATGGTTAGTGGCTTGTGCCACTATTGAGCATGTATGAAGGAAAGTTTCTGAAGTGATGATCCCAACTGGAAACCAAAATGAGACCAATTGACGTTGATAGAATGTAGGTAGCCTTACAACCATGTCTGAAAGTGGTCCATGTGGTGTGACTAAAATTAGCGTACAGTTTTTTTGGAGGGTGGGAGTAGAGCCTGAAATGGCATCCAAGACTACCGTGTGGATAGTCCACATTACAATTGCTACCACTAAGGCTCGGAGGGAATATTATACAAGGGAATTCAAGGGCAAATGTGAAGATGTCCTTAGATAGGCTGAAGGGCTGTGTTTGCTCCTAGCAAAAGTGACGTTGAACCTCACACCAGATTGCTTTTGACGGAGGGTACTCTTCCAGGCGGTGGACCAAAGTCCCATATTAGTCACAAACAACACATGAGGAGTGTGATGCGTTGGATCGCTTGGCAGTACAGTATACCCATTTAAAGCAGCGCCACACATGGTAATGAACATGTGGCTGTAAATGAGGGTGATGGGCGTACTTCCAGATGGCTTTCTGGGTTTCTAGAGAGTAGAGGATGTCCAACATGTCCATATAATTTACCCTGGCCATGATAGGGGACCTCCTTGGTATCAAACTGTTTATAACGTCTTGGCCTTGTACTTCCTATGTGAAGTGGGGAGTAGGGAAACCCCTCTGGGCGGTATGCCCACTGATGCAAATTCTCCACTCAGCGCTCTGCATGGAGAGGAGAAATTGTTTGAAGTGGGGTGACGTCCCATGTGGGCCCGCAGTAGAGGGATGTGAGGCAAGATATTTTAATGGAGAATGGGGGTGGGTAGGATTGCTGAGGCCCAAGGTGCAAGAAAAATTGGAGCGGGCCACGCGTGACCAGCGTTGGGCTTGGAGTGTGGTGTTGGTGACTGCAGCAATCCAGGTGCCAAGTAATTTGGCAGCATGTGCCTCAAAGTTGAACAGGCCCATATCTTAACTATGGCGAGGGCCAAACAAGACATCCAGGCTCACTGGCAGTGGGTGGTCTAACCAAAGCCACCCTTTCAGGAGGGCATACAATGAGGTGAAGAAAGATGGAGAAAAGGCGATAGAATGGGCCACAAACCAAACTTTAGATATGAGCATAGAGTTGGTTAGCACAACTATTCCTGTGAGGGAATTTTGGTGGGCTCTGGGGGAGGCGATGCGTTTTGTGACATTGTCCAGTATATGGTGCTCCATCACCAATGAGGCGTACCCTCCCACCTCCAGCCACACACCCAGATGGCATACCAGACCAGCCGTGGGTCTTGGCACAAAAGGGAGCACAAACGGGGTTGTATGGGGTGGGCGGGGCAAGCAAACTCGTGAGCTAGCTGCTGAAGCAGGTAGGAAACGGGATGCTGGTAACCAGCGGGCTTGGAAACGCCCAAGGAGAATGATTTCGGTTTTGAAGGCGTTAAGTGCAGCATTACTTAGTCTGGAGTAAACCTGGATATTAGCCTCAAGAGCGCGTGCGTCTTGGTTGTTAGACACCCCAACCACGCAATCATCAGAAAACGCCGGCATCTCAACTTGTGCTTGGACTTGCACATGGACACCAGTAAGGCGGGCACTCACGTTGCATAAAAGTGGGTCAAGGCTGAAATTATATAAGAGTGGGCTCAAAGGGTCCCCTAGGCGGAGTCCCCTTTGAGGGTGACCTACATCAGTGAAGAATCCAGGGCCACGCACAGCCATTGTGGCGGATTACATAAGCAACATCACCCAATATATGAACCAATAGGGGGGTGGAACTTGTGGAGGCAGGCTTTGAGGTAATCCCAGTTGACTATATCATAAGCCTTCTGCTGGTCTAAAAACAAGTGCTCCAGTAGCCGTGGATTGGCAAACGTTGGATACACTATGTATGTTGTCCCAAATAAACCGCTTGGGAATGAAACCAAATTTCTCAGAGGAAATGAGATCAGAGGCAAATTCCCCTAGTCAGTTGACCATTGTTAAGTAAAAAATTTAGTATCTGTGTTAATAAGTAAAATGGGGCGATAGTTAGCCAATTCCAGCTTATCCCTTTTTTTATACAGCATTATTGTGAAAGCCTCCTGGCCCTCAGGAAGGAGGCGCGTTTCTAACAGACACTGGCTCATTGAAACATGCAGCAAAGAGGAGAGATAATTAAGATATATATTTGTAGAACGCATAAGGAATCCCGTCTGAACCTGAGCATTTCCTGTAAAGTACACTGTGAATGGCTTACTAGAGTTTGTCCTGAGAAATTAAATTCATTAACTCCAAATAATGGGAAATGGTGCAGATATGTGCGCTTTCAAGAAATTTGTCAATTTTAATTGGTTTGACTGGATTGGAGAAGTACAATTTGGAGTAATAGTTTTGAACTTTGATTGCCACTTTGGCCAGAGTATTTGTGACAAAGTGTTCTGGCCGCCTCACCTGTGTGCAGGCCATGCTCTGTCACGGAGTAAAGAATTTTTGGAAAAAGTAGGCGGAGAACGTGTTGCCTGCCATTATAAATTTTGCTTTGTACTGAATGCAAATGTGATGTTTGTGTTACCTTACCAGTGCATTGAGGTGAGCGGACACCTCTGCCCACTGTAACCCCAAGCTGGGCTGTAGCCTGCAGCAGGGACATTAAATTCCAGGTGGTCTACTTTGCAAGCATGCACAAAATGACCGCCAAGGAAGCCCAAGAGTGACACTTAAGATGTGGCATGCCTGGAGGATGGTGTTCACTTTGAAGTTTGACCAGGCTGAAAGTGGGTCCACACAGAACGGTGTGGTGAGCTCTGGTGCCAAGGTTTCAGTGTCCACCCATGAGGAAAACCTGGGTGACGTGATCTTGGATGGGAGAAATTCGCACTACTTTGGCGCCTGTGCCGCTGAGTGCGCCAAAGAGAATGAAATGACACCAACTTATGGTCAGAGAAATCGATTTTTGTTGTCATAAAGTGTGCAACCTGAGGCTGAAAGTTCAACAGGGCAAGAATAAGGTCAATGCGGGGCATTGACCTCAACTGACCGTTGTGCACATGGGGATGAGACACATTTGGGAGAAGTGGTGCATGTTTAGGTAGGGTATCAAACAGCCCCAAAGTGGCTTTTAAAACATGAAGTTCTACATGCCCCTACGGGGGGCAGGCGCAGAAGGCCAGTGGTCAGTGGATGGGTTGGCTCAGAAGTTCATGTCGCCCACCACAAGTGAGTCAGGGGAAGTGGGAGAGAAGTAACAGCTGAGAGGAATTCCTGGCGAGCTCACACACAGGTTGGGGCATAAATAATAATGATAGCATGCACTTTGTCATCCCACGAAAAGGACACTACAAGCACACAGCCATTAAGGAACAAATTTTTAGAAATAAATTTAAAAATTGTGGGTCACACATATAAGCACCCCACAATGCAGCAACCAAAAAGAGAGGGAGGGGAGGAGCATGGTTGCCCATGTTTCCTCTGCACCGTGTGGACAGTGAGTTTCCTGAATGGCCAGGATGTCCACAGGTAAATTATTTTTTTAAAAACTCAGTTTCTTAGACCGGAATGGCGAGACCTTGAGTCCAGCAATGTTCAACATCCCTATTGTGAAGGTTCCCCCCATCACACCTTAGGTGCTAGGGGAAGGGCCCCCTTAGCCTCCCTTTGCCACTTTCTCAGTAGCAGCAGTAGCCTGAATATAGTGCTTTTTTCTATATAAGAGGGCTTAAGGTTATCTGACACTTTGGATGAAGTTGTGATTTTGGTGTTCTTTTTTGCTGATTTTGGTCAAATTTTTGAATTGCTGTGATCCTGCAGTGCATCAATAGAGGTCAACAAAAATTTGGGAGAAAAGTTGGTGGTAGAATTGGTTTCAATTGAGGCTTAGTAATATTTCTCAGGTAATCCAACTCACCCATCAGGTCATCAGGTTGGTTGGCCCAATCTGATTGGTGAACTGATTCACAAGCCACTTTGGCAGCGAATGACTTGATGTCATCCTGGGTCTGAGCAGGCGGAATCACAGACGCGGCCATGGATGCTGCCTTGGCTGCTGCTCTGTGGGCCTGCTTGGCCTTCTTACGCTCCTGCAGGGACACAGGTTTGACCTAAATGTAAAACCCTTGCATGCCCTATGGGAAGGTGGCATTAGTGTCTATAGCCAGTTCATAATGGGTGTCTGCACTTCCCATTGCGTTGGGGAGGATTTCGTTTTGTGTAATGCCCTCCTTGACAAGGCAGGTGTGGGCCTTGTGGCCAAAAGCATGACAAAAGGTGCAGATAGGGGGTGCGCAATCCACTGTGATGTGGAATGGGTAGGATTCCTGCCGTCAATGAACACAACTGCAGTGTTGTTGGATTTGGATCAAATCTTCCACAATGCCTGCGGACAGGGTGATCAAAGCAATTTATTTGCCCATGCACAGGTCCAGCATGAGCGTAAAGCATTGCATTTTGAAGGAGTGAATTTCCCCATATGCCTTAAGCCCAGCCATTAGGTGGTGCTCCAGCACTGTGCGCTTAATAGTTGTGGGGAGGAAGTCTAATGTAACAAAAATTTGGTTAGATTTGGTCCATTGAGTGCATTTGTCTCAACAACCCATTGACCATCCAGGAGCTCTACCACCACATGCACCTATGAAGCTTCGTCCACTGCTATTTTATTTTCAAACCCAAGATCTAACCAACCACGGGTCATGGAGTGTGGTGCTACATATACTGCAGCCAGGAAATGGTTGTGCACATCTCCACAGAACTTTTCCTAAAGTGCTGTTTGATTAATATCCAGGGATACTCAAATCCCGTGCTCCACTGACAACAGGGGCTGGGAATGTGGAGTATTGGTGAACTGGTTACACTTTGCTTGCCAGGCTAAATTCTCCAGGGAAATACTAACCGCCAGTTTTTTGTTTTTATCTAGGCTGTCAGTGTTGCCGAGGCGTTTACCAATTTTGGATGGTAAAGAGCCCAATCCTGTGCCCTTAACTTTGCTAGCCCAACTGCTACATAACATTGGGTGCACACTAATCTCCTCAAAGAAATTATCAAACTTACCTAGCCTTGAATCGAATTTTTGTTGCAATTAGTGATTGCAATGAAAGAGAAAAGTTTTCATACTTTCATTATTTAATTTAGCTTTATCTCATATCAAGGGAATTAAATCCAAACCAATTATTAGTATCACGTATAGATTTTCTATTGAATTATAATATCTTATTATTATACTTAAAACAGATATACATAAATTAAATTGTAGTCTGTACTTATAAAATTAATAAAAATATAAAAAGAAAGTTAAACTAAATGAAAAGTTGATCATGGGAGTACATCAGGGATATAATCTTTATTGGGTTTAAAGTAAATGTGGCAGTAGTAAAGAGTTACTTAAGAGTGCATTAAACCAAGAGACCTACTGTTACATAGCGTTGCATGTACTTGACTGGAACTTAGCAACCTAGCGCTAGTAAAGGTAAGTCAACATCTGGTTCTCACTACAAGAATATTGGAAAGTACACTTGATCTGATGGAAGGACAAATATAATTATTGATTGGATATGATTATAAGTTTGAGTCAGCGAAGAGGTGTGCTAAAATGATATGCAAGGAAAAAGTGAACACTTGACAACCTCTGACACAAATACATTGAAGCCAGAACATTGGCCTTGTAATAAAAGAAGTGGTAGAGCTGTGTTGAAATCCTGGCAAGGAGCTTCTCGCAGGTGCTTAGCCACAGTATCTCAACAATATAACAGCTTGCAGGATGTTAGAATTTTTTCCACATTATTCAGCTTCATCAATTACAATTAATCTGCTGGTCCACTATGGGATCTATCCTAAAAGTGGATGTTGAAGTTATCAATTACTTATATGATAACTATTGCTTTAAAATATTCCAGCAAATATTATTAATCTGCAGATTACAATCCTCCAGATTGAAAAGTGATTTGTTGGGAATGATCCCTGGCAATAAGCAAGTGACTAGGGGGTCAATTTAATTATCAATAACTTAATTGACTTGTAGAAGTTGATTGGGCTTAGTTGCTAATTAATTAAGGGGTTTATGAGTTGCTGGCAAGTAATGTTGCCTGTCATAGAGCAACTTTTAAGTTAACCATTCCTGGAACGAAATCTGCTTACTATGGGTAAGAGTCCTAGTACCTAAGCAGGTAATTATCAGATAAAGGGTAAATTTGATGAGAGTTGAGCAAAGACATTAAGAAATGTTCTTGCTTTAACTCATAATTGGTCACAGTCAGGTAGAAAGAGAACCTGAGTATATTCAATGATGAAGATCATCATTTTTCATGCCCCTGGATGGTTAATTTATTCGCAACAGCTGTCATTCTCAATCTAGGTGCCAACTAAATAGTTGTGCACTAAATTTCCTATAAAATACTCTTGAACTTTTAAGAAAAAGCAGATAATTAGATAATGAGATAATTAGAAAAAAGACATTTACAGATAAATACTTTTATAATTAGACTGTTTGATCTTGTGATTAGAGAAGTAAGGACAGAAAGTTTTTTTTTCTAAATTATTGCTATCGCCTTGGACTCATCATGATGAGAAGAAAGAAAAACCTCTGAACCTTACACTAGGTGTCAGAAGATTACAAGTCAAATGTATTGATAAGATGTTTTGGAGGAAAATAAAATACTGGCCAAAAGACCATGGTTGATTCCTGGTGGAACCCCTTAAATCAGGGTAACACCTTTAATGATAGTTAGGCAAACAGGATGAAATTTGGCCAGTCAGATTGCACTAAATTGTCGGCTGATTTTGGGATTTCATTGGAGGCTCCTCTCCAAGCCACTTCCAATTTAATAAAGCCTACACCGCAAAACTGGCCCCTTACATAGGGTCATGGGGAGTCCAACAAAGTGCAAAAATTTTCCAGCCCACTGATTGGGTAAAATACATCAAAACCTTACCACACAGACTTATCATACCTGCCCTCCATTGGCTGTCTCATCAAAGTGAGGTGAGTCTTCCGAGCTCTGATAGGTCAAAATCCAATATTCCCTAATTTGGACTTTATTAAGCAATCTGAACTTCGAGCCTTAACATTTTAAATACTAAACTTTATTTTATAAAGAGGATTCTCTTTTACTGCTGCACGGTGACTAATAAAATTTATTGAACTCAACCTTTTAATATTTATTAGTTTTTTTTATTTTCTTATAAGTGGTGAGAAAACCCAAAATTAAATTTTGTTGGATTTATGGTAAAAAAGCAACAGAAAGCATCTTCCACCCCAAAAATCTAACACTAGGTTAAGTTTACCAGATGAAATAGGGAAGAAGTCCCTAAATTTAGAAGAAATCAATATAGGACAAGCTCCCAGTTGGCGTTGGACCTAATCATTATTCTGGTCAACAAAACTAGAATAGTAGACTTCATACTACTATTGCTCATTATATCATAAACTATGTCAAACAACGCACATACAAGAAACCTGTGCAAGGTAAACAAAGGGAGCTGAAGCAAGTATTATTCAGAACAAGGAATCAAATAATAAACTTATCAATAAGAGCTTAAACAAGGTTCAAGCTCCTGAAAGTTTTATCAATTGGTGCTTACTACAGTGGATAGTTAAGTTTAGTCAGAATTAATAAGAATATTGAATCAATATGCCTTACAAGAACGAACTACTCAAGCTCTGGATGGAAATTGGCCATAAACAAGAACTCACTTAATTTGGTGTCACAAGATGACTTACTGCATTGGAAGAATGGGTGACAAAGGCCAAGGAAGAGGTTGACAAAGTATAAACCAACAATGACCTCTGTGGAAAAGTCAACTCATTGAAGCACAAGGAGGTAACTGATCAAAGAAGTATTGTTTCAGAAGACTAAGCGAGAGGCAGACCAAGAATGCATTTGCTGGCTTACTGAAGAGATAGTGCAACAATTGAAGAATATAGAAGAACTGGAGGACCATAAATGCGATTGTGCATAAATGGAGGCAGAAGAAGCCAAAAATGAAATGCCTGTCACTCCATTTGGAAAGAATAATCCATCTAGAGACATGCCTGGTCATTTGGAGCAATTTTGGAGATGACACTTGAAATAAGTACGATGGTCCATAAAGTTGTCAGACAAGATACACCTGTTAGTGGAAACCACAGATGAATTTTGAAGCACACCAAAATTACCCACATTCCATTGAGATAATGCCCCTGCATTTTTTTGCCTATTAGAGATGTCGATGTTTGGTTTCAGTAATTGACAGAAGGCGGTGACCGTCATGAACTGCCTGAAGACAGATTGTCAGATTTTAGTGTTACCCAATTAAACAGGGATAACTGGTTTTAACAGGAGGATAAAGAAGCCATCATACTAGAATTAGGAAGCCCCATGCGGATGTCTAACTGCAAGCAAGAATTTATGGGAATTCAATTCTGCTAAGATGAAACCATAATAGCTTTCGCGGACTAATTATATCAGGAATTGCAGATTTTGGATGGTGCATAAGTGCTAACGGATTTTAACACCCAATTCGTGATGCAAGCAGCATTGTGGCCTTATCCTGATTTTCACAAAACTATGACTTCAGCATCAGTAACACAAATGAACACATCTCAAATGGTGAAACAATTGAAAATATTGGGAGCCACTTATGAAGCCCCAAACATAGCTTTCTAAGTGATCCAGACTTGAGCTCAAAACACTGTGAAATCTGCCAAGATAAATAAGGAGCAAACAAATTGATTTGATCAGGTAATAATCCAGAAGTATGGAAGCGAGAAGATAAGATGCTAATCTGCTGCCACCAGTGTGGTAAATCTGGACATGAAGTCACCCCTTGTTGGATAAAGAAACCCAAGGAGAAGGTCACCTTAGTCCAGGTGAAGGAGAAGGAAAAGTGTCAGAAGTTGGGAAAAGGTCCCGAGGTCTAGAGATGGAATAATCTGGTAACACAGTTAAAATATGTTTCTCCTGATATTATGAATGATGACAGATATTTCCGATCTTTTTGTAGATGATGAAGCAACTGATCCACTATATTGGGTTGTTAACATGGACGTAAACGCTATCACTTGAGCTAAAATGAAGGATATTGATCCTGAAATTGTGAAGGAGGTGGCTCAACCATATGCTTGTCATCTAGTGGACAATATTAAATCTGCTGAGATCTAGGAGGAGTTACTCAAGACGATATAGATGAGGCAAACGTTTCCATTCCATTAGTGCTATCAAGGAATCTTTCCCTAACCTTTCATCACATCTAATTAATTATCTCAATTCAGCAAATAATGCTGAAATTCACTCAGTAAGCACACGATTACAATATTCTGTGTGCACCTATGTGGATATTATCGCTAAATGAGTGAGAGTAAGGCAATCATTGACAATGGAGCGCCCATAAATATCGTTTTGAACAAACTGATTAAACAAATGAAGATTTCACCAGACCCCTGCAAAGGGGATGAGAGGCATATCGCCTGTCCTGGCTGGTGCAGACGAGCTGCTCAGTACTTAAACAGGGAGGGCATATGTCAGTCTAGGGGGTGGCGTGAGCTACTTCCAATTGCAGTCAGGCCCACATTTTTAAGTGGTGCTTAGATTTGCGCAGCCCTAGTATGGTGGGGGGCAGTACCCCAGGACTTCATCCCACAATAGTTGCCTGCACTAGGGAGCCCCTCGGGGCTATAAAACCCAAAGATTTCACCAGCCCCAGAACACCAGAAGGAATACAGAATGGCCAGACCAGAGATGACAATATCCTGTGGAGTATACAGCGTGCTGCCACTATGGGTTGGTTCACTAATGGTAAAAGCTCCCGCCATTGTGTTAACAAACCAGAATTACAATATCCTTATTGGGACAGAGTTCCTAAAAATATGGAGTGAAATGTAATCTTGAGGAGAATACCCTGAACATTTTGGGGCAGATCCTGCCTTTGGTATATCAGCAGGAAGGAGAATCACCGCTGGCTAAGAAAACAATTTTTAAGCCTAATTTATAATGATGGCATCGTTCACATCCAATATACAAGTTAGTTGGGCAAAAAAAGAGAGAAATGCTGAATGAGATCCTGAAAAATCGTGGGATCCCCCTGAGAACAAATACAATAAACACTCTGTTACCTGGAACGCAAATAATAATTAACACAGGGTTAACGCTCAAGATTCCAGGGCAACTACATGGAGAAGTCATTGGCCCATGGAGGAAATCAAGAGTTAAACCATGGGTTGGGCTGGGGATAATTATGCTGGGACACAGAGAAGTCAATGTTCTACTGGCTAATCTGGGAATGAAACCAATTAATATAGCGAAAAATCAAATATCACGTTTCTCCATTGAATCCTGATGGCAGAAATTAGCACATTCTATGATTTTGGAATGCTAAACAAAATGGGATTGCTAGCGGGAAACTGCCAAAAGTGTCAATGTCTTTATAGATTGATAGCTCTGGCTAAATTGACTGAAGAGCAGCAAGAAGAAGTGTTCCAACTATATGAGAAGTATTTAAAGATATTTTCACAAGATGACCATGACCTGAAATGCATAAAGAACGTGATCCACAAGGTTGACACAAGGGGATATTTGTTGATATGGATGAGACCTATTCGAAGGTTTAGAGCTGCTGAAGCTGTGGTCAGCAAAGAAATCAACAAGCTTGTTAAAAATGGGCTCCTTGTCCCATCATTGAGTCTATGGGTGAGTCCAATACTTATAGTAAAAAAGAAGGATGGATCAAATCAATTGGTGATCAACTTTTGCCAACTGAACAAAATCACTAAGAAGGATTTGTATCCACAGCTGAGGAGTGAAAATGTGCTCAATTGCCTAGGGAATGCCAAATACTTTTCAGCGATGGACTTAATTTTGGGGTATTGAATAATTAATTTACCAAAAAAGAACCTAGAAAAATGTGCGATTATTACTGCACAGGGACTCTATTAGCCTACCTGAATGCCCCAGGGATTGTGCAACATGCTGGCCACCTTCCATAGAGCAATGGACTCTATCCTTAGTGATCTGAATTTATCCTGTGTCTTGTATATTTGGATGATATAAAGTTATTCAGCAGGACCTTCACGGACAATTTGGAGCACTTAGAAGAAGTGTTCTAGCGCCTGGCGATGGTAAACTTAAAGATCAAGCTGAAGAAATGACATTTATGTAGAGAAGGAGCTTGAGTACTTGGGGTTTGTTATCAACTCCAGAGGGCTGAATCCCAGCAGCAGTAGATTATGACAATCAAACGGATGTTGATCCCAAAGAGTGTTTGGGAGATCCAAGTTTTTCTGGGATGATCAGCTACTATCGCTGATTCACAAAAGATTTTGCAAAAATTGTGGAGCCTTTATTCCACTTTATTAAAGGATCTGAAAAAAAGATTCATGTATAACAAAGAAGCCCAAAAGTCATTCAACGAATTATGCTAATATCTAATGACCAGTCCTGTCTTGAAGTACCCAAATTTAATTGGGAATCCGTCATCTAAACCAATGCATTATTGATGGCGATTGGAGCCATTTTGAGCAAAGTGGATGAAGATGGGGATAAACATCCTGAGTTTATATTATTTAAACACTTATGCCAGCAGAGAAGAAATTATAGTGCTATATAGTGCAAATGCCTCATGGCGATCTATGCATGCAAGTAATTATGAGTGTACATCCATGGAACGCATTTCAAAGTAGTGACTGTCAGGCAAACGGTTGTACAACTAGAAAAGAAGAATAGTTTGGAGGAGAATAACTCCAATTTTAAATTTATAAAAGGCCTATCAAATTTTTAGGAATCTGGCCTCTCAGAGAAAAATAATTTAATCCTTTCTCCTTCCAAATAAACCTACAAGTAATGATAGGATTATGCTGAATCACTGGAAAAATCAGGAAAGCCATCCTGAGGTCTCCCCGCGCCCTACAGGCAATTCGCTAAAAACTCCAGAATGGAGACCAGGCCCTTTTAAAGGCCATGAGGGGTTTAGACCAGGTGAAATTAATTTTCCCCACGGTGATTGGCTTAAATTTATCAAAACGTTACCTCATTGCTTTGTTTTACCAACTATCAACCCTCTATCAGCTATTCCAACAAAGCGAGGCGAGTTTTGAGAGATCTGATAGGTCAAACCCTCATATTTCCTAAATAGGCTTGAAGCCAATAATGGAGTAATCGATTATCTCGCTTCACAAGCCTCAATTTCATTTATATACCAAGTATTGTGAATGTATAAGGGTCTTTTTTTAACCTGATTGACGCTATTAGAAAAACTTTATAAAGAAGTCTTTCTTATAAAGCTTTAAGTTTTATTCTTTTTATTTAGTGGTTTAAAACACCCTTCCCTTATTTACGGAAGTTGAGATAACAACTTCTCCTGCCTTATTGTTAAAATCAGGGGGATATTCAGCACCTGTGAGCCCTTTTAAAACCCTGATTCCAACAGTGACAGACCACATATCCTTAGCTGGATCCATAACCTAAAGGAACCAAAGGGGCGATTGCCCAATATGCTTTAAAATTACAAACCTATGATTTCAAGATATTACACCATGCTGGAGCAGCGCATCAAAACGGTGATGGACTATCAAGATTGACTGCAGTCCATAATATCCATCATCAAGTGGAAGAATTATTCAAAAAAGATGATTAAAGCAATGTCAGGATAAACCCCAAGAAATTCAAGGTGCGCTCAAGAAAGTGATGAATAACCTTAAGATAAGAAATGTACAACTATTCAAGATAATTGAAGGAAAACGATTCTTATTCCTGAAGTCATCAGATTGAGCGGAAATAATCTGAGCTGCACACAAAGTCATTGGCCATGGTGGCCTAAAGAAGACCATGGTCCATATTCACCAGTACTATGAGAATGATCAATTATGATGTCATCAACTACCTGGACTGTTGTGTGGAATGCCAACTCCACAAGCCTCATATGAATGTAACAGGATACAGGCTAGTACGCCCTGAATTCACATGGCACACTGTGTTAATAGACGTGATGGGACCCTGAGTATCAGCACAGGAGGCGCGAAATATATCATAGTGGCCATAGACCATCTAACCAGATGGGTTGAAATCAAAGCCCTGAGCAAAGTGGATGCTGTGAGCACAAAGAAGTTCATTTTGGATCAAGTGGTCTATAGGCACAGATGCCTTCAAGTGATCTTGAGTGATAATGGAACCAAATTTTACCTCTTAGTTTATTCCAAGGCTCAATGAATTGATGGGGATCAGAGGATTAGTATCAGTTCCATGCAGACCAGAAACAAATAGAATGGTGGAAAGAGTTAACGGAACGTTAGATGTGACACTGAGAAAATTGGTCACAGAGAAAACTTCTGCTTGGGGAACTTAACTGAGTTCAGTTACCTTCACCTATAATATAAGTCATCACACAGTGACATGAAAAATACCGTTTTTTACTTTACAGATGAAGGGCAGACTTGCCACTGATTTTGTATTCTGCAGTAGAGCCATTAGCGGTGATGAGTACTGATCAATACCTGAACTGGCTGGTCAATATGATGATCAAACTGCAATTTCAAGCATTTGATACAACCTTAAAAAAAGGATCAAAGCAAAGTTAATGGATGACAAGAACTGACCAGTGATACAGGAGTAACATGTGGGGGATAGGGTAGCCTATTGCGATACCCATGGTTTTGGATGGAGAAACAAGCTGGATGCTTTGTGGTTATGTCCATTTAAAGTGATCGTCTAGATGGCAACTGATGCCTACACAGTTTAAGAACATTGTGGATGGTCATGTAGTGAATCGTGTCCATACAAAATATCTTAAGTATTGGATCTAGGGGAGGAATAAGTGCAATGTTCCTGAAGGACCAATAAACCTAGAAAATTTAGGTCAAGTCCTAGTGTTGGTTAAGTCCCAAGTGGGGGCTGCTGAACCATGATAGGTGGTTAATTTCTAAAAATAGACATCTGAACCACAATAGCTGGTTAAGTATAAAAAATGAACTGTTGAATCAGAAAAGGGAAATAAAAAGATGGACCTCTGAACTAATATTAGGTCAAGTCCCATTGCAAAAGATTCAATTGAGAGAAAAAACAAAAAAAGATATAAGATCAAAAAACATAAAGAAAACTATATAAGAATATAAAAATGCAAAAAATATTAAAGTCCTTTTTTTATTTATCATCATCAACTTTTCTTTCCGCTCAGAGTAACTTTTGAGCAAATTTAATTAAAGTAAAAGCAAAGTAAATCTTCTAGCCTATGACCACCCCCCTGTTTGCTTCCCAATGCCCTCAGATTCTCCGCCAGCTGCTCCCATGTGGGGAGCAGCAAAACCCCACACAGCGTTTTCTGTTCAACAGGAAAATGCGCTTGGACTGGTTCGTCCAGTCCCACAAACTCATCAGGTCAGTTCATTCCGCCCAAGGATCTTTCCATCCACCTTGCACATGCCCAGACAGTGCCTCACAACCCACCTGTTCTCCTCCACTCCCAGCTGCGTTTTGGCCTTTGGGTGAATATGGGAAATTAATCCCATATAAAGAAAAAGCTATTATCGACCTGGCCCAGGTGGTGATGCTGCCAGCCAGTTTCATAGACTTCTGTCCCTATAAGGGGTGTTTTGATTTAGGCTTCACTTGTGAAGCTGACGCCGCCATTGCGGCCACCATGCACCTGGTTTTCCAGGGCACCCCTATCCCAACAATGCGCACCTGGCTCCCCACAAACACCACTATGGTGGTTCAATTCGTGGGGCTGCCCATGCACCTTCCCCCCACAGTGCTCCATCAGGAGTTGATGGAAGGCTTGGAGGAGTATGGCTCCAACCCCATCCTTCAGTTTGTGGTCCCCAATGGGTCACTCGCCTTGCTGGGCCTTGGGCATTTGCCATGACTAGCCCAAAAATAACCAAATTGCTTTGTTGATCCCTCCCACGCCATCTTTCTTTTTGCCCCTGACCACCCATTCTGGGACCATGTCGAGGGTGGGTGGATCATCTTTCCATCCTGCTTTGAGTTGGACCACTCAAAGCATAAATGTCCCTCTATTGATGCTTCTGCCAGTCCTTAAGTGCCTCCATCCAGCCCCCAAAACGCCACATACCCCGCTACCTTTCCAGTTTGGGGTACAATCCTTCCCCCTCCCCCAAAGCCTGCAGTTGCTGCAGCACCCGCAGCTGCCAATCAGGCTCCTCCTCAGCCCAGTGTCACATGCGCTTCAACCAATCAGAAAACAGCTTGGACAACAGTTTGGTCCCACGCTATTCTTCAATTGACAGCCACAGCCAATCAATTCACCAACATAAAATTCCTTTACAACTTGAACTCATGGTCCTCATTGGTTGAAACCAATAAAATGGGAAATGCTATTGAAGAATCAGAAGTCCACATCAATGAATTTATCCAGGTACAGCACCCCGTTCAGGTCCTGTAGCATTTTTACAGTCCCCAGCGGGCCGCCAGAGTGTTCCGCCCTACCCACCAGCTCGATGAAGCAGCAGCTGATTACCCAGATAATGCTGACATCTTTAAGTGTGCTGCCACATCAGTGGCGATACTTGCCATGGCAATTCCTCCTCCCATTATTCCCTCATACCTGTCCACGCAGGGCAAAAATAACATCCTTAGCCTCCACAAACAAACAGCTGCTGCCATTCAGAAAATGTTTGTCACTTCACAGGCCAAGCCATAAGTCACCCATGCCACTATGCTTTTTTGTCCAAGCTTCCTTCCATCTACCTACATGCAGAATAATGCTTATACTAGTACCTAGGTGCACTTTATGCTACAGGTAAATTACCTGACCAGACAGTCATCAGAGATATCAACCCACATGTCGCGGATCACCCCACACCATTGCTCCCCGCCTTAACCTGCACTTTTTCCTATTAGGAAGACTCCAATGCAGAGGATGAGAACCCAATCCCCCTTCCCCTTCCACCATGATGGGATAAGCAGCTCCTCGCTGTTCCACCTGGTCAGTTGTTTTATCATTTTGTGTGTCTCACCACACGCTTAGGGTGTTTAGTTCATTTTTTTGGATTTGCTTGTTTGGTGTTTCTGTTTTGGTAATGTCCATCCCCTGATTAACTTAACTCAGGTAAAATTTAAAATTTATTTATCATCATAAAAAAGAATCTGGTGATGTCCCCTTATGTTATCAAAAAACTAACTTGGGTTGAAACTGGGTTTGCCATGTGTAGCCTTGAGGCACTGAAAGAAGCAACACACATTAGTAGAATCAGTACAGGTTGAAACCAGATTTGCCAGGAGTAGTCCCTTAATAATTAAGACCAGTCTGAGGAAATACAGGGAATAAGGAATTGGAGAAGCTGTCCAAGAATATCTTAAATGACGAGGTGTCATATAACCCCCACCTGGTGGAAAACAAGTTTTCCAGACCTTTTTGTTGTCAAGAACACCCAAACTAGGCTGGCACGGCATGTGGCCATGGGAACTGCACTCTGCGGAGGTGGCAGAAAGGAGGACATGTAAAGGAAACATGCAAAAGAAGAAGGACTAAGACAATGTGCATCAAGCAAGGAATGGAGATGGACCAAGAGTACTCCCAATTTAAAATTATGCTGGCGGACTCAGTCAGAATACAAGTGGCGTATGCCTCTGAAAAATCATTATCACTGAGTAGTATGATCAAGAGAGGGGATGTGTTGTGTTTTTTCCCATATTACTCAGCTTCACTGATTACAGTTAAACTTCTGGTCCACTAGGGGATCCATCCCACTAGTGGATGTTGAAGTCATCAATTACTTATATGATAACTATTAATCAGAGAGATATTCCAGCGAATATTTATCTGCTAGATTACAATCCACAGGATTGATAAGCATTTCATCAGGGATAATTCCTGACAATAAGCAACCGATTATGGGGTCAATTTAATTATCAATAGCTTAATTGACTTATAGGAGTTGATTGAATTTAGTTATTAATCAACTAAGGGGTTCATGAATATCTGACAAGTAATGCCTGTCATAGAGAAACTTTTGAGTTAACCTTTACTGGAACGCAATCTGCTTACTATGGGTAAGAGTCCTAGTAGCTAATCAGGTAATTATTAGATAAAGGGTAAATTTGATGGGAGTTGAGCGAAGACATTGGGACACGTTTTCATTTCAAGTCAGAAGAGGTCGCGATCAGGTAGAAAGAGAACTTGAGTATATTCAATGATGAAGATGATCAATTTGAATGACACTGGAGGGTTAATTCATTGGCGACAGCTGTCATTCCCAATATAGGTGCCAACCAAAGAGTTGTGCACCAATTCCTATAATTATTCCTTAATTTTCTATAATAAAGAGAACAAACAGATATTTAGATATTTACAGATTAAATACTTCTATAATTATACTGTTTGCTCTCGTGATTAGATAAAGAAGAACCAGATAATTTTTGTCTATATTGCTATCTCCATAGGCTCAGCATGAAGAGAAATAAGTACCTCTGAACCTTACCCTAGGTTAAGTTCTACTAGATTGAATAGGAAGAAGTCCCTACCATTTTAAAACATCAATATTAGGACAAGCACCCAGTTGGCGTTGGACCTAATCATTATTCTGACTAACAACTCAACTAGAATAGTAGTCTTCTGTCTATTCTTGCCCGTTATATAGTATTATCAAATTGAACAACACACATACAAGAAAACTGTGCAAAGTGAACAAAGGGAGCCAAAGAAAGTATTATTCAGGATAAGGAATCAAATCTGAACTTATCAATTGAAACTCAATCAAGGGTTCAAGCTCCAGATAGTTCTAACACAAGAGTACTAAAAAAACTCAGCAGCTGTCTAAGTTTTGGGACTAGAAAGTAGACCACAAACAAGAAATATATTTACAACAAAGGTGGGTGTGACAATCAATACTTTTTTAATAAAAAATGGGGTTTTTATATCCCATTATCAGGAAAACCCCATAGTCATGACTGTGTCAAGACTATGGTCACGCGATATTTTCATATAGGGAATTTTAGATTAATTTTAGGGCCCACAAAGTTGGCCATGCTTCAGGGGTTATTTCCTATGGCTATACTTAGAATGTCAATATGGGAATTGTTGCTTCAACAAGCTTTCAGATATGCATCCTTTGAGTTGTCAACATTTGCATCTTTACAATTAATCCTGAGTTGAGTCTCATATTGATTATTGCTTTGATTTCAATCCAGATTAATTGAGGTTTTGAATTTCACCTCAGAGTCAGACAGGTAAGTCTCAAAGTTACTTTTTGGATTCTCAGAAAAACTGCAAAAGATAACTAGTATAAGATTATAACTTGAATCTTTTTATTATTGAAAAATTGAATATTTACCTGTCTCAAAGTAGTTTAGAGTCTATCCAAATTTTTTTTCAATTTAGGAGCACTTAAATCTTCTATCACCTGATCAGGTTAAGCATGATCATTATTATTAACTTTGATAAGATTAAATTCATTGAGTTCCCATTCTGATATTACTGGGGAAATATTTGGGGTAAAAGTTTCAGGAATAAAAGAGTTTGGAAAAAACCTGACACTTCCCCTTCAAGATTTGATTGTGGAGGAGGGTGAATTCTCAAAAATCTAGGGTGGATGTCAGACTTTTATCTTTGCAGCTCATAAATAAGAATGTTTTAGGTTTAGTTCTGCCAAAAAAGGGAAATGTCAGCCATTTGAAATTCCCCAATTTCATTATGAGCAAATCTAATTAAAAATGTTGATGAGAACGGCCAAAAGACCCTGGCTAATTCTAGGTGAAACCACGTAAAATGGGTAACACTAGTTTGAAACCCACACAGGAATTTTCCATAAAAACAATTGATCAGATTTCACCAATTGCATGATGGACTTTAAGGAAACCAGCAGAAGTTGCTCCACCAACCAGCACCAAGTCCTTTACCACACCTGCGCAGGGGCACCCCTTTTATAGGCGTGGCAGTGGGCCTCTGAGGTGAGAATAATTTCTAAAATGGTGATTGGTTGGGGTACATCAAGGCCTTGCCACATGAGTATGATTTGCCCCAAAACCCCAACGTCCGTTTTATCAAAATTAGTTAGCTTTCCCCAAAATCTAGTAGGAGAGTTTCACATATTTACTAATTTAGAATGCATTGCAGCTATTCCAAAACTATCACTGATTTCCTTACGATCTTTAAAATCAATATAAATATCAATTGACAAAAATTGGAAAGGATCTCTTATTGTTAAACCCCCCAGTCTCCTAAGAAAATTAATAAAACCCTGTTTTTATTAGTGAATTAAATGTAATTTTATTAAAAAATTTTGTGGGATCCAGCGGCATAAGCACCAGCAAGCACCTCCCAGCTGAATTCCTATAAAATGGTGCTCACTACAGGGGAATCCTGTATGCCAAAAGTCGTTGCTCTTGAAGAGCAACTAGTAAACGCTTTATATCGCCTTAAGGAGCTTGAACAGCGCCCTTGCAAACTTCCACTTAAAAAAGTTTGCCCCTGGTGAAGGAGAGTATTGCTACCTTCCTGTATGTTTATAAAGCCGCTATGGATGGAGACGCAGACAAGCAAAAAAGTGCGCCACATCCCTCCTTGTTTAAGTCATCTAGCGCAAGAGATGATAGTCCCTAATCTGAACCCTTCATACACTTGGGCAGAGGTGAAGGAAGCCCTTCTGGATAAATTTGGATCCAAACAGAGTCTACAAAGGGAAAACAGGCCTTTATGCGCCTTAGTATGTGTTATAAAATTGGCGAAATTGTTAATATATGCCATAAGGGATTTTGCACAGGGTTTGGCCCACTGAGCAATAGGACCAACAATATGACGATAATTGCCCTTCAATACAACAAAATGAACTAATTTAATAGTATGGAGCGCTTGCTCCCACTATACTCTTTATTTAATAAAATAAACACAGCGGATCCTAGTTGTTTTGCTCTTTCCAACTTATTAACAACCTCCTCTCTTAATCATCTCATCTTACCTATATTGTAGTGACTTTGGATGCTACCGCTTCCATGGCTTAGTAATTCAATTTGCCATATCTCATTGGTTCCATTGATTCTTCATTTGTAACTTCACAATCGCCTAATTTTAGGCGATTTCCCAACAACCCAATATCACCTCATCTTGAGGCACTCAAATAGTCATTACTCAAATTAAACTCGGCAGATTCTATCCATTCCGCCATAACAAATTAGGGCTTATCATCCAGTCATATCGGAATTGTGACATTACCCCCTCTTTGACTGGATGATAAGGCTCCTATTGATTATACGCCAAGAGGAACTTTGAATGCACTTGGTTAATGATCTGACCGCTAGCGGGGTCCTTGATAGTATAGGCGTCCACACCTGTTATCTCAATAACTTCAAATGGCCCAATCCATATACTGGCCAACTTGTGTTTCCATCTGAAACCATGTTGATTATGGATAGGACCATGTCTCAATCTTTGAACTGTGCTAGACCACTTCGACGGACCTGATCAGCAGCCTGGTTTTTGATTTTTCTTGGCTAAGATGAAGAAGTATGCTTTGGTTTATAGTTTATTCAGCATAATAATTAGGGTGGTCAAAAGGCATTGCGGATCCATTCCGCCGGTGTCCTCCACACAGGCATATAGAAGTGCAGGCAGAGTGGGGTGCTGTCCATAAAGCAATTAAAATGGGCTTTTCCCTCATGGCTGAATGGCAGCTAATGTTGTAGGCGAACACTGTGGTAGAAAGGAGGGTACTCCAATCAAAAGCCTGTCTGTAACCTAATTCCATTGTATGTTCACCAGGGTCCCATTAACCCATTAAACCATTCCGTTGGACTCAGGGTGATATGGGGTTGTTAGAACCACGCAAATGGCCATCATTTTGTTGAGCTTGGGAAGTATGTGAGAGGTAAAATTAGTGCCATTGTCAGTAAGGATAACTGCGGACAGCCATGATGCTGAATGATGCATTCCATTACAAACTTAGCCACAGCAACCGCTCTCAGATCCAGAATGGCTCGCGCCTCAACCCACCTGGTCAAGTAATCAATTGCCACCAGAATATATTTGGACCAGTTAGCTCCCAATGGCAGAGGACCAACGACATCAAGGGAAACCATATGCCAAGCAAAGTGTGGCTTCACCAAATGGTATGAGGTCTTCTGGCAGTACAGCTCCAATTGCACTGATGGCAACAGGAAATAGTTTTGAGCACATCAAAAGCTCATAATTTCCCAATAGTATTGGGGCCATAACAATTCCATAGTCTTACGCACCCCACCAGGTCTGACTGCCTTGTGTGCACTCATAATGATTCCCGGTCATGCTGGGGGTCGCTGAAAATCTAACATAGAATCGCCAATCTGCTTGTACAGTTCCCCATTCTGTTGGAAGGTATTTTTCTGCATCTCAATTAACATTTAGATCACTTGGGGTAGTTTGTCATCATATTTCCTGCTGATCATCTTATTGTACATCATGTCGCTGAGGTCCACCATCACCGCAACAGTTGGCAATTGAGATAAACAGTTAGCGTTCTGATGCTTTATTCCTGGCCAATGAAGGATCTCAAAGTCATAATCCTGCAACTTAAGAGCCCATCGAGCCAAACGGCCTTCAGGTTCTCTAAGGTTCTGCAACCAGCATAATGATGCGTGATCTGTCACAACTTTAAAATTTACCCCATGCAGATAGACTCTGAATTGTTTATACGCATAAATCACTGCTAAGCACTCCCACTCGGTCACAGTATAATTATACTCATGGCAGTACAGACTTCAGCTACAGTATGCTACAGGATGTTCCTCTCCCTCATTATCTTTATGAGAAAGTACTGCCACAACAGCGGAAAGGGACTCATCCATCTGAACAATAAACTCCAGATTAAAGTTCAGATAGCATAACACTGGTGCGCTGATCAACGCCGTACAAAGTGTATTGAGAGCGGATTGATGACAATCCATCCATTTGAACACAGCGTCCTTTTTTAACAACTCGAATAGTGGCCCCCCAAGACAGCTAAAATTAGGGATAAAGAACCCGGTAGTAACCAACCATTCCCAAAAGTACCTGTATGTCACATTTACTATTAGGTGTAGTCATTTTGCTGATGGCCTCCACCTTAGTCAGCTGTGGTTTCAGCCCTTTAGAGTCTACCACGAACCACAGGTATTCCAGCTGATCTTTGAGGAAGTTACATTTTTTGAGGTTTAATTTTACCCTTTGTCTCAGCCAGCTGGCAAAATATGCTTCTAAATGATTGAGATGATCCAAAAAGGTTTGAGAGAAAATGTTAATATTGTCAAGGTATATAAGGACGCATGACAGTTTCAGGTCACCAAGAATAGTATCTATGGCTCTCTGAAATGTATCTGGGGCGTTGCACAGCCCTTGAGGCATCTGCGTTGGTTGAGAAATGCCTTTAGAGGTGATTACAGCGCATTTTCCTGTTCCACCGTGGGTAACTCGATTTGACAGTAACCTGATATCAAGTCCATCACAGAAAAATAACGGGCTCCCCCTAAATGATCCAAATCATTGTCAATCCTTAACAAAGGGTATGAGTCCTTTTTAATAATACTGTTGAGTTTCTAGTAGTCTATTACTACGCGATTGGTGCCATCCTTCTTTTTTACAATCAGAACGGGTGAAGCCCACAGGCTTTTGGATGGTTCAAGCATCCCTTGCTCTAACAACTTATTAATTTTGTTAGTGACAATGTCTTCCGCTGCCCTAGATCAACAGTTTAGCTGGAACTTATAAGGGGGATGATATCCTGTGTCTACTCAATGGACCAACCCCCCCCCACACCCTAAGTCATGATCATTGACAGTGAAATTCCCTTATACTTCTGAAATAAAGCTAATGATTGGTATTTTTGTTCTTCCAATAATCCAATTAAATTACTCCACAGTACCACCATTAGTACATTGGCAGGTGTCTCAGCCGGTAGACCAAATTTGTCCAACAACCCAAAATCATGAATCTGAAGGACCTCGTCTATTGGAATCAGATGTAGGTATGCTACAATTTGGTGTTGGTGGATTTGCATTGGTTCACTCTAGAGGTTTGCTAACAAAATCTTAATCTACCCATGTCCCAGAAGTATAATGCCTGGGGCCACGAGGGGCTTGAGCCATGATTGCTGATAAGGCCCAATGACCTCCCCATAAAGCCCAGAAGGCACTTCAACCTCTAACTCAGTGCTTATGATTACTTAGTATCCAGAGGGAATAGATATAGGACCTGCCGCTCTGTGCGGTAGCCCTTGATATTCATAAATTTGATGGGGAAGGGCCCGGGTCTTGTGCTTAAGTTGATGATAGTGAACTGAAACCTCCCCATAACCATATGCAAGGTTAATGTGACTCATGTGTACTGAATCCTTTAGCATTCCGTTGGAAGTGAAGTAGATTGGGATCCGCTGCCCCAGAATTTTAAATGTCTCTGCTGTCATATCAACAACAGCCCCAAAGTGGCACATAAAAGTGGTTCCAATTAAAAGGTCATAGTTATTGTTTGGTAGCACTATGGCTGGGGCTACAATAACAATTGACCCAAATCGCAAAGGTAGTGCGCTGTACGCTCCTTCAGAGACCATGCTTTCTGCACCTGCAGTCCCGTACACCATATGATGCTCCACGTCAGACTTTTATGCCAGCTTTGCCACCAACTTTATGGACACTATGTTGATTGGGGCACCTGTATTGATTATCTCACAAACTCGGGTTTTTGCTACAACAGTGTCACAGTAAGTACACTCAGAATAAGATGCATTCTGATTGTTTAAAACATGGACATTTAACGAATCTCTTTTTCCAAGGAAGCTCATAATACCCTCCCCAACTAAAGGGTATTCTAGAACAATAGAGTTCACAGGGAGAACCGCGTTCACCCCTTTTAAGAGGAGCGCATCACAAATGGATCAAGTTCATCAGTAGAAAGCTGACTAAACATCCGACAGGCATAAGGCTGTGGTTGCTCCTGAGGGCCTGCCTCCGCCGTGTCCATAATTTGCATTCATGTCAACACATTAACCCCCCAACTGGATGCTGATATAGAAAGGCATCGTCATACTGGGGAACTTCCACTGGGTAGCTGGAATAGAGTAAGGTGGGACGTTTTGAGTTAGACTAGGGAAGTAGAGAGTCCCATCTCTACTCTACTCTGACTTTTCACTGATTATACTGTTCCTGTGGTAGGGAATGAACCTGAAGATGAAGACAACTTCAGGACAAGTGCCCAGAGCGACCTCATGAGAAACACTTGATCCTGTAAGATCTGCGTCCATAGTTGTTGTGAAATGGGCTACTCCAAAAGTTAGTCTGGGGTCAAGCAGTGTAAACAGACCTTTCCTGATAGTTGAACTGCTGGCGGCAACTTGGTGCGAGATGAGGCGTGAAGTGATAATAAGGCTGAGGGTTACAAAAATGGACGCCAAACTGGAAGAGATGACTTCCATGAATAAGAAGGTCCAGCAGCGGAGGGGATAGTGCTCCTCTCTATTTGGGCGGAGGGAAGGTAGTGGATAACTGATGTAAGATCTGAACGAGTTTAAGCAAAGGTATACCAACTTCTAAATGTGTAGCCATGGTATTGAAAAGCTCACGGTATGGTTTCACAGCGGAGGTCAACGCTATGCATACATCAGATTCAGTTAAAGTTCATGCCTTAATTAACACATGGGCTTCCACCATAAAGCAATCAGCAAATGTGGTGAGGAACTAATATGCTGAAACCCAATGATTAAAAACTCATCCTTCTGCTGCACCATTTTCATGGTTCCTATAAATAACCACAACACAGTATTTTTCACTTTTTGATAGGTAGCGGTACTAGTGGGGAGATAGCAAGTAACTTGGTCATCGCTTTTGACATCCAAGGTGGATATTAACAATTCGGCTTTACGCTGATCTGATGCTCCTTCTACTAAAAAACTCAAATCGCTTAAAAAAGCCATGGATGTTCCCATTATGATCAAACGGAGGAAGTTTATTGATACAAACCTCCTGCAGAAACTCCTTCTTCCATTTAAGCACAGCGTCCAAGGCAAGATTGAGTTCTGCATATTCAATGGTTGAAGTGTCTCAGGAAGACTCCTTGCCAGAGCAATCCTGATATGACATGGCCAGCAACTGAGGGATGTTATTGGTATTGTGATTGATCAATGGGCCCCCTGTACTAAGCACCACTGTTATAAAATTGACAAAAAATGTTAATATATGCCATAAGGGATTTTGCACAGGGTTTGGCCCACTGAGCAATAGGACCAGCGATATGACGATCGTTGCCCTTTGAATTAACAAGATAAACTAATTTAATAATATGGAGCACCTGCTCCCACTATACTCTTTATTTAATAGAATAATCACAGTGGATCCTCGCTGTTTTGCTCCTCCCAACTTATTAACAACCTCCTCTCTTAATCATCTTATCTCGCCTATATTGTAGTGACTTCAGATGCTACCACTTCCACTGCTTAGTAATTCAATTCACCATATCTCATTGGTTCTGTTGATTCTTCATTCGTTAATTTCACAATCGCCTAAAAAGAGGCGATTCCCAACAACCTAATATCACCTCATCTCGAGGCACTCAAATAATCATTATTTGTATTAAACTCGGTGGATTCTATCCATTCTGCCATAGCAAATTAGGGCTTATCATCTAGTCATATCAGAATTGCGACAGTATGTTGGAAGGTGAATCAACCATTGCCTTTGGTGAACAGATTTACCTCGCTGAGCAAAGGTTAACCACCTCTAACATGCTTTCCCTTGATGATGCCATTGCCATCCTGTTAACTGGGCTAGCCTTTCGACCCTCTCTAGCTAGACACATCATCTCAGTGAAACACCTTATTAAAAAACTCCGTGACATTAAAGAGGCTTTGTTCGAAGTTGCTGAATTCCAATTATGGGCTGACACAAGTGACACTGAGGTGAAATCTTCAGCTCCCACCATTGAGGAGCTACCGCTTGTAGAGCAGTTGGGAGTGCATTCACCTGTGCCTATTTTCCCTACAAAACCTGCTCCCCCAGTGAAACTTAACAAGGTTTTCACTTCTTCTAATGAATCAAAGCCAGCTAAGCTGGTAAATGCGCGCTCTAAGGCTACCCAATCTTCTGTAACCGTCCACCCTACCTCCATTGTGGCCTTGTCAGTTGTTGCGAATACCCTTGGGGAGAAATATGAGGGAGGTTATTATGAAGTTGGTTACTACATATTGGGAGTCCCCACAGAATTAGAAGTGCTTGATCATTTGAACGCTGGAGGAGTAGATGAGTGATCTTACCTGAGGAAATGTACCTCAACCAAATTCTAGGGTGTCCAAAAATTATTGACACTGCCAGTGATGGTGACCAATTCTTAGCTGGCTTGATACACCCTCTCCAGCGGGTCCATACCATGAAACTCATCATGGATAAATACCCTGAGACTGCTACGCTAACCTCTACCCTTCAGCTTTAAGGAGGTCCTAGCTTTGTCACCTAACTTTGGAGGAACGCTTATTAAGATTGAAGTAGTCATTCAAAAGGTCCATATAATGGCCATCCTAGACACGGGCTCCCCAGTCAACGTGATCTCCACTAAGCTGATTAAGAAGATAAAGTTAGCACCTGACTTGGAGTACATGTAAGGATTTGGAACCTCTGGCCCCCACAATACTCGTGCTATTGGGGCATATTCTTCCATTCCCATTTGAATTGGGAAGCTTATCCTATCAGCCTCAGCTGTGGCTTTAGACAAAATGCATAATATATACTCATCGGCACTCAATTTATAATTTGAGTATAAAGGAATAATCAACATGAAGCAAGGGATCCTCTCATAACTCAAAGATGAAGTCCCCTTAGTCTTATTTTTAGTACTAGATGGTCCCAACCTGAGGGGGTTTAATCGATGTAAGTCCCCTTAGTCTTATCCAATAAAGAACCCAGCAAGCATGAATACTCTTGCTTGGTTGAATACCCCTTCTCAGCTATAACATTGCCTTATTCCACTTCTGGGCTTAACACAAAAAAATTGCCCAAATCGGTGGATGTTAAAGAGGGTATACCGTTTTATGCTGCAGACGAGGTTATGATTAAGCCTTATGAACAAAGAGTGGTCAACACTAAAATCACACTACAAATCCCACACCATTGCTTGTTACACCTCGTAAGTTTTGAGGGCGTTAGCCCCTTGGAGACTCGTGTATTTTTTGAAATACTAGACCCAGACTATCAGAGGCCAATTACCATCCTACTGGGAAACCTCACTGGGAAGGACATGATCTTACGGAAACACCAGGAGATTGGCAGAGGCTTCCTACTCCCTTTAGAGGACATCAAACATATCCACTCCATTGGCTCTATGGCGGATTTGGGCTTACCCTTGGACAACATGGTTTGTACCATGACAAATGTGCATATTTCAGATAAGCTGACCCCAGAGGAGTTGAAAAAAGCTCATACTTTTCTGGAAGAATATAGTGACATTTTATCTAAATTAGATACTGACTATGGCTACATGAAGGGCTGGTGCCACTCCATTGATGTGGGTGATGCTCAGCCTATTAGGTCCAAACCCTGCCGTAAGTCAAAGGTGGAAGAGCAACAATTGAGGACGGAACTCCAGCAGTTATTAGATGCGGGGTTGCTTGTTCCTCCACAAAGCCCTTTGGTCATCACCTCTTTTACTAATTAAAAAGAAAAACGGAGATTGTAGGATAGTAATGGATTATCATCAATTAAATAGCCTCACTAAAAAGGATAGCTAGCCTATCCCTCGCATTGATGACGCCCTGGCTCAACTCTTTGGCTCTAACTTTTTCTCCACCATGGACTTGGCTAGTGGCTATTGGAAAATGGATTTTTCTCCTCAAGATCAGGAAAAATGCGCTCTTATTTGTAGTGAAGGTCTTTTCCAACCCACACGATTACCCAAAGGGTTATGCAACGCACCTGCCTCTTTTCAGAATGCGATGGATCACATCTTGCAGAACCTCAAGTTAACTTGTGTCATCGTCTATCTTGATGACATCATGGTGTTCTCCAAAACCTTCAACGAACATCTTGATCACTTGAAGGAGGCGTTTCAACGGTTACGTCATTCTAATATAAAATTGAAGCCCTCAAAGTGTACCTTGTATTTATTCGTGGAAGGTCAACCAGGAAATAAGAACTTCAGATATAGTGGGGAAACTAATGATTTTCGAAAAATTAAAGATATCCCTGAGGGTTCAAGGCCCCTCTTGTTGTCTCCAGGATCACCAAGTTTAGGACGGTATGGAAGGGGCTTATGCTGGCTTATTCTTGGATGCAGCATGTGTGAAGGAAAGGATCAACCTTTAGGAACCATATGGGGAACCATGTGTTGATTGTTCTTCTGTTATGGGGGGTCACGTGTCCAAAAATCCATGCTTGGAAGTGTTCTAACCTATGGCTGTGGAAGCGATGGATAGCTCTTGGATTGTAGGCGCTTCTCCTGTGAACGATTCCAATACTATTGTATGGATCGTCCATAGTGCTATTGCCATCATTGACGCCCTGAGGGATGGGTGGATAGGAGATTCAATGTTTATAGCGAACATGTCCCTTGCTAGGATGAATGGTTGTCCATTTTCTTGGAGGAATAGGCGCATAGCCTCTTTCCATACAGCCACTGACGTTGGGCATTGTTCTAAACGGTGGGCTAAGCTTCCATACTGAGCACATATTGTACATGAGGTGTGAGTGGCATTTTACCGTTCTACTGTACGGTATACTCTCCTAATGCACCTCCATACATGTGCTCTTATCCTGGGTTGGAGTAGAGGATGATGTGTGAATCTCCATACTCTTCTTTGAGTATCCAGGTTGTAAGGTATGTCCATATGGTCCAGGTAATCTATCCTGGCCATGGTACTCGGATCTCTGCATATTATATTATCTGTGACTATTTGGCCATTGATTTCCTGTCTGTGAGTTAGCCTTGGGCGTCCTCAGTGACTGGTTTGGCCGCTTATGTGGATCTGCCATGTCGCTCTTCTCATGGCTAGGAGTATTCGTTTGAAATGTGCAGGAGTGCCGTGTGGTCCTGCAGCTGTAGGATGGGATGCCAGACACTTGATTAATGTGTTTGGGTGATATGGGTTTCTTAATTGGAGTGCTCATGTGAAGTTATATTTTGCTGTTATGGCCCAATGTGTATCTGGAAGATTTGGTCTAGTCACCTGAGCTATCCAGGATCCTAGTATATGGGTCGCTTGCTCTACATAGTTGGTAATCTCCATACCTCCATTCCTTCTAGAGCCAAATAGGGTTTTGAGGCGTACAGGGGGGTTGTGGTTGGACAAGAGCCATCCTTGTAATAGGGAGTGGATTGTGTTAAAGAAGGATGGCGAGAAAGCAATTGCATGGGCCATGAACCATATGATTGATAGAATCATAGAGTTGGCTACCGTGACCTTTCCTGTTAGACCTGTTTGGTGTCCATGTAAGGAGGTAATTCGTTTTGTTATTTTGTCTAGAAGTTGATTTTCCATCATGGAGTTGGAGTAACCTCCTTCTTCTAACCATACCCCCAAGTGACAAACAGGTCCAGCTGTTGGCTTGGTGGTGAAGGGAAGTTTCAGTGGGGTCATTGCTGATTTTCGCCTCCTATGTCTGGTGAGGAGTCTTGATGTTGTATTAGTTTGTTGGCCCTGGGTAGATGGCGTCCAATGGGTCTGATATTTTCCCAGGAGTATGATTTCCGTTTTCTCAGTGTTAAGTGATGCGTTGCTTATAGCTGAGTAATCTTGTATTATCTTCTCAATTCTGCAAGCGTCCTGATTGTTAAATAAACCCACCACACAACCAGCAGCGAAGGCCATCATTTTGACTGGTGGTTGACCCTTGACATTGATATCCTTGAGAAGTGTATTTATATTCCAGATTAGAGGATCCAAGCTAAAATTGTAAAGTAGAAGGATTAAGGGGTCTCCTGTTGAGTCCTCTGTGGGATGACTGGGTTAGTTAAGAAGCCTGCTCCATGCACAGCCATGGTGGCTGACTCTGTGAACATTATTACCCAGTTTATGAATCTATTTGGGAGTTTGAATTTTTGAAGGCAGGCCCTGAGATAGGTCCAGTTCACCCTGTCATATGCCTTCTGTTGGTCCAAGAAGACAAGCGCTCCAGAGGTTTTGGACTGGCAGATATTTGCAACTTTGTGGATGTTGTCCCATATGGACCTTCTTGGAACAAATTCATATTGTGATGGGGATATTGCGTCATTTGCAATTTCTCCTAGTCGTTTGGCCATAACTTTTGTGAAAATTTTGGTATCTGTGTTGGTTAGGGAGATCGGGCGCCAATTGGAAAGGTCTAGTCTGTCTCCTTTTTTGAACAAAGTAACAGTTTAGGCTTTCTTTGCCTCCAGGTAGGAGGCATGTTTCCATAATACAATTACTCATTGAAGCTAGAAGAATGTTAGAAATTTTAGTAAAATATTTTATGTAAAATTCATAGGGAATCCCATCAGGTCCAAGGCATTTACCTCTTGGTGCACCGCGTACTACTTCCCATAATTTCTCGCGTGATATTAAGTTGATTAAATTGTTATTTTGGGCCGCGGTGTCAATATGTGCACTTGTAAGGACTTTTTTGAATTTTTTAGTTCACCCGGTTCAGATTTATACAATTTAAATATAAAACCTGTGCACTTTGGTCATGACTTCTTCAGGTGTTTCTGCTATGGATTTGTCCATTTGACGGACCTGTGTGCAAGCTATCATATCTTTCCAGGCATGGAATCAGTGGAAAAAGATAGCTCGAGTAAGTTTCTCCATCTCTTATGTTTTTTTCCTTTAAATTGAACTCCAACTTGGTGTTGGTGTTCGCAGATCAGGGTGTTTAGCTGAGCAGAAACCTCCGCCCATTTGCAACCCCATCCAGGGCTGTACCCTGTGATGGGACGTTGTTTTCTAGGTGGTTAATTTTTTTCAAGGTGTACTTGATAATGGCTGAAGCTGCCCTGTGTCTTCTAGACGAGGTATGTTTGATCTGTTGGGTTATTGATTTTTGAAGTTTTACCAGGTGGATAGTGGGTCCAAATTAGAAAGGTGTTTAAAAATCCCAGGTTGAGGATATTTCCTCCATCCAGGATTTTAATTATGAGTCATCTAAACTTTCTGGACGTATTCTGCACCATCTGGGTGCTTGGGTACTTGGTTCCGCCAGTTTGTAGGACACTAAAAAAAGCTGATGGTCAGAAAATTCGATTTTTGTGGTTTTAAATTTTTCGAATTTGGTGACGGAAAATTATTGGTGCAAGTATCAGGTCTATCCATGACATAGAGACAAGTGTACCATTGTGTACATGTGGGCATGTCATGTTTTGTAGCAGGGGTAGCCTTTTTGGTAGCAGATCATATAGTCTCAGGGTGGCCTTTAGTACGCGGAGTTCCACTTGCCCTTGTGGTATCTCCATTGTGTATGGCCATGGGTCCATATCTGGATTAATCCAGCAGTTCATATCTCCCATGATAAAAGGACTTACTGGTAGATTTAGTTGTGTTAGGGCTGTTAGAAATTCTCTTTGGTCAGGTGCACCATTCAGGGCGTACACACTGGCTATTGTGTGCACTTTGGTGTGCCATGAGAAGGTTACGGCGAGTACACGGCCATCAGGAATAAATTTTTATTGATAATTTTAAAGTTTTGGTTCGTGCATACTAACACCCCACAGTGTTGTGACCAAAACAATATTGTTGGGAGGAGAATTTTTTCCCATGCCTCCTCCTCTCCCTGTGGACAGTGGGTTTCCTGCACCGCCAGGATATCCACAGGTGGGTATTGTAGGAGACTCAACTTCTTGGCCTGGGACATTATGGCCTTGAGTCCCGCTTATGGTCAGCATCCCTATCTCTACTGAGGCGCCCGATGCACCTCAGGAGCGGTTAGCAGGGCCCCCCAGCTCTACTCCCTTGCTCAAATTACTCTCCAATGCACCTCTGCTGTGGAGGGCATAGCCATGAGTAGGAGTTGGGGTGTATTCTGCCCTTTTGTTACCACTGTTTTCGCTCCTCTCTTGAGTTTTGCTTGGTTTCATTTTATCATTACAGTGCACTTGTGTGCTTTTATTGGCCGCATTATTTTCTTGCACATTCCATTGTTGATTTTCCTTTCCAATTGGGTTATATTCCACAATTTCAGGGGGTGCACTGAACCTCAGTTTTTCTGCATTCATTTCCAAATCAGGTTCCACCAAATTCAGTCTGTTTGGATTGGGTGTTTGGTTTTCTGTGGAATTTGATTGGTTCATTAATTTGAATTCATCCATGTCTTCCTGGATCTGTTCTGGCAATATGGATGATTCCACCGAGGCCTTTACCTTTGCCTTGGCCGCGGCCAGCTTGCGAGCTTGTTTGGCCATTTTTCATTATTTTGGGGAAATTGGGTCAATTATTTTATATTGCCCGTGTTCTCCCCATTTGAATGCTAGTGTTGTATCCATGATTTTGGCGTACTCTGAGTCATCTTCGCCCATTTCCTCATCACAGAATTCCATTTCTCTCAGGCCTTCTTTTATGAGGCAAGCATGAATCTTGTGCCCAAAGGCATGGCAATGGTTGCATATGGGGGGTGCGCTCTCCACTGTTGCACGGAACATCTGGGATTTTTTCCCATCAATTTTGAAGGATGCAATGTGAGGGATTTTTGCAATATCCTCCACTACATCCTAATTCAGGGAAGTAGTTGTGATTTCCTTCACAGTGCTAAGGGTCAGCATCAGCTGGAATCTTTGCATCTCAAATTGTTTGATTTCTCTGTAAGCTTCCAAGACTTCTCAGAGATGTCTTTCAACTACTGTGCGCGCCAGTGTGATTGGAAGATAATTGATAATTATAAAAATATCTTTGGGTTCTGTCCAACAGGTGCATTTGATCAGAACCAAATGCTGTCCATCAGGAAGATCGAGTACTACTCTAACCTTTGCTGCTTCATTCACTTCTTCCGCGGTTTTGAACCCAAGATCCACCCAACCTTTGCAGATAGTATGGGTTGTTAAGTACACTGCATGCAAGAAAAATTTATTTTGGGCTTTCCCAAACTTTTCCCACATTGTCAGTGTTTTTATGCCCAGAAAAACTCATATCCCATGTTCTACTGATGACAGTGGTTGCAATTGGGATACTTCCATATAACTTCAGTATTTTACCAAAAATTAACAAAACCCGCAGGGGGCGCCACCTCAGGTTTTTTTTGTTTTTACTGAGATTTTTGTTTGTACCTGAGCGCTTGGTACCTTTGAGCAGTGCAGGTCTGGGTCCACTGCCCTTTACCGCATTCACCCAACTCTTTGCTGTATTACTCATACTCATCTCACCTGGTATAGAATATCAAATTGTGCTGCTTAAATCAAATTGTATTACTAAAGGTGATAGTAATTGGAAAGAAAAGTCCTCCCTCACAGTGTACCTTCTTCCAAAGGAAATTAGATTTACTTGACACTCCATTTCACAAGAAGGTATTCAGCCCATGCAGGACAAGGTCGGAGCCATCTCAAAGTAGCCACCCCTAAAAATCTACAGGATATTCAGGTATTTCTAGAATTGATGGGGTATTACCATCAATTCATCCCTAAGTTCGCTCAACTCAGTGAGCCCCTTGTACAGCTATTAACCAAGAATACCCCTTTTTATTGGGGCGATGAACAAAAGGCCGCTTTTCAAACAATGAAGCAACTGTTACAACAACGTCCTATCCTACGGCATCCAGCTTATAATAAACCCTTCATCTTATTACTGATGCCTTGGACTATGCTGTTGGGGCCATTCTAGCCCAACTTGATGAATATGGTGTAGATCATCCTGTTTCCTATTTTAGCAAGATGCTGTTAAAGGCAAAACGCAACTACAGTGTAACAGAGAAAGAGTGCCTTGCTGTTCTGTTAGCTGTGAAGCACTACCGCTCTTTTCTATGAGGAACCACCACCACTGTAGTTATGGACCACGCATCCCTAAAGTGGTTGCAAAACATGAAGGATCCTACTGGTCGGTTAGCTCACTGGGCTCTAAAGCTCCAGCCTTATGACTTGAAAAGCGAACACTTTGCTGGTACCTGTCACTTAAATGTTGATAGGTTGACCTGACTGCCTGTACTCCACTTGGATAACAGTGAGGCAGAAAGGGTACACGATCTTCTAATGACCCCAAATGAATGGGAGGATGAAGATGAGCCTGTCCAGAAGATGCTAGACCGGCACTACCATAACACAAAAGTGGAAAACAGGAAGCTATTTAAGCAGGTTAGCACAATGTGGCTTCCTTACCTTTAGCCATCCAAACATGTACCTGCTATCCTGGAAGCTCATTCCACCATAGGTCATGGGGGAGCTATGAAAACTTATGAGTAGTTTGAGGATCAATACTATTGGGATGGAATGATGGAAGCTATTGTTGACGTCTTGGAAGCTTGCCTTACGTGTAAGAAGCAATCCAGTTTCAAGACTAGATACCAGTATCAATCTACTACCCCTCAACAACCATTCCACACCATTAGTTTGGATGTAGTAGGCCCCCTTCCTCAGTCTACTAGTGAAAATAAATTTATCCTAGTAGCTATCGACCATTTCACCAAGTGGGTGGAAGCAGTGGCTCTTCCTGCTTAAACTGCCAAGGCGACCACCACCTTTTTACTCCAACACATTTCCACACATCATGGCTGCCACCAAAATACTACTCTGCGATAATGGTAAGAACTTCACCTCAAAAGTAGCCAAAATTCTGGACACATCTATGGGAGCACAACAACTTTTCTCAGCTCCATATAACCCCTCCACAAATGGGACCGTGGAAAGAGCAAATGGGACACTGGTTTCTATTCTTTGGAAAATGGCCTCCTCCAATCCACTTCGCTGGGATCAATTCCCACCAGTGCTCTTATGGCCTACCAAATCAGTTACCACCAGGTTTTGAAAATGTCCCCTTTACGTGTCTTGTATGGGCGAGAACCAGGACTATCTTCTTCTTAATTCAAGATTTATTTTCCTCTAGTATTGAGGAGCCCAAGAAGGTCATGAGAAGATTGGCTCAGTGCATCATTCAACTCCAATCTGAGGCAATGACCAATTTAGCAAAAACCATGACTAAAGAAGGCCAGGAAAATGAGCTCAGAACCCCCATGCCTACATTCTAAGTTTCTGACATGGTATTATATTACCATAACCGCATTACTCCTAGAAGCGGTAAGCTTGGAACAACTTGGGAGGGTCCTTCACCATCACCTACAATAGTGGAAATGAATATTTCATTTAATCGCTAGATACTGGTATCACAAATAATTGCGTACATGGCCATTTCCTCCGGCCCTACTTGCCCCCTCAACATTCTTGAGGGGGTGATGTAGGATATTTACCTTTGCAGCTCAAAAATAAGAATGTTTTAGGTCGAGTTCCACCAAAAAGGGAAATGTTGGCCAATTGCGATTCCTTGATGCCATTATATGCAAATCTGATGAGAATGTTGCCAAGAACGGCCAAAAGACCCTGGCTGATTATTGTTGGAACCCCATAAACTGGGGCAACACTAGTTTAAAACCCGCATGGGAACTTTCTGTAAAAACAATCAATCAGATTTTTCAATTGCACAACAGACTTTGTGAAACTAGCGGAAGGTACCCCCTAACCAGCACCAAGTCCTTCACCACACCTGCGCGGGGGCCACCCCTTTTATAGGCGTGGCGGTGGCCCCAAGGTGAGAATAATTTCTCTAATGGAGATTGGTTGAGGTACATCAAGACCCTAACCGTGTGGGTATATTTTGCCCCAAAATCCCACCATCCATTTTACCAAAATTAGTTAACTTTCCCCAAGATCTTCTAGGAGAGATCACATATTTCCTAATTTAGAACGCATTGCAGTTATTCCAAAACTATCCCCAAATTCCTTCTGACCTTCAAAATCAGTATAAATATTAATTGACAAAAATTGGAAAGGTTTGCTTTTTGTTGACCCCCACTCTCCAAATAAAAAACAATAAAATCCTAGTTCTTATTAGTGAATTTCATTTAATTTTACTAAATTTTTTGTGCTATCCAGTGGCGTAAGCACCAGCGAGCACCTCCAAGATGGATTCCTACAGTGGATATGGTTTACAACTATACCCATTGTCGCAATTCTGATATGACTGGATGATATGCCCTCAGTCATAATGACGGAAATATATTAGATCTTTTTTGTTTACTATGAGTATCAATTAATTGAGTGCCTCAACATAAGGCGATATTAGGTTATTGAGAATTTGCCTCAAATTAGGCAATGGTGAAATTAACAAATGAAGAATTGATGGAGCCAATGAGATATTGAGAATTAAATTACTAAGCCATATAAATGGTAGCATCTAAAGTCACTATGATATAGGTGAGACAAGTTGGTCAAAGGTTGGTTGTTGTTAAGTAAGTTAAGAGTAAGCGGAACAGGAAGAATCCGCAATATTAAATGTATTAAATAAAAGAAGTTGTGGGAGAAAGCGCTCCATATTTATTTGAAAGTTTATTCTGTTGTTTCAAGGGCAACGATCATCATATCATTGTTCCTAGTTGCTCAGTGGGTTGAACCCTGTGCAAATTCGTCAGCATATCTCTTGAAAATTGCCAATTTTATAACAGTGGTGCTCACTACAGGGGGCCCATTGATCAATTATAAATGTTTAAAACTCAGTTGCTAGCATTGTTGTATCGATGTTGTTTTGATAATAATCCTACTCAACTCTCTGGGTCATTTGCCTATGCAGAGCTAAAACTGGCGTTGGATGCTGTGCTTGAAAGATAAGATGAGCTGCTCAAGGAGGTCCACTGCACTAAGCTGCCCCATTCGATTGTGAAGGGAAAGTTCATGGGTACTTTAAGCAATTTGAGATTGCAACTGAAGGAGTCTCAGATTGACGAAGAGCAAAATTGTTGATTATTTTTCTTGGATGTTGGAAGTGCTGATCAAGTCGTCTGTTACCTTTCAGGTAGTTCCCTTATATACCAAGAAGTCAAAAATAAATTGCTGAGATTGTTTGGAGGAACTGCAAAGATGTCCCAGCAGAAGGTCGAATTTTTGACCATCAAGTTTCAGCGGAATGAAACTCTCACAGCTTTTGCTGAGTGCTTTACGGTGGAAGCTCATGTGCTAGCTGGGCCAGAGTTTTATCCAAAGCTGATGTGTGTATTGCAATGACTTCTGCTGTAAAGCTGTACCGTGAGCTACATAATGTAATGGCCACACAGTTGGATGAGGATGTACCTTTGATTAAACTTGTTCAGTTCTTGCACTGCATATCAGCCAACTTCCCTCCACCTAATGCTGATTAGAATCCTACTGCTATAACTGCTGAACCATCATATTTGGGTAACTCTATCAGTCCAGTTCATAATTCACCAAGTTATCATCAGTAGTTAAACGTCCACCCTATTCCTGTTTATCATCCTCAGATCTGCTACTGCACTAGACCTGGTTATGCTGATCATTGTCAGCCCAACTCTCGCCATGAATTGTATCGCATTAATCAAGGATGTGGGCCCTATGGGGTCAGCTGTTTCAAATGCAGCCATCAAGGGCATCTGGCACGATGGTGCCCTACTCAACTGGTCTCTTGTGTACAGATGGAACAGTATGGAAAAGGAAAAGTCAGAGCGGAGTAGAGAAGGGACTCTCTATCTCCGCTATACCCAACCCAAACGTCCCACCTGAACCCAAATTAGAATATTCAGCGGAATTTTTCTTGCACAATGATTCAGTTTATATCAGCAGCTGATTGGAGGGGTGAATGTTTTGACACAAGTACAGTCAGCGGCTATGGGGGAAAGGGGTCTCAGATGCAGGTTGAGCCATATGCTTGTCAAATTTTTGACCAAGTAATACCTGAAAAGTTAGACCCCTCCTTGGATGCACCTTTCTTACAAGTAGTAAGCATCGCCCTTCATGTCTAAACTATTATAAAACAAAACCTCAGAATTGGTGAGGGGATTGCGTGTTTCCTTGGAAACAGGGATTCTTTAAATGTCCATATTATCAACAATTGAGATGCATCTTACTCCAGATGTACTTACTGTGATCTGGTTGTAGCTAAGACCTGAGTCCATGCCATCATAGATACTGGTGCACCTGTCAACATAGTCTCTACCAAATTGGTGGCCAGGTTGGCATTAAAACCAGATGTGGAACACCGGATGGTATATGGCACTGCTGGAGTGGGAAATACGGTCTCTGAGGGTGCATACAGTGCCCTTCCGCTGAGGTTTGGTTCTATTGTTGTGGTAGCTCCAGCTATAGTGTTACCAAATAGAAATTATGATCTGTTAATTAAAACTGCCTTCTTGTGACACTATGGGGCTGTTATCAATATGACAAATGAGACTTTTGATTTATTGGGGCAGCAAATTCCAGTCCATTTCACCTCTAGCAGAGTACCAAATGACCCGATGCATATGGGGAATATTAATCTAGCTTATAGTGATGAAGTTTTTCCAGTGCACTACCATCAGTTAAAGGGCAAAACCCAGGCCCTTCCTCAACAGATATATGAATATCAAGGGCTGCCTCTCAGAGCTGCCGGACCTATATCTATTCCTTTGGGGCATCAAGTTATAGTGAGCACTGACTTGGTAATTTAAATTCCAGATGGACTCTATGGGGAGGTTATTAGCCATATCAGCAATCATGGCTTGAGCCCCACGTGGCTCCAGGTATTATTTTACCAGGGTAGGGGAAGATAAAAGTTTTGCTTGCAAATTTACAAATGGTACCACTGAAAATCCGCCATCACCAAATAGTGGCATATTTACACTTAATCCCTGTTGAGAAGGTTCTTTCCCGTTCATGACTTTGAGTTACTGGAGGAATTTGGTCTGCCATCCACACCACAGCTCAGTGTAATGGCAGTTGTTTCACGTGATGAATTAATAGGGCTGTCAGAATCACAGAAGGATAGGGCAATCGCTTTATTTCAAAAACATAAAGAGATCTTTGCTGTCGATGACCATGATTTAGGATGTGTGTGGGGGGTGGTTCATAAGCTGGACACTGGAGATCATCCTCCCATCAGGTCAAAGCTAATCCGCCGATCAAGGGTGGTGGAAGAAGTAGTGACTGAGGAAATCAACAAGCTAATAGTGCAAGGGATGCTTGAACCGTCAAAGAGTCCATGGGCTTCACCCGTTCTGATTGTTGAAAAAAAGAATGGCACCAGCCACATAGTAATAGACTACCAGAAGTTCGACAGCATCACTAAAAAGGACTCATATCCCTTACCACGGATTGACAACGCTTTAGATCAGCTAGGGGAGCTCGTTTCTTCTCTGCTATGGACTTGATCTTAGGCTATTGGCAAATTGAGTTGCCACCGGTGGAGCAGGAGAAGTGCGCTGTAATCACATTCAAAGGTCTTTTCCAACCAACCCAGATGCCACAAGGGCTGTGTAATACCCCAGCTACATTTCAACGGGCAATGGACACTAATCTTACTCACCTAAAACTGTCGTGCATCCTTGTATACTTTGACAACATTGATGTTTTCTCCAAAACCTTCTCCAAATACCTCAATCATCCTGAATCTGTATTTCGCCAGCTTGTTGAGGCCAACATCAAAATCAAACCCTGGAAATGCCACTTCTTTAAGACCAGCTGGAGTACCTGGGGTTTATGGATGATGCCACAGGGTTGAGAACTCAACCAGCCAAAGTGGAAGCTATTTGGAAAATGACTCCACCCAACAGCAAGCGAGATATACAGGTCTTTTTTAAAAATGGTCAGATACTACCAGCGCTTCATCCCAAATTTCAGCTGTATTAGGGGCCCAGTATTCGAGTTATTAAGGAAAGATACAACTTTTGAATGGACGGAATGACAGCAACACATTTTTTATATGCTTCGAACGGCACTGACCAGCGCGCCAGTGTTATGCTAACCTAATTTTGAAAAAGAGTTCATCATTCAGATGGACGCATCCCTTTCTGTCATGGGGGCAGTCCTATCCCAAAAAGATGAGGAAGGAGAGGAACACCCCATAGCATATTGCAGTCATAGCTTGAACAGCCATGAGCGCAATTATACCATGACAAAAATGGGAGTGCTTAGTGGTGATCTACGCCTATAAGCAATTCCAGGTGTATCTGCATGGGGTGAAATTTAAAGTTGTAACGGATCATGCCTCACTACGCTGGTTACAAAATCTGAAAGAACTGGAAGGGCGCCTGGCCCAATGGGCTCTTAAATTGCAAGCATACAATTTCGAAATTCTTCATTGACCTGGAGTAAAGCACCAGAATGCCAATTAATTTATTGAGATTGCCAACAATTGCAGTTACGGCGGATGTAAGTGATATAATGTTAGACAAAATGATCCGTGGAAAGTATGACAATGAACCTCCCCAAGTGATTAAAGCATTAAATGAAATGAGAGCAGATACCTTCTAATGGAACAGGGAACTGTACAAGCGGATCAGCAATTCTACGGTGAATTTTCCATGACCCTCAGCCCAGTTGGGAATTATTATGAGCGCCCACAAGGCAGTTGGACATGGGGGTCCACAAACAATGGAGTTGTTGCGCCCTCAGTACTACTGGGAAAGTATGAACTTTGATGTGCTTGAAACCATTTCCTGTTGCCATCAGTGCCAAGTGGAGAAGCCATTCCATCATAAGACTTCATATCATGTAGTGAAACCATACTTTGCTTGGCATACTGTTTCCCTGAGTGTCGTTGGTCCCTTTCCAACTGGAGCTAACAGGTGTAAGTACATTCTTGTGGCTATCAACCATTTGACCTGGTGGGTTGAAGCAAGGGCTATACTTGATTTGGGGGCAGTTACAGTGGCCAAGTTCGTGATGGAGTATCTTATTCAGTGACATGGATGCCCTCAGTTTCTTCTCACTGACAACGGAACAAACTTCACCTCGCACATCCTCCCCAAACTGAATGAGCTTATGGGTATCCGCGGGGTTCTAATGACCCCATAACACCCCAAATCTAATGGAATGGTCAAACGAGTGAATGGGACTTTGATGAATATCCTATGCAAATTAAAAATAGATCGACCATCTTACTGGACCTCCCTTCTTTCCACTGCTGTGTTCATTTATAACATCAGTTATTATTCCGCCACAGGAAAAAGCCCATTCCAACTGCTTTACAGCTGGCACCCAGCTCTTCTGGCGTTACTTTATTCAGGTGTAGAAGACACCAATAGAATGGAACCCCACTGCTCTCTTGACTAACCTTGCAAACATTCTGATCAAATTGCAGACCAAAAAATATCCTTTAGCTTAGCCAAGAAGATCAGGAATCAGGCTGCTGATCAGGTATGTCATAGCAGGTTGACACAGTTCAAGGAAGGTGATATGGTTCTCTTCCATGACCAACATGGGTTTGGCTGGAAACACAAGTTGGCCAGCATCTGGATTGGGCCATTTGAAGTTATTGAAAAGACAGGTGTGGATACATATACTATCAAGGACCCTGCTAGAGGTCAGATCATCAACCAAGTGCATGCAAAGTTCCTCCGTGTGTATAGGCAATAGGAGCCTTATCATCCAGTCAAAGGGGGGGGGGTAATGTCGCGATTCTGATATGACTGAACGATATGCCCTCAGTTGTGATGGTGGAATTGATTGGATCTGTTGAGTTTACCATGAGTATCAATTAATTGAGCGCCTCAACATAAGGCGATATTAGGATATTGAGAATTTGCCTCAAATTAGGCAATAGCGAAATAGATTAAGAAAGAATTGGTGGAGCCAATGAGATATGGCGAATTAAATTACTAAGCCATATAAATGGTAGCATCCAAAGTTGCTACAATATAGGCGAGACAAGTTGAACAAAGGTTGGTTGTTTTTAAATAAGTTAAGAGTAAGCGGAATAGGAAGAATCCGTGATATCAAATATATTAAATAAAAGAAGTTGCGGGAGCAAGTGCTCCATATTTATTTGAAAGTTTATTCTGTTGTTTCAAGGGCAACGATCATCATATCATTGTTCCTATTTGCTCAGTGGATTGAACCCTGTGCAAATCCATCGGCGTATCTCTTGAATATTGCAATTTAGATAACATCCATATTAACATGGACAATCGAATATTCCAATACCTTTTTGAATAATACAATAAGGAACATACCAATTAGATCCTAATTTCTGAGTTTACCCACTGGGTTAAAAGTAATAATATTTAACATAATTTAAATTTGATATTTAGGTAAGGCAGATCTATGTTGGTTACTTCTTTGGGTCTCCTTTTTGGTGGTTACTTCAATGGATTTCATGGCTTGATCTTGAAGGCAAATAATTTTTGGACAGATTTCTCATAACTAAATCAGAGTTTTTTAATATACCTTTTTTGAGTATTTCCTGAACACTTAGATAAAACTGAGGATCTCGCCCATAAATACATCTGAAGGGCGACATCTTGATAGTTCATTGATAACCTATTTGATATGCAAACAAGGCACAAGGTAAATAGAAGTTCCACCTAAGATGGGTCTGTTAGGCCATTTATCAAAGTAGAGACTAAAGTTCCATTGACTTGTTAATGGCCCCATTCGTTGATGGATTGTAAGGAACAAAAAACCATTGTGCAGTATTTAATAATTTGGATAGTTTCTGTAGGAGTTGAGAGTAAAATTAGTCCCATTTTCCAACATAAGGACCTTGGGACACCCATGCTGAGTGATGATGTGCTGGTAAAGGAATTATGCAGATGTCTTAGCATAGAGGGTGGCAATGGATATGGCTTTAACTCATTTAGTTAAATGGTCAGTCACGATAATGTATTGGTGTCCATGAAACCCCCAAGGAAAAAGTCCTACATCATCAATACTTACCACTTCAAACGCTTTAGTCAGTGGAATTATTTGATGCTGATAAGTGGGGTTGGCTGCACCATAACTTTTACAGATGAGACACGCGTTAAGGGTCTTTCAAATGGTTTCAGTCATATTATTTTAATAGTATCGGGTTTTTAACCACTCTTGGGTTTTCTTCAAACCACTATGACCTCCTTGCCCATGTCCTTCCATGATAGAATGGTACCTTGAATTCAGGTGCAGAAAGGGTAACCACTTGAATTTGACCTTCTTATACAAAGCTCCCTCCCAAATCATGGTATCTTTAGTAATAGTTTCTAGGAAGGCTCAATCTTCTTCAGATTCTTGATCCCACAACTCAGGGCGTCCAATGAGATTATATAGTCGTTCCTTTTTTCCCAAAATACAAGGTCAGTATAGGCAACCAAGACAAGCCATCAGCATTTTGATTTTGTGTACTTGAGGGATGAACAATTGAAAAATCATAATTTTGCAGTCTTAGGGACAACGAGCAAGTCTCCCATCAGGATAATTAATATTTTGTAACCATCTTAAAGAAAAATGGTTGGTAATAACAGTAAAATGGTTACCATATAGAAAGGGATGGAAATGCTTAATTGCTAAAATTGCAGATAAACACTCCCACTCAGTTACACTGTAATTACGCTCAGCTTTGGATAAAGTTTTTCTGTAAAACGTGATGGGATGATAAATCTGCTCTTTGTCAACTGGGATAGAATAGCCCCAATAGCAACATTACTTGTATCAGTATGCGGGAAAAAGACTTAGAAAATCAAGGATGAATTAGAACAGGTGCCTTAGTTATGGCAGTATGGGGAGAATTAAAGACTGTTCCTGAGCTGAGCTCAACTCAAATAGCACAATTTTTTAGAATAAATGAAATAAGGGTCTCTTCATATCAGCAAACTTGGGTATAAATTGATGATAATACCCAACCAAACTGAGGAAGACTTGTATGTCCCGCAAGAAGGTTAGAGGTGTCACTCGTTGAATGGCTTGAATTTTATCTAAAGGTGGTTAAATACATCTATCTGATTTCTGGTGACATAAGAACTCCATTTTATTCTGAAAAAAGGAACATTTTGGGGGTTTGAGCTTTAGTGTAGAATTATGAATTCGTCTAAAAACTTATTTTAAATGATCCAAATGCTAAGTAATATTTTTGAAAACACGGTAATAGTATCCAGATAGACCAAAACACAGGCCAGCTTTAAATCCCGTAACATACCATCCATGGCCCTTTGAAAGGTTGCTGGGGCGTTGCTCAACCCTTGCGGCATATGGGTTGGTTTAAATAAGCTCTCACTAGATATTAGGGCATATTTAGCTTGGTCTTCCAAGGCTAATTTTATTTGCCAGTATCCACTGGTTAAGTCCATTGCCAAAAACTAGGTTGAGCCAGCTGAAACTGTAGGGAATCATTGATCCTGGGCAAAGTTAACTATCTCAATGAGTAATGGTGTTTAACCTACAATAATCCATAACCACCCAATGTGCCATCCTTTTTCTTAACCAGTAGCAACGGGGAGGCCCAAGGGATGTTGAAGGGTTTCAGTAATCCAGCCTCCAATAGTTGATGTAACTCTTTGGTAACCTGTGCTTCATCCGCTTTTTACTTATGATAGGGTTTGGCACAAATAGGAGGGTGATCTCCAGTATCAACGGTATGTATAAGTCCCTTCATTTTACCAAAATCGTAAATATGCTTGGCAAATATGTCAGAGTATTCTTACAAGAATTGTAGTACTTGTTTCTCCTGTTCTTTAGTAAAATGCTTCCCTATTGCAGGTCCCACAGTAAGAATCTCCTGACTGGCTTCCAACCCAAAGTCTTATAAGCTTCCAAAAGTTTTAAAATTATAAATTTGGGATAGGGGTAACAATTTGACATAGCCAATTTGATTTTTTGATCTATCGTTTTTGGTTCATTAGTAAGGTTTGCCAATAAAACAGGTAACGCTTCAGAATATGCATAATCTAATACCCCAGGACAAGGCAAATTCTCTTTAGATGAATGGTTTAAAATGCCTTTGACTTGTAATAGATGGCCCTTGGGAATAGAAAAATGTAAAAAGGTATTGACAATAACCTAAGATTTTGGCGGAATAATCACAACCTCAGGTGAATAGATAAGCATCCCTTCTTCTATGTCAGCCATCGTAGGGGTAATTTTACTCAAGGGCCTTTAACATGGTACTGAATGGAATAAGACCTCTTTGATCCCTCTAGCAGACATAACTGACATCTAGTATGAGCATGTTCATATAAAAGCAACGGATCTCTATATCACAAAAGGGATAGAGAAAAGTCAGGGTAAATAATAATTCCATTAAATTCCTGCAAATATTTAGTCCCTATGAGAAGGTCATAACTCAAGATATCAAGAACGATTGCAGATATTGTAAAAATTTGTTTATCAATTTTCAATTGGAGTGAAGAAAAAGCTCCAATTGATCAAGTACTCTGAGGTCCTGCAGTGCCATATTTTTAATAATGTGAAATATTATGTGTCATGATTCTTATACGACTGGATGATAATCATGGGACAGCTAGGGTGGAATCCGCTAAAAATGGTATCAGTTATGATTATTTGAGTGCTTTGAGACGATGCAATATTGGGACATAACGTGTTTTTATTGGATATAACAGGTTTTATTGGATCGCCTCTATATAAGGTGATAAGGCGATGTTGTAAGGAGGGTGTCTATAACTCTCCTGTTCCCAGCGTGGCAGTGCGCGGTGCATCAGTCCAACGCTAGGGAACTAGCCATTAGTGTCAGAGTGTTTAGAGCCCAGCAGAGGGTGCTGGAGAAATAACTGCTTAGGCATAAATTGCGAATTTTATAAGAATAACACCAGTAAAAATGATGCGGTGCACATATCAAAAGGGGATAAGTGACCCAGGTTGGAGGGAACCTGGGTGAAAAAGTGGTGCACAAGGGGAGAGCTGCAAGGTCCTTACAATGGCAAGGGTAATGGAAAGTGAGACCTCCTCGAGGAGGTTCACACACCAGTTTGTTTGGAATGTCATATAGAATTTTAAATAACGGAAAACAGGGTTAAAGTTTATTGGGGAAGTCGACCAGCAAGGACAGTTGGTCACTGAAAATATATTTAAGTTCAGATAGGGAAATTGGGGTTATTCTGCAGTGGGCCCAAGCAGTGACTCACCAATAGGGCAAAACTGCCATCCAAGTTTGTGGAATAGGCTGAAACTGACTTCACTTGAGCAATTGACTGAAGTTGGATTTGACACAAGCATGTTAATTCATAGGTGGAACGGGTTTTAAATCCCCATTCATTGACTAACTGAACCAAACCATCCGCCTTTATTTGGTAGATAGTTTGTTTTAACGCTTGGCCCATCGTCAGGGGCTGGGCACTTGGCACCCCACTAGGACCAACCTGGGCATATTTTGCCCTTACCCAGCGCTGGTCTAGGTGTGCTTCATGTCTGGGAGGCCTTGTAGCTTCACCTTTTGGGCCTCCAGGCGCCCAGCCTTATCTTTGGGGTTGATCCCCACTATTATGTCATGTGTACATGACATTACCCTCTCCTAATGGGGCTCAACCCCCCTCCAGGGGCTTGCACCAGGGAAAAGTTCTTGTGGGCAGGGGCCAACTTCATGGCATTGATGGATGGTTTAGGTGGGGATCCAGCATCCTGGGGGAAATGCTCGTGGAAGGCTTCAATCAAATCTTGGGCATGCACACAGTCACGCGCTGGAACCCAACTGTCTCTGCAGCGTCAAAGCCCTTCCAGGATACCAGATACTCCAGTCTTCTTTTAACGTGGCGGGAGGCAACTATCTCTTCTACCTCACATCAGGCACCCCATCCACGAGATAGGCCTTGGGAGTCTCTGGTGGGGGCCCTCAAACAACATGAGTTTGCTATCATGAAACAATGAGAAGATCTGAAATGAAGGGGGAAGATCCAGCTGGTATGAGGCATGGCCCACCTTTCTAACAACGTGGTAAGGTCCAATCCTCTTAGGGCCTAGCTTCTTGCACGGATGCTTGATAGGGATGTTATGAGCATCAAGTATCATGAGATCCCCTTCCTTGTATGCAGGACCCACTTGGCACTTCCCATCAGCGTTCTCCTTAAACACCTGCATTGCCGCCTAAAAGCTTGTGGAAACCCCCTGGTGGACCTTCTTGGTTGTCTTGGCAAAATCCACCACCACTTCAACCTTAGACCCACAGCTGGGCTCCATGTTAAAGGCAGGGTTAAAGCCATGGCTGGCGAAAAATGGGGAACAACCAATCGAGGAGTGCAAGGAATTATTGTAATTAAACTGGGCCATTGGTAGGTGAGAAGCCCAAATTGGAATGGTCTGCAGCGGTGTAACACCGCAGAAACTGCTCCATGCATTGGTTCACTCGTTCAGTCTGCCCATCTGATCGTGGGTGATAGGCAGTCAAATGGCAAGGGCGAATCTGGAGAGTCTTACACAACTCTTCCCAAAACACAGATTTAAACTGGGGTCCCCGGTCACTGATAATCTCTTGGGGAACTCCATGGAGTGCAAACACATGCATGACAAAAAGCCTGGCCATATCAGCCGCGGTTATTGTACTTCTGCATGGAATGAAGTGGGCGAACTTTGTAAACTAGTCCACCACCACCATGATGGCATCGCAACCATCTGATACAGGTAGTTCTACAAAAAGTCCACCGATAAGGAAGTCCAGGGCCCTTCAGATTTCTGGACAGGTACCAACAACCCTGCTAAAGGTTGACGATTTGGATTCATTTGGTTGTATACTAAACATTCCTTACAGTACCGCCCCACCTGAGCAGGCAGGCCCTTCCAATTGTATGTGCACCGGAATAACTCTAATGTCTTTGCTTTCCCAGGATGACCAATGGTAAGTCCATCATGATGGTCCCGGATGATTTCCAAGCAAAGTGGTCCAGCAGGAACCCATAGGCGCCCCTGGAACCACACCATCTCATCCTTCACGTGGTAGCCCCTGGAGAGATCCTCTTGATTCAACCCACACTCAGCAAGTAACGTAGTATATTCCGTTGCCAGCAGCTGAGAAAGGACTAACTTCCTGAACATACTAAATTCCTCCGCGTTTTCCAGAGGTGCAAGCGCAGGCCCATTGGCCAGGGGATAGGGTCGTTGAGGAAGAAGTTTACTTGGAGGAATCATCACCTGGATGTTGTAAACTTCCACCTCCTTGAGATCGGGCGCTAAAGCAGGGTTGCGGCTCAAAGCATCCGCCAAACCATTATCCTTGCTCTTGGTGAACTCATATGTGAATGCAAATTGGGCAAGGGTCTCATGCCAACGAGTCTGCCGTGGGGTTAAGACATGAGGAGCGCGGTAGTACAGCAAGGCACGGTGGTCTGTACATACCCAGAAAGGTTGGGATGAGCCATGCAAGTGGTTATGCCAATATGTCAGCGCCTCCATCACTGCCAGTAACTCCTTAACATAAACGGCGTAATTCAACTCTGGTAAAGACATTTTCATAGAAAAATATCCCACCGGATGCTCAATCCCATATTCGCCTACTTGTAACAAGGCGGCCACTATACCGAAGTTGGAGGCATCAGTCAATAAAATGAACTCCTTTGAAGGGTCAACATGGTGAAGAACAGTCATGGACAACAGGGTGCACTTCACTGCTTGGAAAACATCCTCCAAAGTGAAGGACCACTGAAGCACCTTGTCACCGCTAGCCTCATATAAGGGAGCCGCCACCTCAAACAGATTGGGAGTGAACTTCTTGAGGAACGTGCTTTTCCCCAAAAAGCTCCTTAATTCCTTAACTGAGGTGGGGGTAGGCCACTTATGAATCGCTTTCTCCTTAGCTGGAGTTATCATGTGTCCTTGGTCAAACACGACGTTACCCAGAAACGTGACCTGGGATTTAAAGAATTCGCACTTAGAAACTTTTAGTGTAAGGCTGGCTGCCTTTAACTGCTCCACCACTTGCCGAAGGAGAACTGTATGGGACTCCTGATCAGGGGAAAACACCAGGATATCATCCATGTAAGCGACTGCGCATACCCCTACAGGTCCCCAACACTGCATCAACGTGGCGTTGAAAGATATCAGGGGCATTCTTAAGCCCAAAGGGCATGACCCAAAACTGGAAGATCCATTTTCTAGTACAAAATGCGGTCAACCACTCTTGTCTCTTTTTTATCCGGATCTGATTGAACGCGTTGAGGCAATCCAGCTTGGGGAAGACCTTCGCCTTCTCCACATAGCGTTCAATCTGGAAATCCAAGGGGATGGGATGGAGGTCTGGTACAGTAATGTTGTTAAGGTTACCATAGTCTATGCAGGGGCGTAAGGTACCATCAGACTTCTCCACGAAGAGTAGGGGGGAGCATACAGGGGAGGTAAGCTGAAAAATTGCACCATTGGTTAACTGTTCTTTTACCCACACATCCAACGCCTCCTCCCGGACAGTCAATGGGTAAATAGGGGAAGAGATACGCACCAGATCCACCGTGAGCTTGAAGTCACAAATAAACTCAGAGTGAACAGAGAGTGCGTTGGCAGATGCTGCACATCGGAGGATTCCAAACCCTCCAAGCAAGAAGGTATAAGAATTTCCACTGAGGGCTTCTGCATTGAGGCAAGGCGACAAGGGATACGGTGGGGCCAATGGGGCAAGTTGCCTGGGGCGTTTTCTTCAGACAAAGGCACAACAAATGTGCGACCATTCTTCATGGTGAGGGACAAGGTATTCTCCTTCAGGTTAGTACCAACGTCAAACTTCCGCCACCACTCCACACCCAAAATAATAAGGAACCAGAGGTATTTGATTACACTGAAGTGATCAAACAGTGGTACTTGCCAACCTGATAGTCCACTGTCCCAGTGATCTTCCAAGTGAGAATACCTTAGGACGCCCTTCTAACCACATCACCTGGCAAGTAACTCATCCCAAGGTAGTCGGCTAAGTACTGGTCCATATAGTTTCCAGAAGCGCCAGTATCCACCAAAATAGTAGTGGTGAGCTTCCCTAAAGGAGAGGAGAGGGTGGCATTCAATAGAAATACCCAGAATGGTCTTTTTTATTAAAGACAGTGACAATAATTCACCAAATATTTTATCATCTGGCTCAAGCATGCAAACAGAATTGGTGTTGGAATAAAAAAGATGTGAGATATTTGGCACTCTTAATACTGAGGCCACATACCCCACCATGCCTTCTGCAGGTGCATATACTTGATGATATATTAAACGCAGTGCCTTTTCCACTTCCTGAGTGCGCCTAATCATGGTAGAGGTCAACCGTGGGTTCTTAGGGGTAATTTGATATACCAGAATAGGGTCCTCATCCAGGCCATATGAAATAACAAATAGTTTAGAAGTAGAGACCAGGTTTCCATTATAAAACGCGTTTTCTGATGCAAACGACCTATCCCTAGATATGCAACAAAATGCCCGATGTTATCCAAGGCCAACACTACCAGGACCATCTGCGCCAATTCTGCCAGCATCTTATGAACGCGCTGGAAAAGGGAAACTCGTTTCTCAGAATGGGATTTAATTAATTTGGAGGAAAGTCAGGGAATCACGACTTTTGAACATCAAAGTGTCCAAAACCACCAGGTACAAACATGAAGGGTGGATACTTTCCAATTGTAGGCAACCAAAAAATGCCTAGTTGCTCCAAACTTCAGGAAAAGAGGAAACAGCTGTGCGTCTAATGACAGCCAGAGCCCACAGCTGACAGCCACTGTTTTCACTTTGAAAAAGTTCCACATGGAAAAATTTTGTGCACATAAGAAAATGAGGTTAATCGACTGATGTAAGGAGATTGTCTATAACTCTCCTGTTCCCAGCGTGGCAGTGCGTGGTGCAATAGACCAATGCCAGAGAACTAGCCGTTAGTGCCAGAGTGATTAGAGCCCAGCAGAGGGTGCCGTAGCAATAACTGCTTAGGCATAAATTGCAAATTTTATAAGAATAAAACCAGTAAAAATGATGCGGTGCACATATTAATAGGGGATAAGCAACCCAGGTTGGAGGGAACCTGGGTGAAAAAATGGTGCACAAGGGGAGAGCTGCAAGGTCCTTACAATGGCAAGGGTAATGGAACGTGAGACCTCCTCGAAGAGGTTCATGCACCAGTTTGTTCAGAATGTCATATAAAATTTTAAATAGCGGAGAATGGGGTAAAAGTTTATTGGGGAAGTCAACCAACAAGGACAGTTGGTCGGGGAAAATTTATTTAAGCTCAGATGGGGAAATTGGGGTTATGCTGCAGTGGGCCCAAGCAGTGACTCACCAATAGGGCAATACTGCCATTCAAGTTTGTGGAATAGGCTGAAGCTGACTATACTCGAGCAATCAACTGAAGTTGGATTTGACCCAAGCACATTATTTCATAGGTGGAACAGGTTTCAAATCCCTGTTCCTTGACTAACCGAACCAAACCATCCGCCTTTATTTGGTAGATAGTTTGTTTTAACGCTTGGCCCATCGTCAGGGGCTGGGCACTCAGCACCCCACTAAGACCAACCTGGGCATATTTTGCACTTACCCAGCGCTGGTCTAGGGTGTGCTTCATGTTTAGGAGTTCTGTAGCTTCACCTTTTGGGCCTCCAGGCGCCCAGCCTTATCTTTGGGGTTGATCCCCACTTCATGTCATGTGTACATGACTGATGTCAACATTTGATAAATATGAAGTAAATCTCCTACAATTAGGGTGATAGAAGATTAGAATATAACAAGCCAAATTCTAGGAGAATTTTCGGAATAGAATAGCCCAGGCCATGAGAGCAGTATCGCCTGAAGTTGCTGTATATAAGCGAGATGGGCAATTGAAAGAAGTGGGTTTTTAGCGTAGAAGAGACGGGACAGCAAAAGGTAGCAGTATTTATGAAAAATAAATAATCAGTTGGGGCATTTGCTCCTATTTTAAGCATATTTTCAAGTGTGTTCAAAGGACCAACATCCCCACATCGTCTGTCTGTTGCTCAGTAGGTTCAACCTGTGTAAATAACCCAACAGATCCTAACAATACCATCCAAAATTATAACAGTGGTGCTCATACAGGCGGCCCATTGATCAACCACCTAACACTCCAGAACTTCAGTCTTCAGCCATGCCGTACACATTCTGTGTTGTTGGGTAATCTTCATAGAATACTGCACCTGCTGGATATGAGGAACTCAAAGTTACCTTAGATGCGGTGCTCAAAAATCAAGATTAACTTCTTCAGGAATGAGACGCTGTCATGCACCAGCTTGATAGTACGTTTAGCCAAATGAAAATCTTGGACCAACAAAACAAAGAACTCACCGAATGATTGAATGATACTACTGAATGGCTGCAGTGCGCAGAACGAAGATTGACCAATACCTCTTGGTCTTCTTGCTGGGACAATGATGACCATCAAGAGGGGGCATCATATGAGGATGTGTATGATGATGGTCAGAGCTACTACACCCAGGATGGTAGTACTGGATATGAATATGAGTTGGAATGACACTTCCCTCAAGTAATGGCAGTACCGCCAATGGCAGAAGGTCACGCTACCCCTGAAGCGGCGGACATCCCAACTTCTGCTAATCCAGCTCCTCATCAAGAAACTGCTTTTGGATCTCGATCAATTCCTCAGTATGGCCCAAAACCCTGTGAATGGGATGAGGAGGTTAATATCAAAAAATTACCTCTGTTTGACCGCAACAGGAACATTCATGGGTTCTTTAAATGGTTTGAGTTTGTGGCGGAAGAAGCCTTTGATAGATGGAAGGCTAAGTTGTTAATATCTGCCTTGGATGTAGGAAATGCCGATCAGGTCACCTGTTACCTCCCAAGTAGTTCTTTCACCTATAAGGATGTAAAGGGTACCATATTACTCCTGTTTGGGGGTACTTCAAAGATGTCACAGCAAAAAGCAGAATTCTTAATGATTGGATTCTGTCAAAATGAGACTCTCCTAGAGTTCGCTGACCAATTCACAACAGAAGCCCATGTACTGATTGGAGCTGGGTACTTAGCGGAAGCCGACGTGTGCATTGCCATGTCTTCTGTGGTAAATCTTATCGTGAACTTTATAATGTTATTTTGCTGCTTCTGGATGATGATGTGCCTCTGCTCAAAATTGTACAGTTTTTGCGTCATGTATCCCCTAACTTTCTGCTGCTGAATATGGAATGGAGAACTACTGCTGCTACTGCACCTCTTATTCAGGAGAATACTCTAATCTGCCTCCAATTCCAATTAGTAAACCTCGGCCTTTCTATAACTCTGCACCTCGTCCTTGGCTGAATTATACTCAACAGTTTGATCAGCAACAAAGGGCTGGCCATGAAAACCATCAGCAACCCAGTTATTGTTAGGACCTAGCTATGCTGACCATCAATAATCAGCTACTCACCTGGGGCTGGTTACGCTGAATGACCCCAAACTTTCTGGTCTGGGCCCAATTATAATATCAAGGACAAGGCTCTTATTGGGTAACTGCTACGAATGCAGTCGCCCTGGTCATTTGGTAAATTGTGCCATAATCACCGTGTGTGAACTATATACACCAAGCTCAATACTATCAGGGAAAAGATGGAGCGGAGTAGAGATGGGACCCTCTACCTCCGTGATACCCACACAAAACGTCCCTGAATCAATATTAGTATATCCTGCATAAGTCCCTCAGTATGATGATGGCCTTTTATATCAGCAGCCAGTTGGAGGAGTAAATGTAGTAACCTGAGCTCAAGCCAAGGAGGCGGCGGAATAAGAGTCCCCCAAACAACTGAAGCCTTATGCCTGTCAGATGCTTGATCAAGCTTCCTCGGACCAACTTGATTCTGCTGCAGATGCGCCAACTCTGAAAGGAGTAGATGTCGCCCTTCCGGTAGATACCATTGTCAAAAAATACCCCAAGTTGGTGAAAGGGATAATGAGTTTTCTTGGGAAAATAGAGCCCGTAAATGTTCACATATTAAATAGTCAATATTCTTCTTATTCTGAGTGTACATACTGTGATATTTTTGTAACGAAAAAAGAGTTCATGCTCTAATATTTACTGGTGCTCCAGTCAACATAGTTTCCACTAAATTGATGGCAAAATTGACATTGAAACCTGATGTGGACCATCTAATGGTTTATGGAACTGCTGAAGCAGTAAGTACTGTCTCTGAGGGGGCTTACAATGCGCTACCTCTGCGCTTTGGGTCCATTGACATTGTAGCCCTGGCAATTGTGCTGCCAAATGAACACTATGACCTAATTGGGACCGCTTTCCTGCGCAATTTCAAGGCTGTTGTTAATATGATGGAGGAGACCCTCCCCATTCTGGGTCAGCGGATCCCAACTTATTTTACCAGTAGTGGAGTACCAAAGGATCTGGTGCATATGAGCTATATCAACCTTGCCTATAGTGACAGGGTGAGGCCAGTTTGCTACCACCAACTAAAGTGCAAGACTCGGGCCTTTCACCAGAAGATATATGAATATCAAGGGATACCTCTTCAAGTGGCAGGGCCCATACCTATCCCTTCTGGCCATCAAGTCTTAGTGAACACTGAGCTAGAAGTGGAAGTGCCGAGTGGGTTATATGGGGAAGTCATTGGGCTCTATCATCAAACATGGTTTGAGCCTCATGTGGCTCCAGGGATTATACTTCTGGGACATGGGGAGATTAAGGTTTTGTTAGCAAACTTCAGAGTGAATTAATGCAGATCCGCCGCCACCAAATTTTAGCGTATTTACATCTGATTCCAATAGATGAGGTCCATCAGGTTCATGATTTTGGGTCATTGGATGAATTTGGTCTACCAGCTGAGACAACTGCCAATGTAATAATGGTGGTACTGTGGAGTAATTTAACTGGATTATTGGAAGAACAAAAAGACCAATCAATAGCTTTATTTCAGAAGTGTAAGGTGATTTTTGCTATCAATGATCATGACTTAGGGTGTGCTTGGGGGGTGGTTCATCGAGTAGACACAGGAGATCATCCTCCTATAAGGTCTCAGCTGATCTGCCAATCGCGGGCAGTGGAAGACATTGTTACTGAGGAAATTGACAAGTTGTTAGAGCAAGGGATGCTCAAACCATCCAAAGCCCGTGGGCTTTGCCTATTCTAATTGTAAAAAAGAAGGAAGGCACCAACTGTGTAGTAATAGACTACAAAGAGCTCAACAGTATTACAAAAAAGGATTTGTATCCCTTTGCCAAGAATTGATGATGCTCTGGACCAATTAGGGGAGCTCATTACTTTTCTGTGATGGACTTGATATTAGGTTATTGGCAAATCGAGTTACCCCTGGCATAACAGGAAAAATGCGCTGTAATCACCTCTTAAGGCCTTTTTCAACTGACGCGGATGCCTCAAGGGATGTGCAATGCCCCAGCTACGTTTCAGCGAGCCATGGACACTATTCTTGGTGACCTGAAACTGTCATGTGTCCTTGTATACCTTGACAATATTAATGTTTCTCTCGAACCTTTTCAGAGTATTTTGACCACTTTGAAGCAGCATTCCGCCTGCTGGCTGAGGCAAACATTAAAATTAAACCTCAAAATGTAACTTCTTCAAAGATCAGCTGGAATACCTGGGGTTTGTTGTAGACTCTCAAAAGGCTAAAACCACATCCAGCTAAGGCGGAGGCCATCAGCAAAATGACTACTCCCAATAGTAAGCGCAACATACAGGTATTTCCTGGGAATGGTCAGTTACTACTGGCGCTTTATACCTAATTTTAGCTGTCTTGGGGGGCCACTATTCGAGTTGTTAAAAAAGGACGCTGTGTTCAAATGGATGGAACGTCATCAATTCACTTTCAATACACTCCATATGGCATTGATCAGAACACCGGTGTTACAATATTTGAACTTCAATTGGGAGTTTATCGTTCAAATGGATGTGTCCCTCTCCGCTGTTGGGGCTGTACTTTCTCAGAAAGATGACGAGGGAGAGAAACATCCTGTAGCATACTGTAGCTGAAGTCTGAACTGCTATGAGTATAATTATACTGTGACTGAGAGGGAGTGCTTAGCAGTGATCTACGCATATAAGCAATTCAGAGTTTATCTGTATGGGGTAAAGTTTAAAGTTGTGACAGATCACGCATCATTATGCTGGTTGCAGAACCTCAAAGAACCTGAAGGCCGTTTGGCTCGATGGGCTCTTAAGTTGCAGGATTATGACTTTGAGATCCTTCATTGGCCAGGAATAAAGCATCAGAACTCTAACTGTTTATCTCAATTGCCAACTGTTGCGGTGATGGTGGACCTCAGCGACATGATGTACAATAAGATGATCAGCAGGAAATATGATGACAAACTACCCCAAGTGATCTAAATGTTAATTGAGATGCAGACAAATACCTTCCAACAGAATGGGGAACTGTACAAGCAGATTGGCGATTCTACGGTAAATTTTCTGCAACCCTCAGATGAATGGGAATCACTATGAGTGCACACAAGGCAGTCAGACCTGGTGGGGTGCTTAAAACTATGGAGTTGTTATGGCCCCAGTACTATTGGGAAATTATGAGCTTTTGATGTGCTCAAAACTATTTCCTGTTGCCATCAGTGCCAAGTGGAGAAGCCATTTCTCCATAAAATTTCTTATTGGTTATTGAAACCACATTTTTCTTGGCACACAGTTTCCCTCGATGTCATTGGCCCCAGCCAACTGGAGCCAACTGTTGTAAGTACATTCTTGTGGCTATCAACCACTTGACCTAATGGGTTGAAGTGATGGTGATACAAGACTTGGGGGCAGTTACTGTGGCCAGGTTCATGATGGAATGCATTATTCAGTGGCACGGCTGCCCTCAGTTTTTTATCACTGATAATGGAACCAACTTCACCTCGAACACCCTCCCCAAACTTAATGAGTTTATGGGAATCCGTGGAGTTCTAATGACCCCATACCACCCTGAGTCCAAAAGAATGGTCAAATGGGTGAATGGAACTCTGGTGAACATACTACAAAAATTAGTAACAGATCAACCTTCCAATTGGAGCTCTCTCCTTTCCACTGACATGTTCACCAATAACATTAGTTACCATTCTTCCACGGGGAAGAGTCCCTTCTAACTACTATACAGACAACACCTGGCTCTTCCAGCATTGCTTTATTTGCTTGTAGAAGATACCAGCGGACTGGAACCCCACCACTATTTGACTAACCTCACGAACATTCTGATCAAACTGCAAACTGAAGCATATTCCTTCAGTTTAGCCAAGAAGATCAAGAATCAGGCTGCTGATCAGACATGTCATAGTGGTCTGGCGCTGTTCAAGGAAGGTGATATGTTTCTCTTCCATGAACAACATGATTTGGGTGGAAACACAATCTGGCCATTATTTGTATTGGTCTATTTAAAGTTATAGAGAAAACTGGAGTCGACGAATATACCATCAAGGATCCTGCAAGTGGTTGGATCATTAAGCTGAGTACATGCAAAGTTCCTCCAACCTTACAAACAATAGGATTTTATTGTCCAGTCAAGGAGGGGGTAATGTTGCAATTCCAATATGACTGGACGATAATAATGGGACAGCTAGGGCGTAATTCACCGAAAATGGTATCAGTTACAAGTATTTGAGTGCCTTAAGATGAGGCGATATTGGGACATAATGGGTTTTTATTAAATATAATGGGTTTTATTGGATCGCCTCTAAATAAGGTGATAAGGCGATAAGGTGACGTTGACGTTTGAAGAATACAAAGTAAATCACCTACAATTAGGGTGACAGAGGATTGAAGAATAACAAGCTAAATTTGAGGAGAATTGGCGGAATAGAATAGCCCAAGCCATGAGAGCAGTATCGCCTGAAGTCGCTGCATATATGCAAGATGGGAAATTGAGAGAAGTAGGTTTTTTAATGTAGAAGAGATGGCACAGCGAAAGGTATCCTTATTTATGAAAAATAAATAAAGAATCAGTTGGGGCAATTGCTCCTATTTTAAGTATATTTATAAGTGTGTCCAATGGACCAAAGATCTCCACATCATCTGTCTGTTGCTCAGTGGGTTTGACCTATGTAAATAACCCAACGGATCCTAATGATACCATCCAAAATTATAACATCATATGTTAACTTAATCCGCTTGATAAATTTCAATGAGATTACATTCACTGGAAATTCAGTATCAATAATAGCTTTGGCGTTAGTCTGATTCACACAAAAGTCAATAAGGGTGATTGTACTTACAAACTGAAAGGTTAAAACCAACAATAAACAAGGAATATGAAGAACGTTCACCCCTATCTATTTTACAGGGTCTTGATGTATCTGCTGCAAACTCATATCATTATCAAGATGGAAAATCTTATTGAGTTTGTCTTTTTTCTTTTTTTCATCAGCTTTTTTTATAACAACGGTCTTCAGTATGGAATATTGGTGAAAATAGTTACACTGAATAGCTCCAGAAAACTCAGGAATAGCGTAAACTTTAGGATGACTAGACTTGGAGAGTTAAAGACTCAGGGTTTTCAGAAAATGAAGAGGCAATTCCAACAAGGCCTTCTTTATGTATAAAATACTTTTGAAATTCTTTTTACACTGAAAAGTAGACTTGCATCTGAGTCCTAGAAGTAAAAGCAGACATATCAGTAATAGCGTCGTCCAAATTTAACTGGCCACATGCTACAAAAAAGTCTGAGCTTCCCAATAAAACTAATGAGCAAAGTCGTTGATAGTATCATTTTGGTGGGGCTGTATGCCCATAAAAGCCTGTTTATGATAGATAAGGTTTGCTCACTCCAAAATTATTTGATCAATGCTTCCTTAACCTGAGACCAAGTAGAACAAGTCATCAAGTGGGGTACCATGATATCTTGAGCCAATCAAGTAAGACAATTAGGTAAGTAATTTATCTTTTGATGACCCGTGGCCTCACTCAGAGCCTTCTCATATAGTAGAGGAAGGAGTTAATACTGCCTTCCACAGGAGAGTGCTTATCTTTGAATACAGGTTAAAAACATTGGAGCAAAAGGAATTAAAACATACACTCCAGGTTGTTCCAATTAAGTGGAGACGTAAGAGTTAGAGTCCAAAGCTTGGGAAGAAAATAGACAAATAGGACCAACTGCCTCTGTACAAATTTCATTAATCCAACAATTTAGATCAGCGTGCCCCACTTTTCCGTCCAATATGTGAGATAACTAATAAATTTGCTCCTGCTGTGCATTTTACCTAAATTCCAAAGCTTCAATCTTCTCTTGAAGCATCTCCCCTTTAGATTCACAAGCTTGTAACAGGATGTCAGTATACTTTGCTACTTAACCAGATTATTTGATTAGTCAAATAAGGTCTGAAGTGACAACAGGGGTTCAATAGGTACCCCATTGGGAGCTAAATTACACTCATTGGCAACTTTATAAAATTGCTCATGCAAGCGGTCAATCATACTCAAGAGAGAGTCAACTTGCTGAAGGGATCCTGAATGCCCATCAGAACCTGGTGGTCCACGGGGCCCTTCACCCCCAGGTGGCCCACGAGGTCCTTCAACCCCAGGATGACCTTGTTCCCCACGAGGACCCATAGTTCTTGAGGTTTTTTCTACTTTGTTAGCCCAAAACTGAATTCCCAAGTACAATTGCTCCATTTGGAAGAGGCAACTTTTAATTTCCTCTTCAATTGATTTACTATACTCAGAGAGTTAAATAACATCTCTCTATTCCCCCTGAATCGCCTGGACTCGCTACATTAACTGTGAATCACATAAACTGGATATTTCCACGATCAAGCTGAACAAGTTGATGATGTATTTCATTAATAAGAGTCCAATTACTAAGAATGGCATCGCAATTATCTTTACTGAACTCAGAGGAAGACTTAAAGAACTCAGAAACATATTCATTCTATAACTGAAGTCCTTTTAAAAAATTAAGCATCCCTTGATAAAGCATTCCTACTACTGGTAATAAGTTTTATAAAGTAGGTTGTACAATTTGGTGTAATTATTTCTCGGAACCAATCCTTGGCATTTGAGAAGTTTGATATAAATCCCTCAACGTAGAGGGTACAGCTTTAGTTTAAAATTAAGTAGAACGGATTCCAGGAATTAGAACCCCCTCAAGCATCTGATTGATGATCTCTCTTAAAACCTCATCCGTATTCAAAAGTTTATAATAAATTTTAAATTAGGACCATAAAATGCTAAGTTTGTTCGGAATTCAAATGTAGATGGTACCCTGGGGATTTTGGTTCTAGTGTAACGGACCCAGCATAAAATGCTGCCTTGCTCATGGTCTTGAGCCTCTTCAGGCAAAAAAGAGGAATCCATTTTGGTAAGAGATGTTTTCACACAAGAGTAACTCAGAGAGCCCTTTGTAGTGAGCACCACTTTTTGAGGTTTTAAACTGCACCTCAGAACTAGACAGGTACGTCTCAAAGTTACTTTATGGATTTTTAAGAAATTGTAAAAGATGATTAGTATAAGATTTTTAACCTACCTACTTTTTATTATTGAAAGGATTGAATGTTTTTAAGGTTTTGAAGTAATTTAGAGCTTATATGATTTTTTCAATTGCTGAGCGATCAAATCTTCTATCACATGATCATACAAAAGCCTGATCACTCTTTTAACCTTGATACAATTAGATTTATTAAGTTCCCCCTCCATTATTATTAGGGAATATTTGAGGTAAAGTTTCAGGAACAAAAGAGTTTGGCGAAATCCTGACAAGAATCTTATTCAATGTGATGCATTTTAAATCCAAAGTGACGCGTTTATGATTGAGAAGACCAGTTTAGCTAAATAAAAGATCAGCCATAATGATCTTCTAAAATATTTTCACTCCAGTATGTCTCAGTACTAGGTGATTGGTAAACTGCATGTATGATGAATCCATACAGAAATAAATTATATTTTAACCAATCCCCTGCCATAAAAATACTCTCACTTCAGTTATTTAAAGAATTTCTTCATTCTTGATTAGTGAAAAAATTATGTTCATCCTATGGAGACCCCTTCAAGTCTATAAAAAGAGGTTGTTTTCACTTATATGTATCACTAAATTCAAATTAGTGCGTGATTGAGCTTCCTTGTCAGTTCATTTATTTCGCTGAGGGTTTGAAGGTGCCTTCTTAATTTGATTCAAGCAAATCAGCCAAGAATTATGAGGATTATTACTCCAATTGTAACTATTCCGCTGAGAATCTGACTCATATATTCTAGTACAATCAAATTATTTCTTACCCTTGAACATTATTTTCCACTAGTCAAGCATTAATTGTCTGACAAGATGAGATAGAAGATGGACCAAGTTCTAAATAAATCTCATTGTTACCACCCTGCAGCTACACCACTAATAGATTCTATCCCACACATACAAACCAAAACTTTGTTAAAGGACTTGTAAGCATGAGGCAACTTTTGGAACAGGAGAACATACTGTTAATATACCATATTATGGTTCTTCCTGATATGTTCCAAAACCAATACATTATTAAGTTGGGCCTAGATGATGTTTTTATTTAATAGATTCAAGATCTAAGACCTCCAGTAGGGAAGCTGTGAATCAAAATTTATGTCAGTTGATTAATAAATCAATTATGGCAATATAATGAAAAGACTCTTAACAGGTATCAGGGTAAGTTTGCTGATAACGTTAAAATACCATGCTTGTAGGGCATTGCTGGGACTATTGATACAACACGGGATTAAATAATGTGAGTAAAGTTATTCTGTGTCAACTAATGCCAATGATTCTATTAGAAGGGCTTTAATTTGCCATGAGTTTTTTATGAATAAGAGAATAATAATATTATTAAAATTATTTATAGTATACCGTAGTTTTTTCTATTATATTGCTTATTTTATTGTTGTTAAGTCATAACTAAATTATATATGATTTAGATTGTGCTACCTGTCTTCATACATGAAACAATTGCTTTGAGAAACCACCCAGGAATGTGCAGTCAGCACTTTTTAACAAGTGATGCTCACCACAGGGGAATTCTGAGCTGAAGTTATTTTTTATTAAGTATATTACAGTATGAGCAGAGGGTCATCTGCTAATGGTTAATTCAAGTGAGGTGAGTGCAAGGACCACAAGAAGGTGAAATTGGAGTACATTGATGCAAAAAAACCTCTGTCACCACTTATAAAATGCCCACGGAGATAATTCAGGGGAAAATAGAAGTTGTGAGTGAACAGCTGATGTAAGGATTCCAGTTGCTACCCAATGACATGTTGACAAAGCCTGCGGTCTTTTTTTAAACTGAAAATCAGGATGAAAGAAGAAAGCAGTTTAAGCCTTTTCTTACCCTGACTCTTTCTGCTTTAGCAGTGTTCTTCAAAATTCAGGACAGCTGGGGAAATATCTTGTTAATTATATACAGCCATACTCATAAAATAGAACTTATACAAGCCAGACAGTAGGCAATAGTCACCAATTTTTTTGTATACTCAGAAAATAGCATCAGTTTTTTTAAATTTATTTTCTCATCTTGATACTAGCTTTTATTAGATCTGCCATGGTCGTGACTTAACCTCATAAAGTGTGCTACAAACAGAAAACCAAATCTAGGATTATTTGACAAACTAAAAACTAAACACAGCAACATTGTCAATAAATTTATGAAGCATCTTTCTACATTCCTCATTTAAGTTATGATATGGACTTTTATCATCAGAAAGCTAAGGGAATATTGCCAATTTATCTTAATGAAATTGGCTAATGCACCACTGAAGCTGGCGCAAATCAGTGAGGCAATTGTTGAGATTCCAATATGACTGGACAATAAGCTATTGGTCCGGTGGATCATAGATTAAATTTGAGGTGAGCCTTAAGATTAAGCGGTTGATTATGTGAATGCAAATTGAGTTTAATCAAAGAAATAATGGTTTGGTGAATTTGGGAAATTCCGCGAAGCCCCAGAGTGTAAATGAAACCCCTAGATCATAGCAAATAACAAATTTACTAAGTGTAGCATGTTGAATCTACCAAGGAATACCAAAGATTAAGAGTTGAGCGTGAGAGTGAGAAGGGGAGGTTTTTACACGAAATAAGAGGAAGTAGTAGGTAAGAGACGGAAGTAGCCATTAGTTTGAATATTATTAAAATGCAACGTCAGGGCAACAGCTCCTTATTAAGTCTTTATTACTATTAATATTGAGGGACAGCAATCCTCATATCACTCGTCCATTGCTCAGTGGGTTTACCCTGTGCAACACATTCCATGGAATCAGAAAATCTGCCAAAAAGTTAACAGTGGTGCTCACTACAGGGGGCTCATTGACCAACACTTAAAAACTTAATGTTTTCTTCAATATGATGGTGCAACCAGCTTGACTTGATGAGGGACTAACCCACTTTGTTAGATTATCTCAATATGCCGAGCTGAAGCTTGCCTTAGATACACTACTCCAGGCTCAAAAAATGCTTTTACAGGAAATAAAATTATAACTGAGCAGCTCGGTAAGGCCTTTCACCAACTGCACCTGGTGGGTGACCAAACCATCCAACTTGCCAACCTCTTGGGCAGCACCACCAAGCGGCTAAAATGTGCATAGTGTAAAGTAAATAAGGTTGTTAGGGAGGAGGAGATCTGCAGTGGCAAGATGACCCATTTAACCGTGATGGAAACATACATGAGTTTTTAAGCAGTTTGGATTTGACATAGAGGGGGCTTCCAGTCAATATAGAGCTAGACTGTTTTTATCCACTTTGAATGTCGCAAGTGCTGACCAGGTCACATGTTACCTTGCGAATAGTACTGTAACTTATCCCAAGGTGAAGGAGAATGTGATCTAGTTGTTTGGGGTCAGGGCAAAAATGGCTTAGCACAAGGCAGAGTTTTTGACAATTCAGTTTCAAAAAAGAGTCTTTAGTGGAGTTTGCAAAGCGCTTTATTGTGGAGGCTCATGTGTTGTTGGGAACAAATATCTTATCTAATGAGGAGGTGGGCATAATGATGACCGCAGCTGTCAATCCATATTAAAAACTGTATAATACTATGTCATTTTCTTGATAAGGATGCAGAGCTACTAAAATCGTTAGTCATTTATGCCATCTATCTGTCACTTTTAGTGCTCCCAATGCGGAATGGAAAGCCCCTACTAACGCTACCAAATCCCTGTCAGTATTGGAGCAACAAAAACTGGGGGTATAATCTGATAGGTAATACTTGACCCCTTAACGCTTTGGCAAGTCCTTTCCGCCCCCATTATCAACTAACTTGTCCTCAGATGAGTTACAATTTCTCAAGTAATTTCATATCTAGAGCTATTGGTGGGATGCAGGGATGAGTGCCTTTTATGAATACTTGTTTCTAGTGTGGCCAACGAGGACATTACGCAGCTATCTGTCCGGGAAAACCGAATTTTAATGCAGTACCAGTTGCCCCAAATGACCAGGGAAAAGGTTGATCTGAGTAGAGATGGGATGCTCTAATTCCACTTATTCAAATCTACCTGTCCAAATGAATCTCAAGAGTTGCTTGGTGCCATACCCAATACTCACCTTGACGACTTATTAATCAACAAATCCCTTCAATATCTTGGCCTCGAGCTGAGGGAGTGACCCCAATAATGCAGACACGGAGTTCCGCCAAGATGTGCAAAAGCCATACGCCTGGCAAATGCTTGAGTGGAATGATACAGTCAATGGGGAACCTTCAGTTATGTCGCAGCTCTAGAGGGGATAGAAGTGGCGATTCTGGTAGAAAATTGCACAGGAGTATCCACATGTCAGTGCTGGTATTCTCACTTTTCTGAGTAACCAAAAGCCCTGGATGTTTCTGTATTACCATCCATGGTACTTATTGTTCAGAATGTATATACTTTGAAATTTTTTTTGCAATTTACTAAAATCCAGAGATTATTGATACTGGCGCTCATGTTAATATAATATCCACCAAACTTGTAGCTAAGCTTCTGCTGAAAGCCAGATGTGAATCATAGAGTAGTGTATGTGACCACGGGGGCACAGAGCACTGTTTCAGAGGGCGCATACAGTGCGTTGCCTTTGAGGTTCATGTCAGTCGGTGCATCCACTCTAGCAGTGGTGTTGCCTAAAAACAACTATGACATGTTGATTGGCGCTGCATTTATGCAGCGCTTTGGGGCTATGGTCAATATGGCGGATGAAACCATCAGTATCCTAGGACAACAGATTACCATCTATTTTACTTTCAACAGAATCCAAAAAAAATCCAATCCTCTTAAGTCAAATTAATCTCACATATAATGACAGGGTGATTCCTGTATAATGTCAGCAGATGAAGTGGAGGACTCAAGTGCTCCCTACCAAAATTTAAGAGTACAATGGTATTCCAATGTGAGTGGCGAGTGCATTAAGCATTCTTATTGGGCATCAGGTTATTATAGGGATGGACCTCAAAATAGATATCCCAGAAGGCCTATATGGTGAGATTAAGGGCCTTACAAGCAATCGCGGCTCAAACCCCATGTGGCTCTGGGGCTCCTGTTACCAGGGCATGGGCCAGTGAAAGTCTTGATAGCCAACCTGCAGAAGGAATTATGAAGAATCACAGGCATCAAGTAGTGGCTTAACTGAATCTTGTTTATATCAATGAGGTCCACCAGATACACGACTTTGGTTCTTGGGAAGATCTTGGGTTACCTTTAAAAACCTCATCCAGTGTAATGGCTGTGGTTCCACGGGAAGCTCTAACTGGTCTGTCAGAGAACCATAAAGACTGAGTGATGGATATGTTTGAGAAATGTTGAACCATTTTTGCATCTGATGATCATGACTTGAGTGTGTACGTGGGATTGTGCATTAGTTGGACACAGGGGATAACCCTCCTACCTGTCACAGCCTATCCGTCACTCAAAGGCGGCGGAAAAAGTTGTATCCTCTGAGATAGATAATTGGTGGAACAGGGAATGCTAGAGCCATCCAAGACCCTGGGCGTCCCCAGTGCTAATTGTCAAAAATAAAGATGGTACCAATTGAGTAGTAATTAATTACCAGAAGCTTAACAGTATTACAAAAAAAGACTTGTAACCGCTTCTGTGAATTGACGATGCTTTAGATTGGTTAGGCGGTGCCAAATACTTTTTAACTTTGGACTTGATATCAGGGTAATGGCAAATTGAGTTTTCAGTGATTGAACAAGAGAATTGCGCTATAATCACCTCAAAAGTGTTGTTCCAGCCTACATGTATGCCACAGGGTTTGTGCAATTCCCCAGCTACGTTCTAGTGGGCAATGGACACTATCCTGGGGTGATATGAAGCCATTTTGCGTTCTTGTCTATCTTAACAATATTAATGTGTTCTTGTGGACTTTTAAAGATTATCTCGCTCACTTGGAACAAGTGTTCTGCTGAATCACTGAAGCTAACATTAAAATTAAGCCCCATAAGTGCCAATTTTTCAAGGAGCAGTTGGAATACCTCAGTTTTGTGGATGACTCAAAAGGAATCAGTACTCAGCCAGCAAAAAAGAAAGCTATCCGCAAGATGACTTGGCCAGTTAACAAACAGGATACTAGGTGTTTTAGGGGGATGGTTGGTTACTAGCTACAGTTCATTCCCAACATCAGCTCTATAGGGGCTCTGTTATTCAAGTTACTAAAGAAAAACGCTGCCTTCAATTGGATGGAATGATGTCAAATCGCTAGTGATGTCTTACAAACTGCGTTGGCTAGTGCGCCTGTTTTACAATACCCAAATTTCGAGAAGGAACTTATTATACAAATGGATTATTCCCTTTCTGCCGTAGGGACTATTCTATCCCGCAAGGATGATGATGATGTGGAGAATCCTGTCGCATATTGTAGTCAAAGTTTAGCAGGCCCTGAACGTAAGTACACCGTGACTGAGTGGGAGTGCTTAGCGGTGATATATGAATATAAACAATCCCAGGTCTATCTTAATGGGGTTAAATTCGAAGTGGTCATGGATCATGCATCCTTGCGGTGGCTACAGAATCTGTAGGAACCTGAAGGGCAGATCGCGCAATGGGCCCTGAAGTTAAAAGCATATGGTTTTGAGATCATACACCAGCCAGGGGCCAAACAACAGAATGTGGAGTGTTTCTCACAATTACCAACTGTTGCCATTAACGCGGATTTAGTGGACATCATGTATGAGAAAATGGTGGTGGGAAAATATCACAATGAGCTTCCACAAGTGATTAAAGTGTTGGATGGGGATAAACTTTTCTTTCTCGTTGCATACACTTTTGCAACCCATTCAATTCAAGACTAAATCTAGTTTGATAATCTCATAGAGGGGATTAGTCTGCACCCATGTCTGGGAGCAGTTGGGCAAGCAAGGCAAGAGGAGCAGGCGGAAGGCTCGCGGCCTAAAACGTTTGAAAACGCCCCGGAGAATCTGGCGGAATAGAAAAATCTAAAAAAACTGGCGGTCACAATTTCCCCAGAGATACTGGCATGGCAAGCACGATGCAACCAGTACATCAACATGCCACATTCACAGCCACTTTCATTGGTGGAATTCGGAGTCCATGTGTATCTGGACATCCAAAAAACGGCCCTATGAAAAATTTTGTGAAGATGTACACAAAATTTTCCTGACCGCGGTGTACGTTGCACCTCACTCCATGTTGTGCGATTGGCTGGACCTAGGTTTCAAAAGCAAAATAGCAGCAGACGAGGCTGCAGCGGTGCGCGTAGTGGTCGACCTCTCTGAAGGGCAACAGGTCGTCAAAACTAAACGCACCAGATGGACAAAATCAAACCAAATTTTCCTCACGTTTGACTTTTTGCCTACTACGGTAAAACGTGACATTTTGGAGCAACACCTGAAAGATGGTCTTGCCATATACGGCGAAATACAATCTTTTGAAATGCAACGTTTCACGCTGATGCCACACCTGTGCACCAGCAAAGCCATCACAGTTCTGACCCCAAATGAGGAGATCGCGAATGATCTAACCCAGATCCTGCACTCCACCTTTATTGACATCGCAGGGCACACCACCCACCCATTCCGGGTAACTGTGGACAGCGCGCCCCATTTGCACCCACTGTGATGTGTTCAGCCATAAGGCACACACGTGCCCCATCAAAGAGGGCGTTACATTCCAAGAGCACCCCTCGGCGGCCATGGCCAGCGGAGAGGCGCACTATGAACCAACTGCAAGCACCAAAGAGGCTTTCCCGTGGGGAGCACAAGGCTGCTACCTATTGGTAAAGCCCATCTCCCCGCAGGAGTGGAAGAAGGCCAAGCAGGCCCATAGGACCGCAGCCAAGGAAGCGGCCAAGGTCACCACCACCATCCCACACTCACAACGCCAGGAGGACATGGAGACCTTTGCAGCGGAAGCAACTCAGAGTCCATCACCCAATCAGATTGGGAGGCCCATGCTGAATGGGCCACTCAATCTGAGGATCTGATGGGAGATTCAATCTCACCCAATCGCTGCACCCAAGCCCCAGTCAAAACTGACTTGGGAACTATCCCAACCAAAAAATTTTTTTTGCCCCACTCGACGGTGCATCAAACTTATCCGCACCGCAAAAAAATTCGTCCGACGTTAGAAAACAAAAAGCGAAGGCCAAAGCCAATGCGACTCTTTCTACAAAAATTAACAAAAACCCTGATAGCTTTGCTGCTAATACCCGCGCTGCTGTGAAAGCCCGTGGGGACCTGGAAGAGGCTGGTGGGCCAGGGGGCCCACCCCTTGCACCTAAGGTGCGATGGGGGAAACCTTCACTCTAGGGACGCTGAATATCGCTGGACCAAGGCCTCCCCGTCCCAGGCTAGGAAACTGAGTTTTTACAAAATAATTTACCCGTGGATATCCTGGCCATCCAGGAAACCCACTGTCCACGAGGTTCCAAGGATGCTTGGAAAACAATGCTCCTACCATCCCTATCCTTTTGGTTGAAGCACTGTGGGGTGCTAATTCAGAAAAACAATTTTTTCAAATTTACATCTTCAGAAACATTCCTTAATGGCTGAGTGCTCGTTGTCACCTTCTCATGGGCTGATGTTGCACACACAGTCATCAACATTTATGCCCCAAACGGTGCACAAGAGCGTCAGAAATTTTTCTCATCGGTCAAATCCCTCCCGCTACCCCCCAATTCTTTCCTAATTGGTGACATGAACTGTTGGCTAACCTCACCAACGGACCGGTGGCCGCCCTCACCCCACGCCCCACAGGGTCACATAGAACTACGCATTCTAAAAGCCACCCTTGGGTTAATGGATGCGCTGCCGCGACATGCCCCACTGCTTGAGAACATGATGCGTCCCCACGTCCACAATGGCCAATTAAGGTCCATGACCCGCATTGACCTTATTCTAGCACCAGCGAAATTCCAACCCCACATCTCCCACTTCAAAACAACGAAAATGGAATTCTCTGACCACCGACTGGTCTCAATAACATACCACTTACCCATCACAGTTGCAAAGGCCCCACATTAGTGCAAAATCTGCCCCCCAGAGCTTGCGTCGCCAGGATTTTCCACGTGGGTGGAAGAGGCAACTTTGGCAAAATCATTTGTTGCACTGTTTTGTGCGGACCCCATTTCCACATGGGCAACTTTCAAAAAAGACACCATCCACCACTATTGCCATCTCTCATCCAGACGCTCACGAGCCATATTGGCGGTTATATTGCGTGCACTGGCGGAATTGGCCCACTTGGAGTCCAACATTCTAGCCTCAGGATATAGCCCTGCATGGGGCCAGAAGTGGGCGGAGGCAGCAGCCCACCTCAACGCACTTGAAAGGCAACACAAACATCGGGTTTGTGTCCAATACAGGGCCACACGCATCACTAAAGGTGACAAGTGCACCGCATACTTCTTCAAAAAAATTTTGCACCACGCCAGAGCGTGGCCTGCACACAGGTGCGAAGATCGGATAATTCTATTGTGGACACACTGGCTGAAGTGGCAATCGAAATACAAAGATATTACTCTGAGTTATACCGAGCTGAACCAATTCAGCTGGCTGAAATGGCGGAATTTCTTGACAGAGCTCATATCCGCATCATTTTCTGGTACCCGGAAATAATGAATTTAATTACTCTGAACGAATTATGGACTACCATTCACGGTGCGCCAAACCAAAAATGCCCAGGCCCAGATGGCATTCCATATGAGTTCTACAAAAAATATTTTAAATATATATCCCCATTGCTGCTAGCCTCACTCAACCAAAGCCTGTTGGAAACGCGCCTCCTACCAGGAGGACATGAGGCTTTTACAGTCACACTCTTCAAGAAAGGGGATAGGCTAGACTTAGCCAACTGGCGCCCCATTTCTCTAACAAACACAGACACCAAAATTTTAACAAAAATCATGGCTAACCGTTTAGGGACTGTAGCATCTGCAACCATCTCTCCAGAACAATTCAGTTTCATCCCCAGAAGGTCGATTTAGGATAACGTGCACTCTGTGGCTAATGTGTGTCAGTCCACAGCCTCTGGGGCACTTGTATTCTTGGACAAACAAAAGGCATATGATAGAGTAAACTGGGAATACCTTGGGCCTGCCTCCAACAATTCCGCCTACCTCCCCGCTTCATTAACTGGGTGATGCTGCTCACGGAATCTGCAACAATGGCAGTGCGCGACCCAGGTTTCCTAATGGAAGTAGTCCGTCCTCAAAGGGGCCTGCGACAAGGGGACCCCTGAGCCCACTCTTATACACCTTCAGCCTTGACCCACTACTGCGAAATGTGAATGTCCAACTCACTGGGGTCCATGTGCCAGGCCAAACCCCAGTCAAGATGATGGCATTTGCAGATGATTGCGTGGTGGGGGTGTCTAATAACAAAAATGCACGCGCGCTTGAAGCCCTCATCCAGGAATATTCCCGGGTAAGCAACGCGGCACTGAATGCCTCCAAAACCGAAATCATCCTCCTTGGTCGGTTTCAGATTTGCTGGGCCCCAGCAAGTAGTTCCTAACCCAGACCATCTGCTCGCCCAAGTCCACGCCTTACTAACTCAAACACACCGCTCCACTGGTGCTCCCCTTGTGCCACGACCTACCATAGGACCAGTACGCCATCTGGGCGTGTGGTTGGAGGCAGGTGTATACGTGTCAGCAGTAATGGAGTGCCATATACTGGACAACGTGACGAAGCGAATCGCCTCTCTCAGAGCCCACCCTACTACCCTCACTGGCAGGGTTGTTCTTGCCAACTCTATGCTCCTATCCAAAGTCTGGTTCGGAGCCCACGCCATCCCCTTCTCCCCAAGCTTCTTCAAATCCCTGTATGCTTTGCTACAAGGTTGGCTTTGGTCAGGCCGCCCTCCACCAGTACGGCTAGAGGTCATGTTTGGCCCTCATCATCATGGTGGCATGGGCCTACTTGACTTCAAAGCCCATGCCGCCAAGATCCTGGGCACCTGGATTGCGGCCGTCACTGCTCCTACACTCCCATCCCAACACTGGTCCCGCGCAGCCCGCTCCAACTTCTCCCAAGCCTTGGGCCTCAACAATCCATCAAACCCCCACTCCCTGATGAAATACCTCGCATCACACACATCAGCCACAGGTCCTCACGGGACCAAAACCCACTACAAACGAATCCTACTCTCCATGCAAAGCGCAGAGTGGAGAATTCGTATTAGTGGACATACAACCCGAAGAGGCCGCCCCTCTCCTCAGTTCACACAAGAGGTACAGGGGCAACCCATCCATGATGGCGTGATCCCCATTCGACCCCAAGTCCTATCCAGGGTGGACTACCTGGACATGATGGACATCCCTTATTCCACTGAGACCCAAAAGACTATCTGGAAATACGCACACCATCCTCTGTTACAGCCTCAAGTCCGCTCCCATGTGTGGCGCTGCCTGAGGCGGGTGTATCATACAGCTGAGCGCTCTAATGCTTTACACTCATCCTGTGTCGTGTGTGGCCAGTATGGAACGCTGTTTCACCGCCTGGAGAAGTGCCCCACCTCTAAAGTGGTATGGCGCGAAGTCCAACGTCTGCTAGGCCAGGATCAAACACATCCCTTCAGTCTGTCAAGAGATATGTTTGCTTCATCAATGGCCTCCCCCTCCCACCCTCCCTTCGTGCTCTGGTGGTTGCAATCGCCATGTGGACTATCCACACGATTGTCTCGGATGCCATCGCCGGATCCATCCCCACCCTCCCTGAAGCTGTCCACAGATTCCGGTCTCATTTGGTGGATCACTTTCAAGCGTGGATGTTTGGATATCTCCCACCACGTCGCCGACAGCTGGTCTCCTCCTGGTTCCCAGTCTGGTTCATCAAATCAGACCCCTTCCTCCACACGTGCTCAATAGTGGCTACGCCCCCTACACACGTTCCCTCCCTTCCCATAAGTGGCGTTCCCGCTGGCAACAAGAGATAGCATCGCTTCTCTGGGGTGCCTCCCCTGGTACTAAGTTTTGTCTCGTCTGAGTCATATTCGGAAGTGTCCATCCCATGGTCGGCCTTCCCCCAATAAATTTAAAAAAAAAAAAATCACACAATAAATTTAAAATCTAAAATTAAAGTGTTGTTTGGGCTTAGACAGGATACCTTTGTGCACAATGAGGAATTGTATAAGAGAATTGGTGAATTTATGCTTAGTTTCCCAAAACTTCCGCTAGACCCACAATTATTATGGATGCTCATAGAGCAATAAATCATAAAGGGTTGCTAAAAACGCTGGAGTTCTTAAGACCCCATTACTATTAGAAGAGTATGAACCATGATTTGCTCAAAACGGTTGCTCGTTGTCATCAGTGCCAAGCGGAGAAACCATTCCACAGGAAGACCACCTACCAGCTAGTTAAGCCTCGTTTTACATGCCATACTGTCTCTCTGGATGTGGTGGGGCCTCTTCCAACTGGCGCAAACTGCTCCAAGTATATAATAGTAGCCTTTGGCCATTTGACAAGATGGGTGGAAGCAAGGGTGATCAATGATTTTGGGGCTGTCACCACCGCTAGTTCATCCTGGAATGTGTTATGTAGTGACATGAGATGTCCATAATTTATCCTCATGGACAATGGAACCAATTTCACGTCGCATATCCTGTCCAAGTTGAATGAGCTAATGGCAATCCGCGGTTTCTTAACTACACCCTACCACCCTGAATCTAATGGAATGGTGGAATATGTCAACGTAATTTTGGTAAGTATTATATTCAAGCTTGTAAAAGATTGGCCTTCATAATGAAGTACCCTATTATCCACTGCTGTATTTGCATACAATATTAGCTATTATATGGTGATAGAGAAAAGTATCTTCCAATTACTTTATGGAAGACATCCAGCCTTGCAAGAATTGCTTTATAGCTGTGTGGAAGATACCAGCGGAGTAGAGCCTCATGATAATTGACTACCTTAACTGACATGTTAATAAAGTCCTAACTGAAGCATATTTCACTTGTTTGGCTAAAAAGATTCAAAATCAGGCGGCTGACCAAGGGAGATTCAGCAGCCTCCCACAGTTTTGGGTAGGAGATCCTGTTCTGTTCTATGACCAACATGGGTTTGGATAAAGGAACAAGCTTTCCAGTATATGGGTTGGACTGTTTAAGATAATTGAGAAGACTGGTGTTAACGCCTACATAATTAAGGAACCCGCGGGTGGTCAGATTGTTAACTGAGTTCATGCAAAGTTCCTTCCAGGCCTACAATCAATAGGAGCTTATCATTCAGTCAAGGAGGGTAATGTAAAGATTCCAATATTTGGATGATATGCTATAGTTCCAGTGGATCGTAGATTAGATTTGATTGAGCCTCAAGATTAAGCAATTGATTATGTCAATGTGAAGTGAGTTTGATTGAAGAAGAACGGTTTGACAAAATATAGAAAAACTGTCAAAAGCCCCAAAGTGCAAAACAAAACTCCTAGATCATAGCGAATAAAGAATTTATGAAGCGTAGCATGTTGAATCTGCCAAGGAATACCAAAGATTAAGAGTTGAGCATGAGAGTGAGAAGGGGGAGTTTTTACACAAAAGAAAGAGGAAGTAATAAAAAAGTAATGGAAGAAGCTGTTAGTTCAAATATTGAATAAAGTGATATCATTGGGGCAATAGCTCCTTATTAAGTCTCTATAAGTATTATTTATCAAGGGCCAGAAATACTCATATTGCTCGTGCATTGCTCAGTGGTTTTACCTTGTGCAACCCGTTTGGCAGAATCAGGAAAGTCTACCAAAAGTTAACTGCAATGAATCATGTTATTAAGCAACATAGCGATGTTAAATAAAGTATCATGAGATTGAAACTCATTATCACAATCTGAAATCCAGAGCCAGAATAAATTAAAAGAGTTTGGCCAATATGAAAAGACTCAAAACACAGATCATGGACTCCATATCTATCAAGAAAGAAGGAATATTAACAGATAGAGTTATTCAATGGAAGTTATCATGATTAAAAATGGTTCAGACATGATCAAAACACAATATCAAGTCATAACTATAAAATCTTTAGATAAAATGTTGACAAAATTTGCCAACTGACTAGAGAGATAGAGGAAATGTAGCAAAATTAGAAGCTGAAGGCATAGAAGTTGAATTGTAATAAATTGACGAGACAATTACAGATTGTCTATCCAACTTGAAAGAAGCGTATGCCATTGTCAAGCTAAAGATGACGGAGAAACTGAGCTGTTTGTAGACAGTTCCTAATTTGATAATTACAGCCATATTAAATCCACCCAGGGAAGCATAAGGAAGGTGCCATAAATACTAGCTTCCTACCCAGAACATTCCTGGCTATCCTAGAGCAATGGCTCTAGTTGGATGAAAAATTATGCAACAAATACCTTAACATATATAGATTTCATTCAACTTCAAAGTCTCCAAGGTTCAAAGAAAATAATATTCCAGCGTTTTTGAGGCTTTTTAGGATGACCATGGTAGGATGTTGAGACCGCCATAAGTCTATTAATGTGATAACCTGTCTGAATACAGAAAGTCAAAATCTAGTCCTATCCAGACTAACTGAAGATGAGTAGACTTATATGGAGGAGAAAAATGCCATTATGAGTGAATTTGGCAGCCCTGAATGCATTACAAATCAGAAATAAGAATTTTTGGGCATCCAGGTCTATAAGTATGAGACCATTGTTAACTTTACTGATAGGTTTTATCAAGAAGCTCAGATATTTAATGGATCATGAGTATTGAAAAAATTTTATGCATGTATTGCAATGAAATCAGCACTTTGGCCTTATAGAGATCTGCATTGGTCTATGATCTCAGCCTTAAATATGGATACAAAAACCGCATGGATGATAGAATTATTACAGATTTTGGGACCCCATTAATATTAAAACAAAACCTACAAAAATTCTAGTACAGGCAATAAAAATTATGCGGAAAATCTCACTGATAATAACAGATTACCTGCCACAATGGAGTCAGTAATAATTTAGTCATGAAACTCAAAACAGAAAATGTGAAAAATCAAATCATTCTTTTCAATTGAGGCAAAGAAGGAAATGTTTCAGAGCTTTAAAAAACTAAAAAGGAAACTATAAACGTGATTTTACTACTTATAATCAAGTGAAATATACAGTAAAAGATCAGGCTTAATAGACAAATACCAGTCTATGTCCACCCATGTTCAAGTTTAACCTGACCTGGCAGAACAACTGAACAGAGTAACTGTAGAACACCTTTTCTATGGATGATGACCTCAAACCTTCCATATATTAAGAAATTAATATGAGGTTCATGTGGTTACTCATTTGAGAGTAAAGGCAGCTGAGCCCAAAATAATTGAAGAGGTGATGTGACCATACATAAAGCAGATCTTATACAAGCAAGAGCATCTGGAGCCTGATAGTTGTGCCTTGGAAAATATCAACATATTGATTTTAATGTCCAATAATAAGGAGAAATTCCTGATAAAGCTGAATAAATTTTTCAATCACTTGACTTTGGCTACTGAAGCCGCACTTTTTCAAATAAAAGTATTATTATCATTATTCTGCTTGCAACTATGACAGTATTTGTGGTAATCAAATAAAGGCTAAGCAATCATTAACAACAGAGCTACAATTAACATAGTCTCTATAGAGTTAGTAAAAAAGTTAGAACTTACATCTGATCTGGATTTGATATGTGTGTCAGGGACTGTAATCTCTTTAGCCCAGCCTGGCATAACAACTCGTGAACTTTCCATGCCTGAGCTAAGAGTCCAGTATAACAAGGGAAGGATGCGGATAAAAAATATAATAGCTGTGAATAAAGGTATGTTGGGCCCTAATATAGGTTGTAGAGCTTCAGCTAGACCAACCCCAGTTAGGGCCAAGATACCAGTGACAGTGGTAATTGTGAAATTGAGTTAGAGAGTTTTATTTAGATTTTCAGAGTTGTTTAACTGATATTTGATTGAAAATAAAGATCCTTGTACTTTACTAAAGAGCACAAGCAAGTAAATCAAGTAAGTAATTAGAAGCATTTTTCCTTTATTGACTGCAAGGAATGATTTTATAAATATTAAGCTTATATACACTTTTCAGAATAATTGAACTAGATTTAGGGCTCACTTAATTTTTATCTAGCTTTAGATTCTTTAGGCTCTTTCTGTCTTAGATAACCAAAGCTTAGACTAGTAGTCAACTGCCTAGTTAGGACTACTAAGACCTGGCCCCAGGTGTTCCAATGTTTGATTCAAATTTGATAGGCTTGAATAGACTCGTCTGACTCATTATTTGTCTGCTATATGACTTTGCTATCATCTTTGATTGTTTATGCTAATTACATATATCATATATTCTATCAATAAGAACTGATATATCAGGGATATCTTTCACTTCAGGCTTTGCACTGACAATAAGGCTTACTGGAATTTAGGCCTACCAACTACTATTTCTGAGATTTAGTGCCTTTTTTATTTTTATCAAACATTATCACACCACTTTCAATATTTTAACAATATCAGAATTATGAGACATAGATTGGCACTAACTTCTTGTGCAGTTTGGGTTTCAGTGTGATTTTAAGATAATATACTAAGAATTTATGGCGAACTTTGCCGCTATTTCATAGCCAAAAAGGTGACTCACCCCAAAGTAGGAGAAACGATCATATCAATCTAGTATATGAAGATGTAATAGTTTCAATAAGCTATCTTCAGAATGGTTGACTTTTTATAAAGCCACTTGATAAAATTGAGGAGCGTTGAGGAATTCCCTTAAGGGTGCAAAGGCCAATAATTTTTAAATACAAAGAGTAGTGTACTTTGTAAACTGCCTTACTTTGGAGATTCTTTAAATTAAAATTTTTAAATTTATTGCGGGGAAGGCCGACCATGGGACAGACACTTCCAAATATGACTCAGACGAGACAAAACTTAGTACCAAGTGAGGCACCCCAGAGAAGCGATGCTATCTCTTGTTGCCAGCGGGAACGCCACTTATGGGAAGGGGGAGGGAACGTGTGTAGGGGGCGTAGCCACTATTGAGCACGTGTGGAGGAAGGGGTCTGATTTGATGAACCAGACTGGGAACCAGGAGGAGACCAGCTGCTGGCGACGTGGTGGGAGATATCCAAACATCCACGCTTGAAAGTGATCCACCAAATGAGACTGGAATCTTTGGACGGCTTCAGGGAGGGTGGGGATGGATCCAGCGATGGCATCCAAGACAATCGTGTGGATAGTCCACATGGCGATTGCAACCACCAAAGCACGAAGGGAGGGTGGGAGGGGGAGGCCATTGATGAAGCAAACATATCTCTTGACAGACTGAAGGGATGTGTTTGATCCTGGCCTAGCAGACGTTGGACTTCGCGCCATACCACTTTAGAGGTGGGGCACTTCTCCAGGCGGTGAAACAGCGTTCCATACTGGCCACACACGACACAGGATGAGTGTAAAGCATTAGAGCGCTCAGCTGTATGATACACCCGCCTCAGGCAGCGCCACACATGGGAGCGGACTTGAGGCTGTAACAGAGGATGGTGTGCGTATTTCCAGATAGTCTTTTGGGTCTCAGTGGAATAAGGGATGTCCATCATGTCCAGGTAGTCCACCCTGGATAGGACTTGGGGTCGAATGGGGATCACGCCATCATGGATGGGTTGCCCCTGTACCTCTTGTGTGAACTGAGGAGAGGGGCGGCCTCTTCGGGTTGTATGTCCACTAATACGAATTCTCCACTCTGCGCTTTGCATGGAGAGTAGGATTCGTTTGTAGTGGGTTTTGGTCCCGTGAGGACCTGTGGCTGATGTGTGTGATGCGAGGTATTTCATCAGGGAGTGGGGGGGTTTGATGGATTGTTGAGGCCCAAGGCTTGGGAGAAGTTGGAGCGGGCTGCGCGGGACCAGTGTTGGGATGGGAGTGTAGGAGCAGTGACGGCCGCAATCCAGGTGCCCAGGATCTTGGCGGCATGGGCTTTGAAGTCAAGTAGGCCCATGCCACCATGATGATGAGGGCCAAACATGACCTCTAGCTGTACTGGTGGAGGGCGGCCTGACCAAAGCCAACCTTGTAGCAAAGCATACAGGGATTTGAAGAAGCTTGGGGAGAAGGGGATGGCGTGGGCTCCGAACCAGACTTTGGATAGGAGCATAGAGTTGGCAAGAACAACCCTGCCAGTGAGGGTAGTAGGGTGGGCTCTGAGAGAGGCGATTTGCTTCGTCACGTTGTCCAGTATATGGCACTCCATTACTGCTGACACGTATACACCTGCCTCCAACCACACGCCCAGATGGCGTACTGATCCTATGGTAGGTCGTGGCACAAGGGGAGCACCAGTGGAGCGGTGTGTTTTGAGTTAGTAAGGCGTGGACTTGGGCGAGCAGATGGTCTGGGTTGGGAACTACTTGCTGGGGCCCAGCAAATCTGAAACCGACCAAGGAGGATGATTTCGGTTTTGGAGGCATTCAGTGCCGCGTTGCTTACCCGGGAATATTCCTGGATGAGGGCTTCAAGCGCGCGTGCATCTTTGTTATTAGACACCCCCACCACGCAATCATCTGCAAATGCCATCATCTTGACTGGGGTTTGGCCTGGCACATGGACCCCAGTGAGTTGGGCATTCGCATTTCGCAGTAGTGGGTCAAGGCTGAAGGTGTATAAGAGTGGGCTCAGGGGGTCCCCTTGTCGCAGGCCCCTTTGAGGACGGACTACTTCCATTAGGAAACCTGGGTCGCGCACTGCCATTGTTGCAGATTCCGTGAGCAGCATCACCCAGTTAATGAAGCGGGGAGGTAGGCGGAATTGTTGGAGGCAGGCCCTAAGGTATTCCCAGTTTACTCTATCATATGCCTTTTGTTTGTCCAAGAATACAAGTGCCCCAGAGGCTGTGGACTGACAAACATTAGCCACAGAGTGCACGTTATCCTAAATCGACCTTCTGGGGATGAAACTGAATTGTTCTGGAGAGATGGTTGCAGATGCTACAGTCCCTAAACGGTTAGCCATGATTTTTGTTAAAATTTTGGTGTCTGTGTTTGTTAGAGAAATGGGGTGCCAGTTGGCTAAGTATAGCCTATCCCCTTTCTTGAAGAGTGTGACTGTAAAAGCCTCATGTCCTCCTGGTAGGAGGCACGTTTCCAACAGGCTTTGGTTGAGTGAGGCTAGCAGCAATGGGGATATATATTTAAAATATTTTTTGTAGAACTCATATGGAATGCCATCTGGGCCTGGGCATTTTTGGTTTGGCGCACCGTGAATGGTAGTCCATAATTCGTTCAGAGTAATTAAATTCATTATTTCCGGGTATCGGAAAATGATGCAGATATGAGCTCTGTCAAGAAATTCCGCCATTTCAGCCAGCTGAATTGGTTCAGCTCGGTATAACTCAGAGTAATATCTTTGTATTTCGATTGCCACTTCAGCCAGTGTGTCCACAATAGAATTATCCGATCTTTGCACCTGTGTGCAGGCCACACTCTGGCGTGGTGCAAAATTTTTTTTGAAGAAGTATGCGGTGCACTTGTCGCCTTTAGTGATGCGTGTGGCCCTGTATTGGACACAAACCTGATGTTTGTGTTGCCTTTCAAGTGCGTTGAGGTGGGCTGCTGCCTCCGCCCACTTCTGGCCCCATGCAGGGCTATATCCTGAGGCTGGAATGTTGGACTCCAAGTGGGCCAATTCTGCCAGCACACGCGATATAACCGCCAATGTGGCTCGTGAGCGTCTGGATGAGAGATGGTGATAGTGGTGGATGGTGTCTTTTTTGAAAGTTGCCCATGTGGAAATGGGGTCCGCACAAAATGGTGCAACAAACGATTTTGCCAAAGTTGCCTCTTCCACCCACGTGGAAAATCCTGGCGACGCAAGCTCTGGGGGGCAGATTTTGCACTAATGTGGGGCCTTTGCAACTGTGACGGGTAAGTGGTATGTTATCGAGACCAGTCGGTGGTCGGAGAATTCCATTTTCGTTGTTTTGAAGTGGGAGATGTGGGGTTGGAATTTCGCTGGTGCTAGAATAAGGTCAATGTGGGTCATGGACCTTAATTGGCCGTTGTGGATGTGGGGACGTGTCATGTTTTCAAGAATTGGGGCATGTCGTGGCAGCACATCCATTAACCCAAGGGTGGCTTTTAGAACGCGTAGTTCTACATGACCCTGTGGGGCATGGGATGAGGGCAGCCACCGGTTTGTTGGTGAGGTTAGCCAACAGTTCATGTCACCAATTAGGAAAGAATTGGGGGGTAGCGGGAGGGATTTGACCAATGAGAAAGATTCCTGACGCTCTTGTGCACCGTTTGGGGCATAATGTTGACGATTGTGTGTGCAACATTGGCCCATGAGAAGGTGACAACGAGCACTTGGTCATTTAGGAATGTTTCTGAAGATATAAATTTGAAAAAATTGTTTTTCTGAATTAGCACCCCACAGTGCTTTGACCAAAAGGATAGGGATGGTAGGAGCATTGTTTTCCAAGCATCCTTGGAACCTCGTGGACAGTGGGTTTCCTGGATGGCCAGGATATCCACGGGTAAATTATTTTGTAAAAAACTCAGTTTCCTAGCCCAGGACAGGGAGGCCTTGAGTCCGGTGATATTCAGCGTCCCTAGAGTGAAGGTTTCCCTTTGCACCTTAGGTGCGAGGGGTGGGCCCCTGGCCCACCAGCCTCTTCCAGGTCCCCACGGGCTTTCACAGCAGTGAAGGTTACAGCAGCAACACTATCGGGGTTTTTGTTAATTTTTGCGGAAAGAGTCACATTGGCTTAGGCCTTCGCTTTTTGTTTTCCCGACGTTGGACGAATTTTTTGCGGTGCGGATAAGTTTGGTGCACTGTCGAGTGGGGCAAAAAAAATTTTTTGTTGGGATAGGTCCCAAGTCAGTTTCAACTGGGGCTTGGGTGCAGCGATTGGGTGAGATCAAATCTCCCATTGGATCCTCGGATTGAGTGGCCCGTTCAGCTTGGGCCTCCCAATCTGATTGGGTGATGGATTCCCAAGTTGCTTCCGCCGCGAAGGTCTCCATGTCCTCCTGGCGTTGTGAGTGTGGGATGGTGGTGGTGACCTTGGCCGCTTCCTTGGCCGCGGTCCTATGGGCCTGCTTGGCCTTCTTCCGCTCCTGCGGGGAGATGGGCTTTACCAATAGGTAGCAGCCTTGTGCTCCCCACGGGAAAGCCTCTTTGGTGCTTGCAGTTGGTTCGTAGTGCGCCTCTCCGCTGGCCATGGCCACCGAGGGGTGCTCTTGGAATGTAACGCCCTCTTTAATGGGGCACGCATGTGCCTTATGGCTGAACGCATCACAGTGGGTGCAAATGGGGGGCGCGCTGTCCACGGTTACCTGGAATGGGTGGGTGGTGTGCCCTGCGATGTCAATAAAGGTGGAGTGTGGGATCTGGGTTAGGTCCTTCGCGATCTCCTCAGTTGGGGTCAGAACTGCGATGGCTTTGCCGGTGCACAGGTGTGGCATCAGCGTGAAACGTTGCATTTCAAAAGATTGTATTTCACCATATATGGCGAGACCATCTTTCAGGTGTTGCTCCAAAATGTCACGTTTTACTGTAGTAGGCAAAAAGTCAAACGTGAGGAAAATTTGGTTTGATTTTGTCCATCTGGTGCGTTTAGTTTTGACGACCTGTTGCCCTTCAGAGAGGTCAACCACTACGCGCACCGCTGCAGCCTCGTCTGCTGCTATTTTGCTTTTGAAACCTAGGTCCAGCCAATCGCACAACATGGAGTGAGGTGCAACGTACACTGCGGTCAGGAAAATTTTGTGTACATCTTCACAAAATTTTTCCCATAGGGCCGTTTTTTGGATGTCCAGATACACACGGACTCTGAATTCCACCAACAAAAGTGGCTGGGAATGTGGCGTGTTAATGTACTGGTTGCATCATGCTTGCCACGTGAGTATCTCCAGGGAAATTGTGACTGCCAGTTTTTTTAGATTTTTTTCTATTCTGCCAGATTCTCCGGGACGTTTTCAAACGTTAGAGGCCGCGGGCCTTCCGCCTGCTCCTCTTGCCTTGCTTGCCCATCTGCTCCCTGACATGGGCACAGACTAATCCCCTCTATGATATTATCAAACTAGATTTAGTCTTGAATTGAATGGGTTGCAAAAGTGTTTGCAACGAGAAAGAAAAGTTTTACTTTGGAGATTCTTGAATATCTATATGTCAAAGTCCGCGTGTCATGGCAGAAAGGTAGAACTGAACTATATGCTGCGCCTGGGATTTAAATTATTGGTTATGGTGAAATTCAGATACTGGTTGCCAACCTATTGGTTAGAATAATATGGATAGAAAAGAATCAAGTAGTGGCATATGATCACTAATTCCTAAAGAACTTTTATCTTTTCATAATGGGACAACTAATTAAGACTAAATTACCATATGAACCAATATTCAAGCCAGTTTTTACTGTATATGATCAGGAAATGCTTACTGGGATTGTTAATATGCTGGAAAACTCAGCAGTTTGGGAAAAGTTCAGGGCAAATAAAGCCAACAGCACAAGGTTTTTTATATCATATATAAACTAAATAACAATTAAGGGGAGCTCCTTAATTGGTTAAAATTCATGAAAATTTGCTATAATCATAGTAACAACTTGAAGCAAGCAAAAAGAAGTCCTAGTATATTTCAAAATCAGTAATTAAGGGAAATCATGTAGTTATTCCAAGGGAAATATTGCCAGGCACTTTCAAGCCAAGGTCTATACTGATTCACTATTCAGGGTTCCTGCGGCATCTTGTTACTTGGTTGAAGTGTAACATTTGATATCTGGATTGGGTTTGAATTTTGCCATTTTAAATGTTCAATTTCTTAGATTGGGGATGATCCCTGATGGTATATTAATTAATTCTTTAAGTGGGGCTCAAGATTTACATCTAAGAGGTAATAAAACTTTTAGTTTGGGGATGATTCTGACAACGGTATTAGCCAACCTTTGGGTTTTTCTGGAATTCCAAAATTATCCCCTTATAGATATTGGCATAGGGGGTAAAGGGTCATAAAAATTTACTAAATCAAGATTTATCTACATTCCCAGAGCGACTTCAACAATTAAGTGTTCAAGCCCCATCTATATATGACTTTGTAGGGTACTGACCAATTGGAATCTAACATGTTGTCTCTTCCACCTGTTCAGTGACGGTAAAAGAGGACCAATTTACCTGGATGGAAGGTATGCATAGGTTCATATTTAACGTTAAACCAACTCATTATTAGGGAGGTGGTGGCAGACAGCTTCTACAGAAGCCAGAGCTTAAACTGAATGATCTTGTTAGCTATAACTCTTATAGTAACTTCAGGGGCTTTGAGGAAGCTTGGTCTAACTAATATTGTACTTTAGTGGTCAATTGAGGATTCATTCCATAAAAGGCTAAAAGGGGGACATTTTTAAAGTCAAATGGTAACTATTTTATTTGGCTAGAACACCACTAGGTAAATACTGTGGACAATGTAAAGGATCAATAGTGGCCATTTTTCTGAAGTTTTGAGGTTAATATAGCATTCACTTGATCTAACATCCCTTTGGTAGCTGGATGGTAAAAAATTGAAAACAATTGAGTAGACCCCATTAACTAAGTTAATTCTTGAACTAGTGATGAGTAAAAGTTTTGTCTTTGGAAAGGATTATGTTAGGACACTCATGTTGGGTAATGATCAGATAATATAAAAAGAAATGAGCTTTTTTCAAAGCTTTTGAAAGGGACACAGCTTCGATTCAATTCAATTCATTAAATAATTAAAAAGCTGATATGAAGAATCGGTGGCCATTGCATGCTCGCAGTAGAAGACCCACAACATCAACTCTTATTGTCTGAAAGGGCTCACAAGGAGGAACCACTGGATGATGAGGTCAGGGAGTAGGGCTGGCCGGACTTTTGCATACCAGGGAAGATTCTAGTGAGTTATAGATTGAGGGAGCATCCCTTCTCAGTAGCACTAAGTATTTAAGCCATTGATAGGATTTCCAAATTACTCTGTGGTCGACTTTCAGATGTCCTCCTGAAATAACATCCTTTCAACAGAGGGTTAGACATAGAGTAACCATTAAGCTATTAAAAGGTTATAAAGGGTACCTTCCTGGATTTGAGGGTTTGCCAGCCTTTTATCCAACTTTTTTTGGTTTATGAGGAATTCACCTTTCCACAGATGAGGTTGGCTTAGAAAATCATAGAGTCAATCTTCCTTAAGGTTGGTTAGGGTTAGGACAGGTGGTAAAACATAGATTATCTAATTATTCTTGGTTAATAGCCCTATAAATATATTAACTGCACAGGTTTGATTTTGTGCAATTCTCCATATTGTATGATAATAGTTGATATAATTATCGATAATAGTATGGCGACTATTATCAATAGTTGAATTAAGGTGCTAGAAATTTGATCCAACGCTCAATCAGTATTTCCTCTCAATTTACTTGTGATGTCCTGAATAGGGATTTGTGCCCTAGTACCAACTAACTCGATCTATGCTCAAATCACTGTTTACAGTTTCTCTTGGTTGACACACTGTTGGCAGCAATCCCAAAATCAATTTAGCTTCTTCTATGTATCCCCGCTCAGATCCTTACTCTTTATTCTATAGAGTCTTCCAATTAGAGCACACAGCAATAATTTCCTTGCAAAAGAATAGAACTCGAAATGGATTTTGATGAAGTATACTAAGATAATACTCTGTAAAGTGGTGTAAAGTAGTATGTTGGCTTCCTGCCATACAAGGATCTCAGTACATCTGACTATTTAATTCCTTATCACCCGTATCAACCCCAGGATGGGTGACCCCAAATGGAGAATCAAGCCAATCTTTACCTCTTCCTAAATCTGTGTATAGTAATGTGCTTTTATTAGTGAATTCCTTAAGAAATTTATAGTGGAGAATTTGGTGCCCAACCCTCAGTTGGTACCTCCTCAATGAAAAGGCAGCTGTAGCCATTGACTTATCCATACTCATCTCAACAGTGATGGTCTTCCCCATCCTGGCTAGGATTCCATCGTTGGACACCCTAAAGACTAAAAATGGAAAGAGTCAGAAAATAAGACCCTAACGTTTTCCTCTCGATCCAAGAGAACCAACCATATTTGGCAAGCAACCTGCTTAGGTAATGGGACTTGTTACCCATTAAGGCATGTCATGAACTCACTGATTGATTTGGTAGTTGCAGGCAGCATCACTCGCCTCACAACTTACTCTTTAATTCTCAATTGGTCAGTGATGAAATTTGACCAATCCCAATTGATACACCTTATAGTTAATCAACTATCAGATGCCTCTATTTCGTCAGCAACTCTACCCAACAAGATCTTAAGCATTCATCCAGATCGATCCCTGATGGATCTGACCCAGGCAAATAACATAAAATCCCCTGAACATAGTTACCCCAAAATCAGGGGTCAACCAATATCCAATTCACTTTGCATCAGGGAATTATCCCCTAGTGTCCCCTGGTATTCTAGTTGGCTAGGAATATGGGCAAAAATCCCAACAACAGGTAACCTGGATAAACAATTTGAACTTTTATGTATTGGTTTTGGGGTGATGGACAATAAAGAAATCATAACTTTGAAGTTTTAGAGCTCATTGGGACAAACGCCTATCAGGATATTATGAGGGGAAGCCATCATAACAAGGCATGATCAGTGGCTATAGTGAAGTGGGCCCCATATAAATAGGGTCAGAAGTGCTTGTTGGCTAATAAAACTACAAGACACACTTGTTTAGTTACATTGTAATTGCTTTCAGTCTTAGATATTGTCTTACTGAAATATGCAATAGAATGTCCACTATATTCTCATCATTCTTAAACAGTATAGCTCCTATAGCAATAACACTTTGCTTGATAATAAGTAAAAATGATATGTAAAAGTTGGGCGTATAAGAACAGGGGAATGAGTCAGAGATATACATAGTAATTTGAAGTTCTGTTGCTGCTCTTCTTCCCACTGGTAAGGAATTCCGATCTTTAATAAATAATAAAAAAGTTGGGATGTATCTGCAAAATGAGGAATTGGTGATAATATTTGATTATTCCAAAAAACTTGTACATCTCGAAGGGATTTAGGCATTGACATCTTAGAGATGGTCATAACTTTTTTGTACATTAATATTCCTTCTTGACTAACCCTGTGTCCTAGAAAATCCATCTCATCTTTGGAAGAAGGAACATCTATAAGGCTTTAGTTTTAATGAAGCTTTCTATAGTTGCTGAAATACCTCCCTACGGTGTGTTATGTGAGCAGTTGAAGTTCCTGAGAAGACGGTTATGTCATAAAGATAGACTAGCACACAGGATCGTTTTAAAGCCCCTAATAACCTGTTTATTGCTCTTTGGAAAGTAGTGAGGGCGTTGCATAGCCCCTGTGGCATCCAAGTAGTTTGAACATCCCTTTGCTAGAGATGCGGAAATACTTTTCATGATCTTTGAGGGATAGGTTTCCTGCTAGTAACCGATGGCAAGGTCCATTGCCAAGAAATATTCTGATCCTGAAATTATATGTATGGAGTCATCTATATGAGGCAGGGGATGATTATCCTTCCAAGTAATGGAATTAAATCAGCAATAGTTCATAACAACTCTATGTCCTACATATTTTTTTCAAATTATTATCAGGGGAAACCCAAGGGCTTTTGGGGGTACCAGTAGGCCATCCTTCAATAGTTGTTTTAACTCAAGGGCTACTTGAGCCTCCTCTACTTTTTTTAGTACTAGTGGTGCCCAACCCAATATGGGGTCCTCCACGCATTATTATTTAAAAGTTACTAAACAAAGGGATTTTTAGATAACAATCATCTAGCATGCTGCTGAGGCGTTAGCTTAAGCATCCATTCTAGAAGGTGAAGAGGGTTCAGGAGGATTTTCATCTGGCGTCAGCTTCAGGTGGTGGGAAAAGGCAGACAAAAGGGGTTGGAGCATCAGCTGTGTGTGGCAGAAGGAGAAATAGGTGAGGTTTGCCGAACCATTTAGACAAATAGTGTGCATCTCCTCAATGTATTGTGCGAGTTAAATTTAGAAAATGTTATAAGATCAGGCACACAAGTGTCAGATTTAAAGCGTTGGCGGGTTTGCAGATAAATGTGGTCATTAAGAGAAGATCTCGCCACGTCAACCCACATGAAGCCAGCTGCAAAAGCTTGTTCTTCAATTATTGAATTTGGTGTCCTTAGGAAAGTCTACAGGGAAGTTAGGCATAGGAAACCCATCATAAAATGGCTCAATTGCCATATAAATGGCTTTGAAGAGGAGGGAGTTGGTGGGGGCAGTGGTTGCATAAACAGCCTTTTGATAAATATTTTTGTATTTTGGGAAGCCATTGCGAGGATGGAAACAATGGTGAATCAAATTGAGGGGTTGTATAAAGATTTCCAACAAGTTGAGGTAAGAATTGATTTTATAGGGGCAGTCAGCATTGCCAATCCTTTATTGAGCCTCAAAAGGACTTAAAATAACCAGCTATGGGCCAGTGACAGGAGTTGGTGGGGTGGCAGCTGCTGATTGGCCAGTCACAGTGGACCACGGAAACTATGCTTTGCATGAGAATTCATCTTCTCAGTAATAATTCTGGCAGTCAGGCCTTGTTTGGGTGGAGCGGTGAAAGCTTCTGCAATGTTTGAGGGTGGTTTAAGTAGGACAAATCCCTAAGCAAAAAATTTAGATGAATCAGAAGCAGGGCTTACGCCAGAGGGAGGAGCGGCGGAAGCCACTTTAGTAGAAAGCGCTGTGCACTTTCCCTTTTAATTGTTGAGAGAAAACCATTAAGGGCAAATGGAATGGCCATTTTCAACGCGTGCCCAGAAGGGATGATCAGGGGCAGATCTGATCACGGCGCAGGGGGGTATTTTGAAGAAGGTGTCATGACAGAAGGGAAAAATTGTCGCAAACATGAAGGGTCCATCAAGACAATCAGCACCATTTGGAACCATGAACTGCAGCACAGGGTCAGCGCCATAGGCATACAAGCCCTCCATGAGCACTTGGCGGAGGCGTTCAGGGGAGAGGTGGGAAGGTAAGCCAATGAACTGGACCATCAGTATGATATTATCTGGCAAGTGAGTTCTGATCGTTGGTAAAAGAGTATTTTATAGTTTAAGGCAGATGTGCTGCCGCCATAGCGTGGGCTTCACATAATATGCCAAGATCAAAGTACCCCTTGTAAGGGAAGAAACCAATAAAATTGGTAAATTTGTAAACCTCTATGGCCGTCTTGATAATGGTCACACTCACGTAGGGGAAGAGGATTCCCATACTTGATGTAATGGTCAAGTTAATATCAATTATTACACTTTGACTTGGATCTAGATTTTCCAAATCTGAGTCAAATTGCTTTAGAAATACTTTTGGCTTGGTAATTTTGGGCGCTGGGTTGTGCCTCACCCAAATTGTATATTAGGCTTGTATGAGCCTAATAAATGATTCAGGTGAGTCCCTAAAGGGCAGCCTTTATAAGGCGCGCCCGCCAATTCTGAAGCTCACTTTGGAATTTTACCTCTAGCATTTCCTTCCTGGGGAGCATTGTTGGTATCCCCTAAGATAAGCTCTGGTCAGTGGGCCCTTTTTATATACTAAATAAAAAAGGTTGTTTTGAGATTAGCATACCTGCTTACCTGTTGGCTTTTTTGGGTATCCAGTTTTGAGGAGCTTTCACACAGTTGATTGGGACCAACCCCGAGGACTTTGCCTAACCAACTAGTGGTAGGCAATGTTTAACGCTGTTGGTGCCCCAAACCTTTCCCTGCTTGGTTAAGCTGCTTTGTTTACTTGTCAGTGCACAAAAGAATAGTTTTATTATATGGCGGTCAAAAATTGAGATTTTATGTCTGTCACATTATTCCAAAGTTGAATGTGCACTGCACGCCTCCAATCCCCAGTTTGGCTGACCTCAGTGGTCACTTGGTCCCAGTTGTTGAGGAACCAGAACTGGTGGGAGCTGGTGACTGATGGCCAACCCTGGACCTGAAGTGACCGTTGGCTGGAAATCCCAGTGGGGCTTCCCACTCACCAGGGATTTTGTTGGCACTGAGGGACCTGTCCCAGCAGGGCTCCCTCACCAACGAATGGTCTGCCCAGAAAGGGGATGGCCATCCAGCCGCACTGAACTGTGCAGCCCTCTAATGCTTCTGTTGGAGAAAGCGCCTTCCTGGTCAGGATGGGAAGACCATCGCCAACAGGATCCTAAAAAGAGGGTGTGCAACACAGCCAAGTGCTGGGCATACGTCCTTGGGCCAGGTGGGCTGATTACGGCAGCCCAGTCTCAATTCTCCCTCACCATTTGTCTTTTCCCTTGAGGGGCCCAGAGTTATCTCGGCTAAAATTTCCTGGGGCTCAAGGTAACTCGCCCCTGGAAGCCCTCATTGTGGCAGCCTTCCGCTGTGGTGCCCCACTTTGGGGAGGGGCCCTTCTCTAGCAGGGGATAATGTATGATCAAGTTCATCTCAATTGTTACATTTCAGACTCAGATTCAGATTTTCTGAATCTGAGTCAAATCGCTTTAAAAATACTTTTGGCTCGATTGTTTTGGGCGCTGGGTTGTGCCTTACCCAAATTGTAGATTAGTCTCATATGAGCCTAATCAATGATTCAGGTGAGGCCCCTGAAGGGCAGCCTTTATAAGGCGTGCCCACCAATTCTGAAGCTCACTTTGGAATTTTACCCCTAGCATTCCCTTCTTGGGTAGCATTGTTGGTAGCTCCCAGACGAGCTCAGGTCAGTGGGCCCTTTTTATATCCTGAATAAAACAGGTTGTTTTGGTTTTAGCATACCTCACTTAGCTGTTGGTCTTTTTCAGGTGTCTTGTTTGAGGAACTTTTGCGCGGTTGGGTCAGACCAACCCCAAGGACTTTTCCAAAGCAACTAGTAGTAGGCAATGTTTGGCGCTGTCGGTGCCCCACACCTCTTTCTACTCATCTAGGATGCTTTGGTTGCTTGTCAGTGCACCATAGAATCATTTTTTTATATGGCGGTCAGAAACTGGGATTTTCCATCTGTTACACTTGACCCAAAAGGACAAAATTCAGGTTGCTCTGAGGGATCACCAGGGGGCTTCTGAGCGCTTCTTAAAAGCATAAAGAGTGGTGAGCTAGGTCCCAAGGCGGGACGTAGCGACCTAAATTATTTTCAGGGATAGCTGGGCCATCCTTGTGGTGTTCAGTAGCGGCCAATAAATGCCATGAGGCGTGCACCGACACCCCACGTGGGCAGCATGCGTCAAAATATAGTTGAACTAAGACTAGGTTTGGTGCTGGCAAAAGGCAGTTTAAGTTAAATAATTTTTATAATTTTCAAATTTGATTGACAAAGTTATCAAAGAAAAAGAGAGATAAGAATACTCTACACCAGATTTTGGTAAGCAAAAGCTTAAAAAGGGGATCATCCTCAGCTTCCACTTAGTGAACTACTTATTCATTTTACCATAATTTTCAGGTCCTTTGAAGAAGATATCTTTATGTTCTTTTAACAAGGTTTCTACACATTGACGTTGGTTAGGGAAAGAAGTGTCCCCAATTTTACTCTTGACTAGGGAAATGATTGTCAGGTGACTAGTCTATAAATATTGTAGGGTGCCAAAACTACTTTCAATAGGTATGTTTAATAGGATAGAGCCTTACATAAGTGATGACCAGATACTGAGAAACTTGGAGGGTCTAATTGGTTAAATTTTCCAAGTAATTCGGATATGTACTTCTCATAGGTAGGGTTCAAGATCCCAGGGCAGGTCAGGGCTTTCCTAATAGAAAAATTAGGGTATCCATAAATCTCTAGAACATGTGTAGGAGGAATGTGATTTTTAGCTCAAGAGTCCACCACTACTTGAAAACTGGGAGGTATACTAAAGGAATGAGGGGCATAGAGAGGTTACCGTCTTTGGCATCCACTGCCTCAGGAAGCAACATTGTTTTAAGCCCCAAGACTTGGTACACGATTTGACAGATAGAGGTAAGATACTTAATAAGGCAGATACACTTCTTTGGGCCCCCTTTAGCTTTAGTCAAGAGTTTGAATACCAATGGGATACAATATCATAGGAGAGAAAGTAGTTTTCCTTATGGTCAATTATATTGTTGAATTTTCGCATTAGTGGGACTCCAATGAGTATATATAATTACTGTTTTCTAAGTTAATAGAAGGGGTCATAATCAAAAGTTTCCCAAATCTTAGGGTTAAGGCAGAATAGGCTCCAATCATTTTAGTGGGCTGAGCACCCGCTGTTTCATATTGAGCCTTGTAATTTAAGTCAGGAGCCATTTTATATTTTAACAAGATAAAAGAGTATACCTTGACTGGGGATCCATTACAATTAAAGCCAAAATTTTAATTTCATGGACTACTACTTCCACTCATACAACTGAGGATCCATATTTAGAATTAATGTCTAGGAGATAGTAAGTTGATACTTGCAGCAAGGCTAGTGTTAAATTTTGTTTAGTTTAAGATCAAGGTTTCAAATTGCTTAAAGGTTAATAATTAAAGCCTGTTTGTCACTAGAGGAGCTGACTTAAGAATCTGATTTGGTAATTGCCCATTATAATAATAAAAAAGGTTAAGGTCTTTATTGCCTTGGTTAAATTGGAAAGTTGAGTTTGGCAGGAGCAGCTAATATGAAGCAACCAGAATTACTAGGAATAGAACTAGAAATTTGAGGCACTCAGGTTTCATCAGCGGATGGAGCCTCTTTCCCTAAGCTGACTGATATTTTTCTGCGTTGTTCTGGCGGAGTCAGTGTAAGTCTTGGGGAACATCCTTTGGCTCTCAATCAGGTCATCTTCCCATTTCTGAATAAAAAGACACTGAAGAGGATGGCGGTACCTCTCATCACTCAGGGCGATCTCACTCATGTAGTAGATGAGCGATGGGTAACAGCTCATCTGCTTCAGATCCCACCCCCAATACCCACACTTACCTTGTCAGAACTGTTGTGGGGAATTAGTGAAATCTGTGCTGAGATTACCGAAATTGAAATTGATCAGATCTAATTCAGCTCACAATCTGGCTGATGCCCAAAATTCAAATGGGTGTAAAAGCATGAAGAATGAGATATCAGCTGGATTTACTGACAATTCCAATTCAATCACTAAACCATTTGAACAAATATCAGGTGCCATTGATGAGGGTTTGAAGCCATTGGATAGTAATTTGGGTGTTGCGCCTGATGTGCTGCTGTTGACTGAACAAATGGTTAAAAGACCGAGCATGGGCAGGTTGGCCATCCCAAACCCATTCCCATCAAAATGGACCCATCCCTATATGGGATGGCCTTGGGGGATTCCCATCGCCCGTCGGGCCAAACACCATCATACTAACCATCAGAAACGTAGTTGAGCCCTGGTTTGGACATTTGAGGTCGAACTGACAGAGACTCAGCCCACCGCCAAATTTTGCAATGTTAGTTCCCAAAGAATAAACCCGCCCATTCCTGAACAATTCGCCAGTTAGGTCAAATTTGCAGGTCCCAATCCCATCCTGTCACTACCCAATCAACCACTATTTAATTAGTTTCTTGATACTGAGAAAATTGTTAATCAATATTCTTACTTTACTTTTTCAAATAAATTTTTGCCTAAAAAATCAAAAAATTTTATTTTCTGTTCCAACTGCATCCCAAATGGCATTTCCCTGGTGGTCTGTCACCCCGCACTCTGGGTGGACTTTACCAATTCTTTTGGTCACCATGGCTCCCTCTATCGCCAATTGGGTCCAGCGAGCCTGACACTTTTGGTTTTACAACACCGCTCTTATGAACTTCTGACAACAATACATGAGGATCTTATGGCCCTATGTAAAACAATGGAAAGAAAGAATCCATCTCCCTATTGCCCCCGATGAGTTGGCCTCTCAAGCCAAGAAACTCATTGAAACTATCCTAGTAATCCCACCTCATGAAGTTAAAACCACTTAGTTGGGAATGGGTTCAGTGTGGTTTGTCGTTGGGATACTCCTTACCCTGTTGTTGCACCACCACTTCATGGTATCACATTTCCCAGCTCCATATCAAGTTGAACGGTCAGCAATGCCTCTGGCATTCAGGCTTGCTTTTGGGTGTTCACGCATCCTGACTGGCAGGCTGGTCTAAAATTCTTCTGCCGTTTACATGACATAATTGACCAACCATTACTTCCAGCCACTTCCACCTTGATTTTCAAATTGGGCGCAACAGTGGTTACCCTCTACCAGATGAACGTACAATCAGTTGTGTGTTGTTTGTTGTTTGTTTGGTCACTTTCTGACTTTGGAAGAAGCATCTGCTCTATTTTGGGAAACCTTCTTTGAGCCACCCAAGATGTACAGACTGCATATTCTCTTACTTCCTCCAGCCCGGAAAAAGGATCAATTACCCCTCCCAAGAGATCACCAATCAGGTTCTCAATGCACTTGCGAAGTACGAATGTGGACAACAATCGCACTTAATAATGATTCTGCAATATCTCATGCCCAACAAGGACTCTCGTTGTTAGATGCCATGGATGGAGATGCCCACCATTAGTGAGAAGTCTTTTGCGTTCTTCCTCACAAGAAAGAGACTCCATTCTTCTGATGGCTGTTGTATCGGCCGCCTTAAAACCACTTTTGTCCCAATCAGACCACTTGTTCAGACTGCTCCTAACCATGGTCAAAGCCCCTAGTTTGGCTTCTCTGATTTCTACCTTTCATGAGCTGGCTCCCGCGTCGCGCCTATCTATTAATATGCTTCAGGCAGTCTTTAGAGCGAGCTTGGATTCAGTTTTCACTCATCATGTGGTCTGGTCTACCATCCAGGAATCAGTAGATCAAATATGTGCCACCACAACTACTATCAAAGCGTTACCTCGCCACGTTTCCCATATCAGAAGGGGAACTTTATGATAGGATTTCCTAACAAAGATGTAGCTGATGCGCCTGACATCAAAATAGAAGTTGACGTGGGTCCCAACACTGCCATAACCCCTGAGTCCGAGTTGGCATTTCTGGAGTTAACTATTTATGATTCTGTTCAAGCCCAGACAGAGGAAATTATTTCTCCCGCACTCATACTTCCAATTTTCGCCCCAGATAAGAGCCATGATCCTGGTACTGACATAACCGTTATTTCTTCAGTTATCCATGAGTCAGCTGAAACTCCTAATAAACAGAATTCTGCTTATTTCCTTTTCCCTATGAAAATCAGAACAGTCCACATCATGTCTCCTTCAAAGCTCTGGTGGATACCGGAGCAGTGTGGAACTTCATGAGTGTTAAGTTGGTACAGCAATTAAAACTGGAAATGGATGTGGGCTCCTCAGTAATGGTGGCCTCATCTGCTTAACAGTCTTCATATATCATTCACTGGCTGATACACTTCTCAATCCACCAATATAACTTCTGCAATCATTTTTCGGCCATGCCAAACTTGGTATTCCTGGTGATCTTGGGTGTGGGATGGTGGTGTCAACAACATGTGAAGATTCATTTAGAGTCTAATATGTTGTCGTTTACCAATGATGATTCAGAGGGAGAGTTCCCTTTGATCAACACCCTCAAAAAAATACAAGGGACCAGCTCTATCACTACCTTAGTTACTTCCGCGGGCATTCTGGCCATTTTTCCTGAAAGCCTAATGCAATATTGGAGAATCTTCAACATGGAAAAAGAGGATCATCTGCCAAAACATACTAGGTATGATTGTGGATTTTAAACAATTGTGGAGTTGATGAACATCAACTGCCCGTTGTATCCTCATACAGCGGAGGAAGAGGTTGCACTCAATACCTGGTTGGACAATATGTTGAAAAAAGTTTGTTGTTCAAAGAAACTTCACCCATCGTTCCCCCTATTGTCTTTGCAAGAAAATCGGATGGATCGCTCCAACCTTATATGGATTATGGTCATTTGAACAAAATAACAGTTACAGATCCCTACCCATTGCCTTTAGAGTAGACAATCAGTCAGGCAATTGCCATATCCCGTGTGTTTTCATAACTGGATCTGGTGAATGCTTTCAACCAAATTTGGGTGATGGAAGGACAGGAATGGTTGACTGCAATCTGAACGAGGTGAGGCATTTTTCAATTTCGCGTAATGCCCTTTGGGTTGAAAAATGCTCTTGCTACGTTTCAACAAATGATTGACAACGCGTTAGGGGATCTCCGGTTCTCTTGTGCTATTGCATACATCGATGATATCCTAGTTCTTTCCCCAACTCCTGAATAACATGCTATCAACTTGGAAGTGGTGGTGGTCACTTTGCATAGAGCAGGGCTGTTCCTCAAAGCTTCCAAGTGCGAGTTTTATAAGGAAGAGGTCACATTTCTTGGAACCTGGTTCTCAAAGAAGGTGTCGCTACCCCTCCTAACAAATTAGATGCAATCAGAGAATGGCCAACTCTGACTATACAGAAGCAACTTCAGAGTTCTTTGGGAACTATCATTTTTTGAAAAAAATTTTCCCCTGCACTTTCCCAGTTGGCCGTTCCACTCCATCCCCTCACTGGAAAAAACGTACAATTTTGTTGGACCCCTGAATGCCAGCAGGCGTTTGAATTGATCAAGGAGGTGTTTGTGTCTCCTATCGTTTTGAAACACACCGATCCCACCAAACTATATATAGTCACATGCAATGCTTCATTGGTAGCATTGGGCGTGGTGCTGCTTCAGGCCACGATGGTCTTGAACATCCGGTCACTTATTTTCTCAAAAATTCACTACTATGGAGCAGTCTTGGGCCATTTATGACAAGGAACTGGCTGCTGTTGCATGGGCTTTAACTCATTGGCAATACCTGTTGCAAGGTGTTCGTCATGAGCTAACAGTTTGCACAGATCACCAGGCTCTCTTGTATTTCCGCAAACCCCAAAAATTGGCGCACTGTCAGGCCCAAACCTATCGGGACCTGTGCAGTTTTAACTTCAAATATGAATTCGTCAAAGGTGCGCTCAATGTCCTTACCAATTTCCTAAGCCATAGCCCTGATCACTGTCCCTTAGAACCTGAGGAAGTGGATCTTGTTACTGTGATCCCTGCCACTCAGATTCTGTCAATTGTTCCCTCCATTGTTTCCTCCACCGCGTTATCTCCTGATGATCCGTTATTCGCCCAAATGTTAGCTGGTCAAACTGCCTGCCCTGAGGGCGTGGAGTTGGTCGAGCAGTTGGCTCACTTGAGTCCCAAACAGTCCCTATACTCCTTAGAAGAGGGACTCATTTACTTCCATTCTCGTGTTTGGGTTCCCCCCCTTCCGCCTGAAAGTATTCCACACATAACATGATCCCCCCACAGTTGGATATCCCAGTAAAAAGAAATGCATCGATCTGATCAAGCGAACCTTCAATTGGGCAGGACTGACCAAAGAGGTCCCAGATTGGATTGTTGATTGTGTTACTTGCGCTAGGGCCAAGTTGGATCACTCTGGTAAGAATGGTCTCCTACACCCTTTACAGCAGGCAGAAGGTCCATGGACCTTGTGTCCATAAATTTTATTGTCAATCTCCCCTGTTCTAAAGGGTTCACAGCGGTGATGGTAGTAGTGGATCACTAAAAAATTTTCCCTTTTTATACCTTGCACTTCCATGATTATGTCAGAAGAAACTGCCCGTATTTTTATGACATGTGTTTTTGATGTTTGGTCTTCCCCAAGAAATCGTTAGTGACTGGGGTACTCAGTTTACCGCACGCTTTTGTAGTAAACTCCTATTAATCCTGAAGATAACCCCCTGTCAATCCATGTGTATTACCCCCAGTTCAACGGTCAGATCGAATGGGTTAACCCAGTCCTCAAACAGTACCTGCGTTGCTATGCTACAGCAGCGCAGGATACTTGGGCCGGTGACTTGCCTCTCACTCAATTTGCATACAATAATGGGATCCACGCATCCACAGGGTTTTCACCATATGAAGCAACGTTGGGTTATAACCCATCGTTTTCAGTCATGGCATGCTTGCAACCTGAGGTTCAAGATGCCGCGGATCATGCTACCCATATTCAATCAACTCAAGCCTTAGTGTGGGAACACCTCACCAAAGCCATCAATAACTATAAGCGATTTGCGGACCGTAAGCACCTTATGGGTCATGACTTTATGGTGGGTTCCTACATCATGCTTTATACACGCCATTTGCGAATTCAACCCCTTCCCGCAAGTTTGCCAGTAAGTGTTCTGGTCCTCACTTAGTGGAGGAAGTATTGGGTAATGGGGCTTTCCACCTGAAGCTTCCCACGCATTGGAAGCAGCACCCAGTTTTCCATTTTTCCTAATTGTTACCCTTCAAGGGTGTAATTCTCATGGACCTGGAACCAATCATTGTCAATAATGAGGAAGAAGCTGAGGTAGAGGCTATCCTGGCATCTCGCAAGTCTTGACATTCAGTCCAATATCTCATGGCCTGGAAAGGATACCCAGCCTATGAAAATAGTTGGGTCAAAGCGTGCGATTGTACAAATTGCATAGCCCTGGTCGAAGCCTTCCATGCATCCCGCCCTGAGGCTCCCCGCCCTCCTCAGAAAATCGCGATGATTATGGCTATCAAGCTACCTAAAGCACACAAGAATGTGGCTCTGGTGCAGTTTCCTGGTGGGGGTGCCATTCCATTGGAAAAAGAAAGGGTAATAGAATTCTTGGGGAACATCCTTTGGCTCTCAATCAGGTCATCTTCCCGTTACCAAATAAATAGACACCAAAGAGGATGGTGGTACCTCTCATCAATCAGGGCGATCTCGCTCATATAGTAGATGAGCGATGGGTAACAGCTCTTCTGCTTCAGATCCCACCCCCAATACCCACACTTACCTCATCAGAAATGCTGCAGGGAATTACTGAAATATATGCTGATATTACTGAATTGAAATTGGTCAGATCTAATTCGGCCAGCAATCTGGCTGATGCCCAAAATTTGAATGGCTGTAAAAGCATAAAGAATGAGATATCAGCCATATCGCCCAACGATTCCAATTCAATCACTAAACCTTTTGAACAAATGTTGAGCGCCATTGATGAGGGTTTGAAGCCCTTGGATAGTAATTTGGGCATTGCACCTGATGTGCTGCTGTTGACCAGATGAACGGTTAAATGACTGAGCGTGGGTGGGTTGGCCATCCCAAACCCATTCCCATCCAAATGGACCCATCCTATATGGGATGGCCTTGGGGGATTCCCATTGCCCGTTGGTCCAAATGCCATCATGATAACTGTCAGAAACTTACTCAAGCCCTGGTTTGGACATTTTGAGGTCAAACTGACAGAGACTGGCCCGCCACCAAATTTTGCGATGTTGGTTCCCAAAGAATAAACCTGCCCATTCCTGAACAATTTTCCAGTTAATTAAATTCGCGGATCCCAATCCCATCCTGTCACTAACCAATTGTCCACTATTTAATCAGTCACATGGCACTGAGCTTATTGTTGGTCAATTTTCCTACTTTCCTTTCCAAATTGTTTTTGCTAAAATCAAAAATTTTTTTGTTCCAACTGCATCCCAGATGGCATTTCCCTGGTAGTCCATTGCCCCGCACTCTGGGTGGACTTTACCAATTCTTTTGGTCACCATGGCTCCCTCTATCACCAATTGGGTCTTTCAAGCCCAACACTTTTGGTTTTACAACCCTGCTCTTATAAACTTCCAACAACAATACATGGGGGATCTTATGGCCCTGTGTACAACAATGTAAAAAAATCCATCTCCCTAACACCCCCAATGAGTTGGCCTCTCAAGCCAAGAATCTCATTTAAACTATCTCAGTAATCCTACCTCATGCAGTTAAAACCACTTAGTTGGGAATGGGTTCAGTGTGGTTTGTTGTTGGGATACTCCTTAACCTGTTGTTGCACCACCACTTCGTGGTATCACATTTCCCAGCTCCATATCAAGTCATATTATTGCAATGCCTCTGGCATTTTGGCTTGCTTTTGGGTGTTCATGCATCCCAACTGGCAGGCCGGTCTAAACTTCTTCTGCCGTTTCCATGACAGTCAGCGACAGTTATCCACAGTATGGTTAGGAATATTGCAATAATTGCAGTACAGTTTGGGACAATATATAGGAGCGTTACCAATAAAACCTGGGTCCAAGACTGTGGCTTGGAAGAGGTGGTCCAGAAGATTTGAACAAATTGGAAGTTCTTTCAAAAGGGCTTCTTTAATGTGCATGAGAAATGTAAGATTAAGCTTCACCGCCTTGAGGTAGAGCTGGATGTTGAGCATGGTTTGAATGCTGATAGAGCAGAGGTAATAGCATCATCAAGGTAAGCCGTTTTCTGCACTCAAATTTGAGCATTGAGATAAAACTTGTAGGCGAAATGTTCGATGGATCCCCTTGATTGAGGATAATTTCTATAATCGTCTGTTTTTGGTTGGCAAGAGTTATTTTACTCTCAAATTCCCAGAGCAAAGCAGCTTTTGCGTCATTAAAAGTGTGGCAGGTCATTAAATGGGGTACCATTATGTCCTGCGCTACATGGCTGTGGCAGTTGTTTAGGTGCTTTCGCCATTGGTACTTTGTATCTTCCTCCGTTGCAATTTTATAGCTTTACAAAAGGCCTAACACTTCCTTCCCCTGGTATATACTTGTCCTTGAAGGGAGGCTTTATTGAGCTACCTAGAGGAGTGGGTGGACAGACAACATGAAATGACATTGGGGTTCACATTCAGCTAAGGAGTAAGCATTATTCTGAGAATACTCTTGAGTGTGGATGGCATGCACTTGACTACGCAAATCATTAATGTCTTCAATTACTAAATCAACTTGTTCATGGTCAGCCCAAAGGGCCGTTTTGTTGGTGAAGAGCTAGAACAACTACTTTATATATTTTTTTAAACTGAAGTTTTGTCCTAAAGTTCGAGTTGATGTTGTTATGTATTGATAATTTGCTGTTTAAACCTCATACTAAGGAAGGTTTGGCAGCCATAGTTTCAATTTAATCATGGTGGGCACCTAATGACGTTTCAACATGGAGAGGCACCCCATCTAGAGAGAGTTCCACTCCTTGAGAAATGCATTCTAGTTTGACATTGAGATGTTAGATTTACTGAATTAACGAGATAAGACAATCTTCAGGGATCTCCAACCTATTACTAGGCCTGAGAGGTCCAAGAGTCCCAGGGGGCCATGTTGTCCTGGCGTTCCATTACATCCAGGTGCTCTGGTGGGCGCCAGATAATCTGGTAGCCTCAGGCATTCCAGGGCTTCTAGGAGGACCAGCCTCACCAAGAATTCAGGGAGGTCCAGAGAAACAAGCATTGTCCTGGGTGTCCCAAGTGTCATAAATTATCTCTTCAAGGAGATGGAGCCGTTTATCTATGGAGGCTTTCAAGTTTTTGATCTGAGTTTGTACTCCTGTGGTATTATTCCTAATCTGGTTGTGAACAACGACTTTTAGCTATCTCAAATGATTTTATATTTCTGAATATGTAAATCTCATTATTACTAATCAAGAAGTGATTGAACAGCCTGCATCTTAAAGATGAGTTGCCAATTTTCTCATATGCGCTTCAGTTCTCACGGCAAAGAGGGAGACAGTGATAAAATTGGAGGAGCTGCAAGTGCAAGGTCTCTATTAGATGTAGATGCCAAAGCAGTTCCTGACGATGGAACTAGACTAATCTCATCAGATGGTACAGTGTGGGTGGAAAAATTTGTGAAAGTAGTGCTTCAAAAGTCATATTACAACCTGGACACCATCAAGCGTGGAACTAGCAGATAATCCCATCATAGGATTGGTAGCACAAGTGCTCATCTTTTATCTTTTCATTTCCTGGTACAAAACCCAAATGAGGAGTAGTAGGAGGTCTTCTATTAAGTCCAAGATTTATAGTTGGTACTGCTCTGCGGAAGGGGTGGGTAGGTCCACCTCCATAGATTCAGGTAATATAAGATAACAAGTTAGCATAAGTTCTACTACATGTGCATAAATTGCTCACTCACTGAAGCAGGTGGCATCCTGATAGAATGAGGTATCTGACGCCAAGTTGTTATTGCTCATCACAATTGACAAGTTTGCCTTAAACTTTGGTGAACTGGCAGGGAGCACCAAATTTTGCTGAGACACTGGGGTAAATTCCAACAGTCAAAGATAAGTTCAGGGCAACCAAATCCACCAGTGCAAGTATTTTTTTATTCGTTTTAGACTAACTAAAAACTGAGGGAAAAGCTCCTTGATTGGTAAAATCATTGAAGTTTACTTATAATAATAGTAACAACTTGAAGCACTGCAAAAAGAACGTCATATTTTAAATTCCAAAAACAAATTGAAGGGGAAATCAGATATTTATATTCATAGAAAATTGCTGGGTGCTTTCAAGCCAAGTACTATACTGATTCATTAATTGGATTTCTGTGGCATCTTGTTACTTGCTCATAGTAATAACATTTGATTTATCTGGATTTTGTTTGGAAACTGACATTAAGAGTGTTTAACTCCTTAGATTGAGGATGATCCCTGTTAAGAAATTAACCAGATGGATCTTTTGATAGTATCAGAATTAGGAGTGTCAGTTAGTTGGGTGTAATTGCTGGATAATCGCCTAGTTTGATACTAACTAATGTTATACATATTAATTTTATTTTAGGTTTGGCAGAATATGCGTTTGCTGTCGATTTATCATTTGAGAGTCATTATGGGAATTTCTGGTGGAAAGCCAATGAATCCGTTACTGATTGTTTAAATATGGTTCCACTGACTAATTCAGAGCACCAGCAACTCCTGCTGAGTATGCTCAAAGTTATATTTATTTGTATGATCTATATACAAACAACCGGTGACTTGTGCTGAGGATGGATCACCCTAATTTAGAATCTGGTGAGCAGATGATTGGATTGGAAGAGAATTGTTACCAGAAATGACTGAAATTTATTAGAAAGTGCCAGCTTGGATAGCCAATGGGTTTATTAGGCGAAGTAGCCTATGGTATAAATAGTCATGCATTCCCTCCAAATAAACATCTCTCTCGCCCATTTTATCTTATATGTTAGTAGTTCATCAGCTAGAATAAGGGAATATGGGACTGGAGATCCCTGAAGTTGGCGTGAGGTGATGCACCTGGAGTGGCCAACACTGCCAGCTCCAATACCACCCCTGAGGAGAATCAGGCGGGAACCTGTCCAACTGGCCACCAATGACGTTGCAAACTGGCCATCAACCCTGTAGGGTGCAGCACGGGAGTGCCTTGGCCACCCAGGATAAAGGCAGGACTTTCTGGGGCATGCCCATATGGGTTGGCAAAGGGTAGGATGGTGGTGCAGCATGGGAGTTCCGTGGCTGCCCAGGATGGGGTCAGGACTCACTGGGGAACAACACAGGCCCTGGGGCTAAGGTGAAGTCATTGGTCTGCTGTGTTGGTGAGGTGGATGCATACTCCAAAGGGGTTGGTACGCCTATGAAGGCGAAATGGCAAAGGGTCAACCAGTCTTCATACTGGTTGGCCTGGAACACTAGCGGAGCCCACAGCCAATTTTGTGACAATCCCCAATGGGGGTATTAATCTATATTTTGGATTAAATTTGAATCCCACTATCATAGATAATTGACTTTTTAGTTTGGGGATGATCCCTGACAATGATTTTAGCTAACCTTTGGGTTGGGCTGAAATTCTAACTGATCACAATAAAAGTACCTAAATTTCCATAATTTTTGGTCAGTGGGCCAATAATATCAATAGAAATGGGTTTCCAAGCAAAATTGCGCAATTTTTAAAGTTATGCCTTTCAATATGGTGCTTCTGTTTGACATTCTTAGCACCAGAGAGTTAATTGTGAATATAAAGTGCATTAATTCTCAAGAGTAGTTTTACTTCAAATAATTAAGATTTTTTAAAATGCCCATTATGTAACCTTATGAGCCCTAATAGTATTTTAGTTCTCTGTCAGTTATGGTACTCAATATTTTTGTTCATTTATAATCTTATATAGATTCTTGGTTCTAAATATAGTAATTAATTCTCAGTTTTCAAATGAGTGCTGAACCTCTGATGGCCATTGTCACACTCTTGGGTTGCATCCTGATAAATAGATTATAAGCAAATAGGCCACTAAATCCACGGTGGACAGCAAGATAAGTAATTGGCATTTTGGTGTTCTACACATGGGCAGGTGCTGGATTTTTAAATCTTGGGATCATAATTTCTTAGCCCATTATACCAGCAGCTATTTCAACTCCTATATTTTGTAGCCAGTGAAGTCAGTCATGGTTTATTCTTACTGTAAAATGTACTTGATTGACATACACCCATATTGTTTGCATGCAAATATAATTGCTAAGCACTTCAATCTGTTAATATGTAGTTCTTTTTATGAACATCCAGTGTCTGGGTACAATAAGCCATGGGGTGCTCAACTCCCTCAGAGGCAAATTTCAATGAAAAATCCCCTACACCGGTGATAGATGCATTAAAATGGATAACAAACAGTTTATCAAAATGTGGGACCATGTGTATTGGATCTTTGGGGAGAAAAATATCTAGCTTTTCGATGGCAAACTGGCAGCTCGCCATCAAATAAAATCTACCTTATTATTGAGTAAATGAAACAAGGAACCTATATTACTATATATTTGATGAAATGCATTATTATCAGGTTATTTTAAGGAACATCTAAATGATATGCTTGATACTCATCTGCAACATTCTTTTGATAGCCTCAATTTTTGCTAGCTGAAGACTTTAAACCATGTTTGCCAATATCAAACTTCACTATTTGAGTTTTTTACTTTACTTACACAGCTTGGTATTAAAATCAGCCTTGAAGTGGCATCTAAAGACTTGTTCCAAGTAATGCAAGTGCTCAGTAAAAGTTTTGGATAAAGTGTTTATTTCGCCAAAATAGACTTAATTATAGGAGATTTTTATAGCGCCTATAATACTGTACACAGCCTGAAAGAAAGGTCACATGGCATTTCATAACTCTTGTGACTTCTGAATGGGTTTGTAAAGGCCCTGGGCAGTAGTCCAAATATATGAAACTCCTGTTCACCTTTTGACAGCTCTATCATTCATTACCCAGAAAATAAAATTATAACTGAGAAGTATTACTCGCTGTTTAAACAGTCTACCACATCTTTTATTTGTGGTAACAAATAAGATTCCTACTTGATAAAGATTTTTTACTCATTATAATTAATTGTCATATGATTGCATCTGTACCTATCTAAATAAACAACACCAGGAGGATCAAGGACTTTTGGAGGGCACTACAATTCCCATTTTCATGAAATGGTTGTTTTAAATGTTAAAAACTTCATCAGCTGCCTTTTTAAGTTTTTAGGACGCAGACAGATCTCCACGTGATTACAGTACTAATATGGTGTAAAGCGTCTTGTGCACATCTTAAATCAAGATTTTATTCAGAAAAAATAACATTATATGTGTCAAAAAGTGCTAGCAGTTATCTTTCCTCATCTTAAGTTAAGCAGAGAGTGTTTACCGATACAAAGTGAACTATAAGATATGCACTCTTTCCCTCAAGTCCCATTTAATCCAGAGTACCATAAGCATATATGCTTTGCATTTCATAAATTAGTAAGCTATGCACAAGATTGGTGTATCCCCATTTAGGTTGGGACCACCTAGTGCTAAAAAAGGTAAGCTATGGAAAAAATAGACTATTTAATTTTACTTAATAGAAAGAGGTTATGAGCACATATTAGCTATAAGGTTTTGGCTTTTGCCATGGCCTGGAAGGATAAACCCACACTTAGAAACAAGTTTATGCTATCTCAGCCAAAGTTGCGTAATATGACACCATATAGACATTGGAGAAACTTTAATAAATTTCTGTCTTTACTATGACTTGATGGCTCACCTTGATGGTAATAGTTTAATTAGCCTTAGTGGAATGCCCTTTTGATTCCAAAATTGGTTGGGAGATCGCTATGTATGTATAAGAATTGTTAATATCCAATTATTACTATGCATGATAAAAACTACTGGTTATCAACACCAAATCTGAGGCGTAGGGTCATTGTCTTTCAGTTTTATTATAGTGAAAGGGTTTTCCTAGTATCTCTAAAGTCTTTCTTTAAAAATCAACTTGAACACTATTAGTCCTCATAAAAGAGGTTTTATTGAGAATCCTAATTTTAATATTGTAAAACAAAATTGTGAGAGGAAACACTAAAGAGCTAAAATTCAGCAGAGACTCACTTAATGCTCCTATAAAATAAGAGACTGGGTCCAAAGTATTGTATTTTTTACAGCAGTCTATAGTTAGCGCAAGCCCAAGTTTCTTTTTTAACTTAGCGGAAAATTATTTAATGGTGCCTTAATGTCTACAATATTTCTTACAATGAGTTTTTACTGTAATAGAATGTAGGTGCACTCAGAAAATAAGTATCAGAAGAATTTAATGATTTGACATCCAAAGTGTCAGCTTCACCTATATGATTAGGGCCTTCAGATGATTTAGGTATTTATTACTTCTATGCCCATTAGGTGTAGCCACACGGACCTGTCCAACCTGGGTACCTCCAAAGATGACTGGAAGCTCTTGATTTTCCAACCATATGATGTAAGGCTCTGATGATAATTTCTGTGATAATTCAACCTTGCATTACTTCTAAGAGCAAATGGTCCCTGCTACCATATTATATTTTAATGTTTAATTCTAATATTATTTTTTGTTTTTATTCAGGATTATGTGACTGGAGATGATACACTCAAGGGATGGGATAGGCGAGTGGTTGGAATACTTTAAAGCAGGTTGTAAATGGAGTGGTTTGATGCTATTCACACAATCTTGGTATCACGCCTTGATATGGGTTGCTATTGGAGACCTCAGTTACCTCAGGTAAATGGGCTTTCCATAGACATGTTTGTTGCACCATATAATTTAGATCATGTGTGAAATGGCCCAAGATGCTACTCAAGCACACTGTTTTGGTGGAATGGCATCACTAAACAGCCAGTAGCAAAAGTTTTTTTAGACTAAAGTGAAAGCTATTGATGGCCTTAACTGGGTCACACACTTGTGGGCTTGCAGTGGCGGCAACCCAGTTACTATGGATCGCCCATAACGCTAGAACAAAAATTATTCTGTTGTGAATAAGGTCTCGATGCCTTGACCCAGCCTGGAAGATCCAGTCCTCAGCTATGTGGTTGGGATTTGTGGATCATAGCTGTGCTAAGTGCATCACTTCTTCCCAAGCTCTTACCACTGTTTTACATGAAACATACCTGTGGTACAGCGAATCTTCTTCGCTGCACACTGTGCACTTCCCGTGCATGGCGTTTGAGCGCTCCCCTGTCTGAAAAAGACGTTTAGCAACTCTCTAATGCAGGGTTGTAATTTTGGGGTGGAGTAGAGGCTCGCTCAATATTCTTTAAGTAGTATTGCAGAGCACAGGAGAGTGAACTATTCCCCAGAAACCCAGCGCTGAAATTGGCTGGATGCTTGGGCCCTCAGAATTTGCATTGGCGTTGGCGCTGGGTGCCAATTGAACTTTAGAGGTTTTTGTTTTTGCCCTTAGCAAATTTTATGAGGTTCAAGTTCGATTCTTGATTCTATTTTTTATTTTAAAATAACAGAACATCACCTTGGCCTCAGGAATCACGCCCCATGGCCCTATTAACCCTGGGCATGTAATCTAGGTAATTAAATAGGGTGCTTTGGGGATCCTGTGTTCCTGAGAGCTAGGTTTATGACTAATTGGGTCCTTGCTGCAGATGCCCATGGAGGCGGACTCACTTCTTATGAGGTCGCAGCACTGATCCATTTCATGAATATATTTGTGGCGTTGAATTCAGGGTCTATCAACCCCATCCCGCCTTCAAAAGTTAGCCCCTTAGTGTGGTGATCCTGGCTGGGGGAGCATGAGCCCCAGAACCAAGGTTGTAGAATTGATGTGAGTTTTTTAAAAAAATTGGTAAACTAATAGAATGTGCTGGGTACCAAATTTTTTGAAAAGAGCATAGTGTTGGCAAAGCGACATTTTCCAGCCAGAGATATCTTCCTGAACTTCCACCTTGCCACTGTCCTTTGGATTTCCTGAAGTAGCTTCTCTTCCACCTCTTGAGTTGCCATACCCGCACTTGCGATGGGAATCCCTAGGTGTTTGATGGGCTCCTTTGGGCAAGGCATCTGAAAGGGTGGTGGGATAAAGCTAGATTTTTACACTTCTTCACTTTTCTTATGTTTGTGACTTTTCTTTTTGTCCTCTTGTTTTTAGGGCCTAGGATCTTAGCATCTGATAGCACCAAGGCTTGTGATTAAAGTTTTGTTGAGAATGGCTTGGGAGGTTTTTTCATCTAGGCTGATTATCTCCTCTACCTTTTTGAAATCCGCCTTGGTGGAGACCCCTACCACTCAGTCATCTGCAATGACCAAAACCTTAAGTGATTTTTGCCCCTTGCACTCAATGCCAGCTAACTGTTTCTCCATCACCCGTAGGAGGGGGCAATTGTGAGGGTGTACAAGATAGGGCTAAGTGGGTCCCCTTGATGGAGGCCTCTTTATGGTGTGACAGGAGGTGAAATAAATGCAGATCCCAGAACTGAGAATATGGAAGACAGCTGATGGTTCTCTATCCATGAGATAAAGGTTTGATGAAACCCTGATTGTGAATTATTGCCGCCAACTTTCCCCAGTCTACTCTGTCATATGCCTTAGCTTGGTCTAGAAAGCAGAGTGTGCCCCAGGGATGCTTCTCACATTGTGTTTTTTCTTTGGTGGATGTTGTCCCAGATGCTCTTCCCTAGAATGAAACCATGCTGTTGTGGGGCAATGCACTCCTTGGCTTTTTCTGAGAAACGCTTAGCCATTATCATTCCCATTATCTTCATATGCGAGTGGATTAGAGATATTGGGCTCCAGTTGTTCAGGTCAAAACTGTCCCCTTTTTTGGAGTACTATAATATAGGCTTCTGCGCCTCCTGGGATCACCCTCCCCTCTTGCAGACTTTAGTTAAAGAGAGATAGCATGAGCTTCCTTATTACCTCATAGAGTTTTTATAGTACTCATAGGGGATGCCGTCTGAGTTTTAGTGATTTGTTGGTAGGGAGCCCCATAGAACCTGTGCTAGCTCATCATCCATTATGGGGTCAACAAGGTTGGCTAAATGCTCGGCGTGGTTGAGGACAACATTAATGAAGTAGTTCTTAGCAGCTTCCTCTGTTGGGGCTGCCTTATAAAAGTTCTGAGTAGTAGGAGTGGGTGATGGATGCTACCTCTTTTGGGTTGCTAGTGGTTTGGCCTTCGCATGTTTGGATTTCAGTGAGACTGGCTTTTTTTGTCCTCATTTTATAAGTCTGATAGAAAAACTTGGATGGTCGATCCCCCTGAACAGCCCATCTGGCACCTGCTTGGAGGGCCTCCATGTGCATTTGGAGTTGTTTATGCTTCTTGACAATAAGTGTCTGTTTAACCCAATCTCTAGCCCACTGTGGTGAGTAGCCCCTATGGGGTGGGTATCTTTCCAGATGGTTTAATGTTCTCTGAGCTTTGGAAAGTTCTGCTATTTCCTTCCTTGTGCGACGGGAAACTATGTGGGCAGGGCAAATAAAATTTCCTTTTAATCTTTGCCACTGCTGCCATAAGGTTTCAGAGTCAGTACATTTAGCTAGTTCATCTAGATGTCTTTTGTATTATCTACTTAGACCAGAATCACATTATTTGGCAGCATAGTTTCCAACGTTGGTTATTGGGTGGTTCTTCCTTTTCTTGGATACTAATTTTCACCATTCTGTGGTCTGATAGATGTAGGTTGATTGTTGCAAAATCTTCAGTTTGTGATTCCAATGACACGGGTATAAGTATCCAATCTAGTCTAGTGAAGCTAATTAGTTGAATACCTACAATTTTTGGCTTGTCAGATTTGGAAAGTATGATTATGAGAATGGTTTGACATCTAGAAGAACTTTTGATGTCATTGATTGCTGTAATTGGTCGATCACATTGGTGGGTTTGTGACATTTTGCCATCTGTCACAAGTTCCGTCCATTTAGCAATTGAAGTCCCTTAGGTAAATCGTTTCTTCTGGAAGGTTCAAGTCAATTAGGTTGTGCAGAAACTCTTCCTTTTGTCCGCTTCAACAGAGGCATATACTGAAGCGGCCTGATATGATTGGTTCCCCACTTAGAAGGCCAGAACTAGAATTCTTCCTTTCAAATGAGAGTAGTAGTTAGTGCTTGTGATGAAGGCTGTTGCTTTGACTACAAATAGACAAAAGCTGGTCCAGAATGTTCACGAAAGGAGAAAGATCATGGACCACTCTTCTTCCTTTCCAGTGGTGCACTTTCTCTCCTGCAAGGCAAGCACATCCAACGGTGGGTTTATCAGGAGCCCTCGTTTCTTATCCAGAGACTTATTGGATGAGAGTCCTGCTATGTTGAGAGTCCCAATCATTAGCAAGCTCAGCACGCCTGATATGACTGCATAGGGCCAGATTGACCCTGTGCAGCTGAGGTGGCTTGCTTGTGTCTGAACCTAGTCATATACCTTCGCAAATGGTTTGGGCTGGTGGTGTACTTTATTGCCATTCTGGTGGTCCAGAGTTTCGATTTGTGTTCTCCATATTGTGAGCACTGTTGTCCTCCATCCCGTTGAATGTTGAGAAACTGTTGGATTGTGAAATGGGTTTGTTGACTGTTACTTGAGTAGGTTGGGCTCCATTGTGTACAGATAGGAAAAAGCGTTTCCCATTTCTGATTGGAATGGCCATTGCTCATTATCTCGCGGCTGCTGAGCTGTCTTAGGGGCGGTCATATTAGATAGGTGCTCTTGTTGTTGCTCACTGTTGCACTTAGTTGATTCCTCCCAAGCTGATGTTTCCTTCTCCTTCTTCTGCTTCTTCTGCTTGGCCTTCTCATCCGCCTTTATGGCCATCTTCACTTTTTTACGTTGCTCTGGGGAGACTGGTTGGATCACCTCATAGTTAGCTTGTGATCCCCAGAGGCGGGCTGTTAATGCGTCCCCCTGATCTATATCCTTCAGACTTTCTTCACCCTCAATAAACTTTCTTCCCTCCCATGTAGCCGGACAGGCATTATTTTTATTCCCTACTTTGTTGCATCTCGTGTATATGGTCAGGACCTTTTCTGGGCGGAATGAGAAAGGGCGAGACTGATTCCCCTTTAGTCCAAGACGTACGCTTTGCGCGGTATTGTATTAATGTCTCCATCAGCATCCATGCCTGGGCGTATCATTGCTACAGCCTTGTCTGTAGCCAGGTGGTGCAAGAGCCGATTTTTCTCCATTTCAAAATAGATTAGTTCTCCATATGCGCTCAGGCCGCTTGTTAGCGCTGCCTCCAGGTAATCCCACTTTTTGGTGGTTGGGAGTCCTTCTAGTACTACAAATAAGTTTTTTTATTACCCCAAAAATGGGTGCATGTGATTGAGTATTGACTGTAATCTGTTCAGGCTCCTTGCCTACTCTCAGCTTAGTGTAGTTGACTACAAATGTGGCAGCTATGGCTGCATCCGCGGCCTCAGCAGTAGCAAAGCCAAGATCTAAGGTTCCCATTGTGAGTTTTATAGTCAATTTATAGCTTCTGGGAAGCGTCCTGGGATAGCCTGACATACTGCTTCATATTGTAAATGTTCCTCAATGCCAAAGTTAATGCTCACACCAAATTCACTTGAGGACTTTGTAAATTCGTGGCTGATGTTGCCAGTTTGGTGAAAATCTTGGACCATCTTGAGATAGTCACTGTTTGGGACATATGGTCCCTTTTTGCACTACTGTTAAAATTTAGCATCTGGGCCTTCTGGCCCATGCTGTTCCCTTCATCGCTGCTACATAAGTGTATGAGTTCATTGGATTCAATCGCTTTTCATCCCATGATTGGACGGCAAAATTAAGACAAGTTGTAATTGGTTGAATCAATCTAATCACATGTAAAAAGTTATGCTGTTAGGAAAAAAGCTACACTGCTACCATATTATAGGGTATGACTTGATGAAATACTGGAGCCATGGCGTTTTAATCAGTTCCAAACATTTCTTTGCCATGGGTTTTCTCCTTAGTTCTTCTTTAGCTGAGTTCTTAAGGGTTAGCCAAAGTAAAATATTCAAGTTCAACTCCTCCTCATCTTTTATCTTATTCATCTTCAGTTTTTTGATTTACAACTTAAATTTTTTGATTTCGCAAACATAGTAGATCAGCAATTTGCATATTGCCTATCTTTTTTGCATATGTAAAAAATGGCATGACTAACATCAGCCTATTGTTTTGAGGGCCGTAAGGCAGACTATTCTTTCAATGGGGGATGGACTTAATTATATATTTGCTAACCTAATGGAAATTTTTTAGGGCTCTTCAAAAGCGGCAGCTCATCAGTAAAATATATTTTAACATCTGAGTGATGATAGGTTCATCAGTCAATTTTTGATAAAAGTTGATAAAACTCTATGTAGGACTTACAGGCTTAAGAAGGGCAATCTGGGCGCCAAAGTTTTTTAAATGGTGCATCAATATAGTTTATGTGTCTTAAAATAAAAATGATAAACAAAATCAGTTAGTGGTTCATCCTATCAAGAGGCAAATGTTAGGGAGCTCTAACTTTTGGGTTTCATCATTTTCACCCTTCAACTATTTAATAATGATGTCTTACAGTTTAGGTAGTCAGCCACTTAGGCTAATAATAGCATTACTAATTACTGGCTTTTGGAGTACAGAGAGTTCATTAAAGTCACTAGCTTACTAATCTTGTGGTCACCTACTACTGATCCTAAACAGGATGTAAAAAGCTACAAATTTTTATTTTTATAAGTTTTGATAAGTTAATAAGAACATGAAATTTTAATTCATTTCCACTGGGCTGGAGGGCCCTTATAGATCCCTTATGAATTTCTGTGCTAAGTAAACAAGTAGTGCGAGTAAAACAGTTTGGGCCGCCAGAGAAGAATGAGTGGATGTTACATCGATGAATCCCCCCTTGGGTTGGGACCATCTAGTACTAAAAAAAGAATGAGTGGATGTTGTTGGGATGGTGTAAACTGAAGGACGAGAGTTTCAGAAACTTCTTGTACTATAATCTTGCATAAGGATGCGCTGGAGTATAAGAGGTAGGAGTTTCTAGAGCATCAAGATAATCATAAGCTTTTGTAAGTGGTACTGATGTGAGAAAGGTAGGCACGTAGTGTTAAAGTGATTCTTAATGCCCTTAGTGTCTGGCTCAGCCTTAGGGGTTTTCTTAACATTAATGAAGATATACGTGGTTCACATAATTAACTGACCCTGGCGGCACTTAGAAATCTCGTTTTATATCTCAGTTCTGAATTGATCTGTCATTTTAAATAATGACAGCGTTCCGCCTTTATCAAGTTTTTCAACATGGTCATATTTTTTGGCTAGAGGTCAGGAGAACAGCTTTAAAACAAAGTTCTCTCTTTTCAGTGAACTTAATTTCAGTTCCTGAGCTTGTACTTGGAAATGCAGGGTTCACTTTCTTGATATTATAGTATTGGAGCAACTTGTTTCATCCAAGTCTGCATTAAAGCCACCAAGGCGTTGTTAAACAACCTTATTATCTTCTATTAGCTCTTTTCACTGGGCTATTGTGCAATATTAAGGTAATTAAATATAGACGTTGCTGTCCATTTTGTCAGCTAATTAATTATTAGTATGGTTTTTGTCTGCTAGGCTTCATGGTCAACCGCTTAAGCTGCTGTTTGTCAATCTATTCCTACCTTAGGGTAATCTTTTACTTAAGTCAGTGGTGCATATGTCTGTTACCCATTGTTGAACTTCCATTTTTAAGCTCAATAATGCTATTCCTAAGAAGCCTGACATTCAATACTTGAAGCCATCTAAGATGCGTGACAAGTATATTTTTTCTTTAAAGGGTGCCAAGTCATCGCTTATGCCCCATCATCTAGAGTATCTGTCCTATGGTAAGTATGGCAAAATGACCTAATTTAAGTCAAGTACCAAAACTAATTATAGAATTAATGATGTAAAATTAGTATAGTATAGATTAGGGGTAACTTGTATATAACATTTTATAAATATAAACCCCCAAAAGGAAAAGGATTAATAAGAATAAGGTAGGGGTAAATCTGGAATGGAGGATCTTGGCCAGGAGATGAATTCTAGATGGTGTAATGCCTTTATAGCATATTTTTGATGGGGCAAAATATAAGCATAATGTACCAAGTCAGATGATATTTGGTATCACATAGGTTGATTGTTGGGCAGATTCTTGATTCTTACCTTTTTCAGGTTCATTTTAAATTACTGCCTCATGTGCCACCTTAAGTAATGGTTGCCTGAAATTCTGATGATACTTCATTTTGATTTGACAGGATTTCATTTCTGAGTATTTTAGGCTCAATTTAGTCTGAAAGATTTTTCTAAGGTCAATTTTAGCTTTACTGACTATCAATTTTTCTAAGTGATCAACCAAGGTAGCTCCTTTAACCTTGATTATTAGGTCTAGGAGTCTATTCTGTTATGTGAGTCATGTAGTCAATATTCTTCCCATCATGTTTGATATCCTGATATCTGACATCACCCTATTTAAGAATATTGGCAGGGGATAACTGACTCAAGGTTTAATTAAGTATGCGGTTGATAGTTACTAATAACTTTTTAGCGCTGATTGCTTTAAACAATGTGTATCAATATAAACTTCTAGTATTGTGGCTCTCTTTGGCTCTCCAGTTAAATGCACAGGTTGTTGATATGTGTGTTGATTTAAATAAAAAAAATAATTGAATTATGATGAGTAACTTTCTAGCGATTTTGATTAAATTTAACCGTTATTTTTCCATCGCCACCTTACCACATCAGTTTTCCGTTTATGTCCTTGGATCCACCACCTGCTGCCCCATTATGGAGCAACGGTGCTCCACCCTCTAGAATTTACTGCTCAGCAGGCAAACGCATGTGGACCGGCTCATCCAGCCCGCCTAATGCATTGGGCAATTTGTCCCTCCAAGGGACTTATTTCACTTACCGTGAGTCCACCCAACCTGCCCAACCCCTTAGCCCTACCCTGATCCAATATCCACTTTTGCCTCCACATCGAGTATGGACATCTTTTCCCATATGCTGACAAAGCAATAATTGAGCTGGCAATGGTCACGTTTGCACCAGCTGGGTTTATCAACTTCTGTCCTTAAATGGGCTATCTTGATATAGGCTTTCCCACCAAAGAGGATGCAGCCGCTGCAGCCGCTACACCCTTAATATATGGAAAACACATCCATTACCACCACCCATACACGCCTAACCAGTGATACCACATTTGTGGTGACCTTTGCAAACCTTCCTTCGCACCTTCCCTCTTAAACACTCTATGAATAATTGATGACAGGGCTGTCCAAATATGGCACAGACCCCATCCTCCACCTCCTTGTCCAAAGCGATGCTGAATGATTAGTGGCACCATGGGCAATGGCCACCATTACCCCCACCAGCCAACCATAGCCCAGCACATCCCACTGCGCGCCTATATCCCATCTGTACCAGGTCACTTCTTTTGGGCTCGCATTGACAACTGATGCACAGTTTGCCCCCTCTTCCATGAGTTGGACCACACCAAAAAGGCCTGTCACCACAGTTTAAAAAATGTGGAAACCACCAAGCCCACAAATGAGGCCACACAAACAGTTTTCAAGTGGGGATTTTGGCTGCCCCAACCCCTCCAGCCAAACGTTTAAAAATCAGCAAACCTTTGCAACCAAAGCACAAGCTGGAAAATTTTTCAAAATATATACCCAATGTGGAGCAGATTTGGACCCAAAAGTCAAACCAGTTAATTTCCTTCCCAAAACTTACCCAACCACAGCCACATCTCTCCAAATCAATCCTTCTCAACCAAAACTTTGGGGCTTATTGGATGAAATAACATATCTGGTGAAATTATAACACCTCTGGACTTTCCAATTAATTTAGAACCATATTTGTTTTTAGAAATTGATGCCCCATTCACACCCAAGAAATATGTCCCTAAACCCATCGCTGCCCCATTCTTGAGTGACCATCAATTTTCCGAGGCTGTGGTGGCCTCTCCTGATAGTTGCCATCTCCACAAAGCCGTGGCACTCTTATTTGCTGAATTTAAAGAAGGGCTACATTTAACTTCATCCCTGCCAATTTCCCTGAGGTTGCAAAAGTTGAAATCGAACAATTAAAAAAAACTGCTACCTCCATTGTCAAGCATGTTGCTGCACTGGCAGAATTTTCCCCACCACGCGTATCAACAAAGCCAATATTATGAATTTCGCCCAGCTTCCTGACGCATGCATAAAGGCTGAACGCCATTTTGCCAAGCTCCTGGAGGCTTTGCTCAAGGCCCATATTGTTATTAACAATTTTTAACAATTATCTATTTCACCTTGACCCACATCCTGCAGATGCCCTAACCCCTTGCTCTCAGCTTTGATCCGCCTCTTCAAAGGTGAAGATGAAATCAATAATCTTCCTGATCCCCCCTTGCTCTCAGCTTTGATCCGCCTCTTCAAAGGTGAAGATGAAATCAATAATCTGCCTGATCCCCCCTCCCCAGCTCCCGCAATGGTGGATGAAATCAAGCTGCCTGATCCCCCTCCCCCTCCGCAATGGTGGGATCACTGCTGCTACACCTGGTAGGTTAATTTTTTCTATTGTTTTGGTGTCTTGTCACTCATTTAGGGCGTTTGGTTTGTGTTTTCAGCTTGCTTATTTGGTTTTGTATTGGTAATGTCCACCCCTGGTCAGCTTACCTTGATTAATTTAAAATTTATGAATTATGATGAGTAGTAATTCTATTAAAACTATTACTCTAGTTGAGCTCTCAAAAACCAAGTCTAGTTTAATTCCAACGCTAAACAGGTGCTTAACCTTCCAACTAATGAAGGTATCTCTGGAATGATAGGAACTTCTCCCTATGTCCTCTCACTCATCTCGCAGAGTCCACAGAGATCTTGATAGCCATTTACTTCATACAAAGGATATCCAATCCTTAAACTCTTATCTTAAGAGTAAACTAGACAACTAAAGTTCAAAAGTCTTAAACTATAAAAAGTGATTGCGCTATTTTTATCTTATTTAATTTTCTTGAATAATTAGGTAATCTATAGAGTATCCAGTGACCTTCTCATTCGTTGGTGCCTCACTGGGGAATTGTCAGCTGTTACCAGTGTATTAGCCCTCTTAGGTCGCACCCAAGAGATTCTTACTCATTTGCCTTGTCAGATTGCACTGATGACCAGTCACGACCTCTTCATGGTCAATTGAGGAAAGTGTCCCCACAACCTTAAATAAACCTCAGCGGACTACCCTCTTTGGGCCAGCAGCCTTCTTAGGCAATGAAACCTAGACCCATCAACTGAAAATCACAAAACCTAAAAAAGTTAAAACTGTTAGTTACTCCCAGAAGCATTACTAATGAATCAGTAACTAAACATAGTTTTCTGAGTCGATTGGCGACAAACCCCAATTGACTAGTGATTAAATTACCAATTATTTAATATACAAACAAACCATAAATTAAATACATTGTTGAGGATCATTTCTGACAAAATATTACCATTAATTGGATCAACACCTAGAGGATCAGTAAATATTCATTAGATTTTTGAATTTTATTTGGGGAAGGCCGACCATGGGCAGTAAATATTCATTAGGTTTAATTCCCCAAACAATAGTTATTATCAAAAATGATAACATCCACATCACTATAGGATCTAATCTCCTTAGCGGGCAAACATCTATATGTAATATAATCATCTGGGTAAATGGGCATATCAAAATCACAAAATATCCCCCACTTGACTATATTACCCAGTAAAAGAAAGAAGATAGAAGAAATGATGCCACCTTGGAGCAGGGCTAAATACTTTAAAATTAACTTTAGTGGAGCTCAATTTAGTCCCACAATCAATCTCTTGTGCCCCTCTTTGACAATGCAGCCACTCTTCCTTGTTTCATACTCACTGTCACCTCTCCTGAGTGCGGTTACCATGCCATCATGCCACGCCAGGACCATTTCAGTTGTTCTTGCTCATAATAAGGTCTGGTCACCTTTAAAAACTTCAGGATGGGTTCCCAATGACTCCTCTTTATGCAATCTATACTAACCTCAGGATGGATTCCAATGACTCCTCTTGTTCACAGGATCCTCTCAGTTGGCTTTATTGACTCCTGTACTAGCAACCTGGGACTACTCACGGCAGACCCAGTTTCAACCTGATCTGGTTTTACCAATACTTCTTCATGGGGCTCTTCCCAGAGGATCTAGTTTCAGCCTGTCCTGATCCTGCAATAAAAATGCATTTTCTGATTCCACTTCATCACTACACTCATTGTAGTATATCCCCCTTATCCCCATTTAACAATGGATGGTGGGATCCCACTAGATTTTTCTTGACCACAGCAACAAAACAATAATAAAAATTAATATTCTTATACTTTATTTTTTTGCTTTTTTCTTCAAAGTTTATTTTTATCTTTTTATCATTTTCTTCTCTATGTTTTTTATCTTTTGTATTTTTTTATATATTTTATTTATCTTTTCTCTTAGGTCCAATACTTTAAGTACTTAGCATGGACTCTATTCACTATATGACCATCCACAATGGTATTTATCTATAGGCATCAGTTGCTGACTTGGTGATAATTTTGGACAGACCTATCCATAGGCGTCCAACTTGTTTTTTTTCCAAAAGTTATGGGTATCACAATAAGCTACCCTATCTCCACATGGTATTTCTCTCAACGCTAAAAGTTTCTTGTCATCCATTTTTTACTTTGATCCTCTTCTTCAGCATAATATCAAATGCCTGATATTGCAACTTGATAATAATACTTGCCAGCTGGGTTAGGTGTTGTTCAGCACCCATCCCTGAAGCTGGTTTAACAGCATAATACAAAATAGGCGGTAATACGGCCCTTCATTCATATAATAATTCAAACGACGTTTTCTTTGTCACCAAAAATAACTGATGTTTTATAAAAGTAAACCAAACTCAGATAGGTTTCCCAAGTGAAAGGTTTTCCAATGACCAATCTCTATAGCATGGCGGCTAAAGTTACATTCGCTCTCTCCCCCATTCCATTCATTATGGGGCGGTAGGGAATTGACACCACTCCTTGGATTCCTATTAGCTTATTCAGCCTTAAAATCACATAGGACATAAAGTTGGTCCCATTGTACCTTAGTATAACTTGCAGGCATACGTGCTGGTATACCACTTGGTCCAAAATGAATTTTGCCATGCTTGTGGCATCCACTATATGCAAAGCTTTCATTTTGACCCATCTAGTTAGATGGTCTATCGCAACTATTATGTACTTTATGCCCCAGTACTGACACTCAATGGTCCCATAACATCTATGAACACCATGTGTCAAGAAAAACTAAGGCGTACTAGCCAGTATCCTGCTATATTATTAGTGCAGCTCGTGGAGTTGGCGCTCCATGAAACAGGTCATATAATCCTTGACATTGTAATTAATTGATTACCAGTAATAATACTGATGAATATGGTCCATGATCTTCCTTAGGCCACCATAACTGACGACTTTGTGCGTGGCTTTGATCATTTCCGCTTGTCATGACAGTTAAAAGGAATAATAACTAATTTTCTGTCAATTAATTTATATATAGCTGATCATTCTTCACTTCAGTATTCCCCATCATTTTTTTACTGCGCTATGAATTTCTTGGGGTTCATCCCTCTGTTCCCTTAAATCATCCAAAGAATAACTCATCAGCTTTATAATATAAAGCTTGAACTTATGGCAATCATGACATTCCATAAGTGTTCTGATGCGCTGCTCCTGCCCAGTTTATAATTTTAAAATCATAGGCTTGAAGTTTCAAAGCCCAATTTACTAATTGTTCCTCTGGTTCCTTAAGGTTGTGTAGCCAGCGCAGGGATGAATGGTTGGTTATGACTCTAAAGTGCATCACATGTATGTTCACTCGAAATTGTTTGCAGGAGTAAATTACCACCAGGCACTCATGCTCTGTAACGGTGTAGCTACTTTCCACCAGTGTCAGTGTTCTGCTCACATACACCACTGGATGCTCTTCCCTGTTACCATCCACTTGACTTAAAACGGCAACAATCGCTGTTAATGGGGCATCTGTTTGAATAATGAATTTTTGATTAAAATTTAAGTACTTCAGCACAGGGCTACTCATTAGATATTTTGGAGCTCATTAAATGTTTTCTGGTCTTCATCGTTCCAAAAAAATCCCTTTTTTCTCCAATAGGTATAATAATGGCTTGGCGATTCCATCAAAATCCTTGATGACTTGGCAATAGTATTTGACCATTCATCAGAAAAACTTAAATCTCCCAAATGCTCTTTGGGATTGACATCCATTTGATGGTCTCTATCTTCTGAGGTTGCAGTTGTAATCCGCTAGAGTTTATTAAAAACCCCAAATATTTGAGCTCTTTCTTAAAGAAATGTCAATCTCACAGCTAAATTTCAGATTCACCACTGCCAAGCGCTTGAATACTTCTTCAAATTCTCTAAGTGATTGATAAATTTCCTTCTGAAGATGTTGATATCATCTAAGTATACCAGAACGCAAAATAATTTTAAATCACTCAATAGCAAATTCATGGCCCTCTGAAATGTCGCTGGCGCATTGCACAATCCTTGGGGCATTCTCATTGGCTGTTATAGCCCCTGTGCGGTAATTATTGAACATTTTTCTTCATCCTCTTTTGCTAATTTTGATTTTGCTAATATCCCAAAAATCAAGTCCATAGCTGAAAGATACTTTGCTTCTCCTAGGCGATTGAGCGCACCATTAATCATCAGAAGCAGATATGAATCTTTTGTGTGATTTCATTCAATTAAAAGTAATTAATCACATTTTTCTTTCTCGTTGCAAACACTTTTGCAACCCATTCAATTCAAGACTAAATCTAGTTCGATAATCTCATAGAGAGATTAGTCTGCGCCCATGTCTGGGAGCAGTTGGGCAAGCAAGGCAAGAGGAGCAGGCGGAAGGCCTGCAGCATCTAACGTTCAAAAACGCCCCAGAGAATCCGGCAGAATAGAAAAAAATCTAAAAAAACTGGCGGTCACAATTTCCCTGGAGATACTCGCGTGGCAAGCACGATGCAACCAGTACATCAACACACCACATTCCCAGCCACTTTTGTCGGTGGAATTCAGAGTCTGTGTGTATCTGGACATCCAAAAAACGGCCTTTTGGGAAAAATTTTGTGAAGATGTACACAAAATTTTCCCAACTGTGGTGTACATGGCACCTCACTCCATGTCAGGCAGTTGGCTGGACCTAGGTTTCAAAAACAAAATAGCAGCAGATGAGGCTGCAGCGGTGCGCATAGTGGTCAACCTCCCCAAAGGGCAATGGGTTGTCAAAACTAAATGCATCAGATAGACAAAATCAAACCAAATTTTCCTCACGTTTGACTTTTTGCCTACTACGGTAAAACGTGACATTTTGGAGCAACACCTGAAAGATGGTCTCGCCATATATGGCGAAATACAATCTTTCAAAATGCAACATTTCACGCTGATGCCACACCTGTGCACTGGCAAAGCTATCGCAGTTCTGACCCCAAATGAGGAGATCGCAAAGGACCTAACCCAGATAGCACTCCACCTTTATTGATATCACAGGGCACACCACCCACCCATTCCAGATAACCGTGGACAGCGCGTTCCCCATTTGCACCCACTGTGATGCGTTCAGCCATAAGGCACACGCATGCCCCATCAAAGAGGGCGTCACATTCCAAGAGCACCCCTTGGCGGCCATGGCCAGCGGAGAGGTACACTACGAACCAACCACAAGCACCAAGGAGGCTTTCCTGTGGGGAGCACAAGGCTGCTACCTATTGGTAAAGCCCATCTCCCCGCAGGAGCAGAAGAAGGCCAAGCAGGCCCAAAGGACTGCGGCCAAGGAAGCAGCCAAGGCCACCACCACCATCCCACACTCACAATGCCAGGAGGACATGGAGACCTTCACAGTGGAAGCAACTCAGGAATCCATCACCCAATCAGATTGGGAGGCCCATGCTGAATGGGCCACTCAATCTGAGGATCTGATGGGAGATTTGATCTCACCCAATCACTGCACCCAAGCCCCAGTCGAAACTGACTTGGGACCTATCCCAACCGAAAGTTTTTTTTTGCCCCACTCAACGGTGCACCAAACTCATCCGCACCACAAAAAATTCGTCCGACGTCAGGAAAACAAAAAGCAAAGGCCAAAGCCAATACAACTCTTTCCGCAAAAATTAACAAAAACCCTGATAGCGTTGCTGCTAATACCTGCGCTGCTGTGAAAGCCTGTGGGGACTTGAAAGAGGCTGGTGGGACCGGGGGCCCACCCCCTCACACCTAAGGTGCGAAGGGGGAAACCTTCACTCTAGGGATGCTGAATATCGCCAGACTCAAGGCCTCCCTGTCCCAGGCTAGGAAACTGAGTTTTTTACAGAACAATTTACCCGTGGATATCCTGGCCATCCAGGAGTCCCACTGTCCATGAGGTTCTGAGGAAGCTTGGAAAACAATGCTCCTACCATCCCTATCCTTTTGGTCGAAGCACTGTGGGGTGCTAATTCGGAAAAACAATTTTTCAAATTTACATCTTCAGAAACATTCCTAAATGGCCGAGTGCTCATTGTCACCTTCTCATGGGCCAATGTTGCACACACAATCGTCAACATTTACGCCCCAAACGGTGCACAAGAGCGTCAGGAATTTTTCTCATTGGTTAAATCCCTCCCGCTACCCCCCAATTCTTTCCTAATTGGTGACATGAACTGTTGGCTAACCTCACCAATGGACCGGTGGCCGCCCTCACCCCACGCCCCACAGGGTCATGTAGAGCTACGCATTCTAAAAGCCACCCTTGGGTTAATGGATGCACTGCTGTGACATGCCCCACTGCTCAAAAATATGACGTGTCCCCACATCCACAATGGCCAATTAAGGTCCATAACCCGCATCGACCTTATTCTAGTGCTGGCAAAATTCCAACCCCACATCTCCCACTTCAAAACAATAAAAATGGAATTCTCCAACCACTGACTGGTCTCGATAACATACCACTTACCCGTCACAGTTGCAAAGGCCCCACATTGGTGCAAAATCCACCCCCCAGAGCTCGCGTCACCAGGATTTTCCACGTGGGTGGAAGAGGCAACTTTGGCAAAATCGTTTGTTGCACCGTTTTGTGCGGACCCCATTTCCACATGGGCAATTTTCAAAAAAGACACCATCCGCCACTATCGCCATCTCTCATCCAGACGCTCATGAGCCACATTGGCAGTTATATCGCGCGCACTGGCAGAATTGGCCCACTTGGAGTCCAACATTCCAGCCTCAGGATATAGCCCTGCATGGGGCCAGAAGTGGGCGGAGGCAGCAGCCCACCTCAACGCACTTGAAAGGCAACACAAACATCAGGTTTGTGTCCAATACAGGGCCACACGCATCACTAAAGGCGACAAGTGCACTGCATACTTCTTCAAAAAAATTTTGCACCACACCAGAGCGTGGCCTGCACACAGGTGCGAAGATTGGATAATTCTATTGTGAATACACCGGCTGAAGTGGCAATCAAAACGCAAAGATATTACTCTGAGTTATACCGAGCTGAACCAATTCAGCTGGCTGAAATGGCAGATTTTCTCGACAGAGTTCATATCCACACCATTTTCTGATACCCGAAATAATGAATTTAATTACTCCGAATGAATTATGGACTACCATTAGCGGTGCGCCAAACTGAAAATGCCCAGGCCCAGATGGCATTCCATATGAGTTCTACAAAAAATATTTTAAATATATATCCCCATTGCTGCTAGCCTCACTCAACCAAAGCCTGTTGGAAACGCGCCTCCTACCAGGAGGACATGAGGCCTTTATGGTCACACTCTTCAAGAAAGGGGATAGGCTAGACTTAGCCAACTGGTGCCCCATTTCTCTAACAAACACAGACACCAAAATTTTAACAAAAATCATGGATAGCCGTTTAGGGACTGTAGCATCTGCCACCATCTCCCCAGAACAAATTCGGTTTCATCCCCAGAAGGTCGATTTGGGATAACGTGCACTCTGTGGCTAATGTGTGTCAGTCCACAGCCTCTGGGGCACTTGTATTCTTGGACCAACAAAAGGCCTATGATAGAGTAAACTGGGAATACCTTAGGGCCTGCCTCCAACAATTCCGCCTACCTCCCCGCTTCATTAACTGGGTGATGCTGCTCATGGAATCTGCAACAATGGCAGTGCGCGGCCCAGGTTTCCTAACGGAAGTAGTCCGTCCTCAAAGGGGCCTGCGACAAGGGGACCTCCTGAGCCCACTCTTATACAACTTCAGCCTTGACCCACTACTGCAAAATGTGAATGCCCAACTCACTGGGGGTCCATGTGCCAGGCCAAACCCCAGTCAAGATGATGGCATTTGCAGATGCATTTGCAGATGATTGCGTGGTGGGGGTGTCTAATACCAAAGACGCACGCGCGCTTGAAGCCCTCATTCAGGAATATTTCCGGGTAAGCAACGCGGCACTGAACGCCTCCAAAACTGAAATCATCCTCCTTGGTTGGTTTCAGAACTGCTGGGCCCCAGCAAGTAATTCCCAACCCGGCCCATCTGCTCGCCCACATCCACGCCTTACTAACTCAAAACACACCGCTCCACTGGTGCTCCCCTTTGTGCCACGACCTACCATAGGACTGGTACGCCATCTGGGCGTGTGGATGGAGGCAGGCGGATACGCGTCAGCAGTTATGGAGTGCCATATTCTGGACAACGTGACAAAGCGAATCGCCTCTCTCAGAGCCCACCCTACTACCCTCACTGGCAGGGTTGTTCTTGCCAACTCTATGCTCCTATCCAAAGTCTGGTTCGGAGCCCACGCCATCCCCTTCTCCCCAAGCTTCTTCAAATCCCTGTATGCTTTGCTACAAGGTTGGCTTTAGTCAGGCCGCCCTCCACCAGCACGGCTAGAGGTCATGTTTGGCCCTCATCATCATGGTGGCATGGGCCTACTTGACTTCAAAGCCCATGCCGCCAAGATCCTGGGCACCTGGATTGCAGCCGTCACTGCTCCTACACTCCCATCCCAACACTGGTCCCGTGCGGCCCGCTCCAACTTCTCCCGAGCCTTGGGCCTCAACAATCCATCAAACCCCCACTCCCTGATGAAATACCTCGCATCACACACATCAGCCACAGGTCCTCACGGGACCAAAACCCACTACAAACGAATCCTACTCTCCATGCGAAGCGCGGAGTGGAGAATTCATATTAGTGGACATACAACCTGAAGAGGCCGCCCCTCTCCTCAGTTCACACAAGAGGTACAGGGGCTACCCATCCATGATGGCGTGATCCCCATTCGACCCCAAGTCCTATCCAGGGTGGACTACCTGGACATTATGTACATCCCTTATTCCACTGAGACCCAAAAGACTATCTGGAAATACGCACACCATCCTCTGTTGCAGCCTCAAGTCCGTTCCCATGTGTGTGCGCTGCCTGAGGCAGGTGTATCGTACAGCTGAGCGCTCTAATGCTTTACACTCATCCTGTGTCGTGTGTGGCCAGTATGGAACGCTGTTTCACCGCCTGGAGAAGTGCCCCACCTCTAAAATAATATGGCGCGAAGTCCAACGTCTGCTAGGCCAGGATCAAACACATCCCTTCAGTCTGTCAAGAGATATGTTTGCTTCATCAATGGCCTCCCCCTCCCACCCTCCCTCCGTGCTCTGGTAGTTGCAATCGCCATGTGGACTATCCACACGATTGTCTTGGATGCCATCGCTGGATCCATCCCCATCCTCCCTGAAGCTGTCCACAAAATTCCGGTCTCATTTGGTGGATCACTTTCAAGCGTGGATGTTTGGATTTCTCCCACCGCGTCGCCGGCAGCTGATCTCCTCCTGGTTCCCAGTCTGGTTCATCAAATCAGACCCCTTCCTCCACACGTGCTCAATAGTGGCTACGTCCCCCTACACACGTTCCCTCCCCTTCCCATAAGTGGCGTTCCCGCTGGCAACAAGAGATAGCATCGCTTCTCTGGGGTGCCTCCCCTGGTACTAAGTTTTGTCTCGTCTGAGTCATATTTGGAAGTGTCCGTCCCATGGTCGGCCTTCCCCACAATAAATTTAAAGAAGTAATTAATCACCATGAGGTTAGATCCGTCTTTTTCTCTACAATTAGGATCATACTTGCCCTAAGATTCGATGACATAAGGAGGAGCCCATGTTTAACCAAATTGCCAATTTCTTTACTAACCACAGCTTCAGCAGCCCTAGTCTAGCGTACTGGTCTCATTCTTATTTTAGATGTTCCCCAGTGTCAACCTTATGTATCACATCTTTAGTGCATCCATGGTTATGGTCTTACTGGGCAAATATCATAGGATATTTCACAAATAGTTTGTGCATCTCATCTTGCTGTCATTATGATAGATCATGCAAGTGCTCCCTATTAACCAATACATTGGCATTTTGGCAACATCCACTGGTAATCCCTTTTCAGATAACGTTTCTAAAATTATGGAATCCACTGAATTCCGCCATCAGGATAAGATGCAGAAAAATGATGACTTGATTCCTTACAACTTTCATTAGTTTTATACTCAGAATGGCTAGGAGTACTCTTATTTCTCTATGGCCTGTCATAATAATCCCTGGCGCTACTCATTTTTAATCCTTGATTTATTCCATGAGATGATGACTTCTTCATATAGCTATTCTGGTATTTTGAGTGTTAACTCTATGTTAAAGATTATTTTCATCCTTAATAAAATAAAGTTCATTAAATTCATCCTCAAAGGTACGCCACTATTCTCCAGGATCTCCTTTGGCATTTCCCTCCATATTCGTCCAGCTAAATTGTACTAAATGGGTATAGTGCTGTCATTGTAAATCAAATTTACAAATTGAGTCTTTTAATCAGCGGAGCTACTTCTTTCCGCTGGTATACCAAGGGCAGGGTCTGCCCCAAAATCGTCATGGTATTTTCTTTAAAATCACACTTTTCACCATACTTTTTCAGAAATTTCATCCCAATAAGTATGTCAAAATTTTGATTAGCCAGCACTATGGCGGGAGCTGATGCCACCAGAAATCTGAACCAAAGTGGTAATGTACTGTAGGCTCCACAATATATGGTGATATCTGGTCTGGCAGTTCCATACTCTTTCCAGAGCTTAAATCTGGAGAAATCTTCATTAGTTTCACTAAATTGTCAAAACAATATTGATGAGCGCTCCACTGTCAACTATCTCCATCACTCTTATTCAATTGACTAGGATGTCTGCATAGGTACACTCAGAGTATTGAAATAAGTTGTTTACTGAGTGAATAGTGTCATTATTTGCTGAATTGAAAGTATTTATTAATTGTTTAGATAAATCAGGTGAGATTTTTTAATCATGCTAATAGGTAAGGAAATTTTTCCTCTTCCAGTTTCATTTTAACTAAGTTTTCAGTGCTTTCAGCATATCTGATCTTTTTAATTATCTGTAGAGCATATGGCCAAGCAACCTCCTTTATGACTTTAAGGTCTATACCCTTAATTTTTGCTCGGGTTTTTGCATTGACATCCAAATTGACCAACAGGTAAAGTGGATCAGGTGCGTCATCTTTCACTTATAAAATTAGAGATGTCAATATCATCATTCATTATGGCATGTGGAACAGGTTTGACAGCAGTATTAGATTGTCCCTTATCTAGATTGCTGGTCGATTTCCTGACTCTGGACTGGTTTCCTTTTCCTTAGTCTAAACAAAATTAACTTGTTCCTTTAGTTTCTTATAAAGAATTTGAGCAACTACATGACAAAGCTGTCCACAATGTAAACAGCAAATTGGTGTTCTATCCACACATTTCTGTCACTTGGGTTTGTTTCCTGTTACTATCAGTTCTCAGGTTCCTTATTGGTCTCAGCGAATTTAATGGTATTCTGAGCTTTCATCTGAAACACTATGAGCTAATTTAGTGCCTCAAACGTTGCTCCTATCTTCTTTAGATGATCCACCATCTGAGATGTAGAGGTTTGATTCTCCAGCACTGATGTCATAATATGATGAAACTCTCTATAGGCTGAAGTGCCGCTTACATAGCTATGTGGACATCAAAGTCTGAAAAACTTTCTCCCTAATCAGGATCTGCAACTCCTGGTAAAACAATTGTCAAAAGCAGCCAAGGTCTCTTCCTTTCTAAACTGTATACTTATAAACTCTTGTCTACAGTTGGCCAATCTTATAGGACTTCTGAACTCAAACATAATTGCTTCCTTTACTTCAGAGTATGACCAAACGTCCCCATTAAGATGGGGCAACGCCAGATTTTGGAAATTGGTGTCTAAACAGCTTATTACAATTAACGCTTTTTGACAGTACCCATATCTGGCATCATCATCTCAAGAGATAATAAATGTCAGTGCATTGTACTGGTAAAATTTGGGCAAGTCAGAATATTTCAAAATTCTTTGGTTGCTCAATTGGAAGGGGATTTCTGTCTCACAACTTGACTAACGTTAGATTATGCTTCAGGAGTCATATCCAACATCGCAGCAAATGATTTAGGCATATTTCTTGATGGGGGTATTTTCCTGACTGGAGTATCACATATATTTTTTGTAAGTTTCATTTTCCTCTAATTAAGCGCAATTACACTTGTGATTCTATAGTTCCTCAATCTGCTTCAACATTCTCGCCATATCCTCATGAACCTGGCAGAAGAGTTCTCTGTCCACTTCACAAATAGTTTTTTGGAATAAAATTTTCTTGATTAATTCGCCCTCTTTTCACTTCAAGGAGGCAACCTTCCCACATAGGTTGTTTTTAACTTTTCTAACCTGTTCAATATCCTCTTCAGCTTTAGTTAAACGCTCCTCTAAAGTAGTGTCTTCATCTTGTGACGCCATGCTCAGCACTTTCTTATTGACTGTAACCAACTCCATCCAGAGCTTCCTAAGTTCGTTCTTATATGACAAAGTTGGCAACTTCTCCTATTAAATTTGGATTTATAAAAACTCAATTACCCCCTGTGGTGAGCATAAATGTCAACTTTTGAGCGCAGGTTACTCTAAACAATGAGAATCAAATATAAACTTTTGGGAGTGTGGCACTTTTTAGCTCTCCAGTTAACAACACAGTTTATTGATATGTGTGTTGATTAATAATTAATGATTTTTAATGGAATAATAAAGAGTAATTTCTATGAAGACTATTACTCTAGTTGAGCTCTCAAAAACCAGGTTGAGTTTAATTCCAACACTAAACAGGTGCTTAACATTTCAACGAATGAAGTTATCCCTGGAATGATAGGAAACTTCTCCCTCTGTCCTCTCTTTATTCTCACAGAGTCCGCAGAGATCTTGATAGCTAATTACTTCAGACAAAGGATATCCAATCCTTAAACTCTTATCTTAAGAGTAAATTAGACAACCAAAGTTTAAAAGTCTTAAACTATAAAAAGTGATTGTGCTATTTTTATCTGCTTAAATTTTCTTACATTATTAGGTAATCTATAGAGGATCCAGTGACCTTCTCATTCGTTGGCGCCTCACTGGGAAATTGTCAGCTTTTACAAGTGTATTAGCCCTCTGAGGACGCACCCATAAGATTCTTACTCATCTTCCTAGTCAGATTGCACTGATGAACAGTCACGACCTCTTCATGGTCAATTGATGAAAGTGTCCCCACAATCTTCAATAAACATCAGCGGACTACCCTCTTTGGGTCAGCAGTCTGCTTAGGTAATGGGACCTAGACCCATCAACTGAAAACCGCAAAACCTAAAAAAGTTAAGACTGCAAGTTATTCCCAGAATCATTACCAATGAATCAGCTTTAAACATAGTTTTCTGAGTCAAATGGCGACAAACTGAATTGATTAATGATCAAATTACCAATTATTTAATATGCAAACAAACCATTTAGTAAACACATTGTTGGGGATAATTTCTGACAAACCATTACCATTTGGTTGATCAACACCTGGTAGATCAGTAAATATTCATCAGGGTTAATTCCCCAATCAATAATTATCATTAAAAATGATAACTTCCACATCCTCCAGAGGCTCTAGTCCCCTAGTGGTCAAACAGCTATATGTAATCTAATCAGCTGGGTAATATGAGCATATCAATATCCCAACAGTTTCTACAATTTCTAATTACTTTTTATTGAGTATTTGTCCCTAAGTTTAAAATCATAGCATATGGTCTATCTAGATGAAGTCTAAATTTTTTATTAGGGGTGCTATATAATTATGACAGTACAGGATAAGTCAGGATTTTAAAGGTGGGTAAAGGTTGGAAAGTTGCATTTGCTGCTTGACCTTCCCTTATAACCATATGGCTAGATTTTCCATTGCTTCTGACTGAATTTGAACTATCTTCTGAGCTAATCTTCTTAGCACGTACCACTCTTTCCGCTCAGCATAACTTTCTGAGAAAATTATATGGAAACAATAAAGTAAAATTTTTTGTCCGCCATAGTTTTGCTCTGATGTCCACGGATTCTCCGCCAGCTGCTCCAGTGTGGGGCAGTGGCAAAACTCCCCCACCATTTTCTGTCCAGCAGGAAAATGCGCTTGAACTGGCTCGCCCAGTAATACCAAACCCCTGGGATGATTTTATTCTCCCAAGGATCTTGACACCCACCTCACTTGTGCCCAAGTGGTACCTTGCTGCCCCCTGGTGCTCCCTCGAAGCAACATGTATTTCAGCCTAAGGATCAACTATGGGAAACTCTTCCCTTACCATGACCAAGCCATTATTGAAATGGCTCAGGCAGTGATGAAGCCCACCAGATTCATATATATCTGCCCCTATAAGGTGTATTTCAACCTTAGCTTTACAAGTGAAGCTGATGCTGCCACTGCAGCAAATGTGCCCCTGGTATTCTAGGGTACCCCTTTCCCCACAATCTGAACCCAGATTCCAGTGGATACCACTTTGGTGGTTCAGTTTGCTGGTTCGCCCACCCACCTTCCCCCTGAGGTGCTCCACCAGGAGCTGATGGACGGTTTAGCAGCCTATGGCTCCAACCCCATCATACAATTCGTGGTCCCAAATGGGGCCACAAGCCTTGCTGGGCCTCGGGTGTATGCCACTATCAGCCCTAAATTTAGTAAAATTGCCATTCAATTCCCCCTCATGCCATCATTCCTTCTTCCCCTGACCATCTGTTTTGGGCCTGCGTCAAGAGCGTGTGGACGATCTGTCCATCATTTTAAGTTGTACAACTCAAAATGCAAGTACCCGTCATTAGCTACTTCTGACAGCTCAGGTTATTTGTCTGCTGACCTCTAATCTGCTGCCCACCCCATGCCAGTTCTGGCATGAGGTATGATCCTACCTCCCCCTCCCTCAAAGCCTGATGCTGCAGCTGCACTTGCAGAATCCAATCAGCCTCCTCCTCGCACCAGTGCCTCACAAAATTCCTCCAATCAAGCACCAGCTTGGACCCCAGTTTGATCCCATGCTTCCTCCAACAAATCAATCAAACCTCAACTGTAGTACAATTCCCCAATTCAATACAATCAGATCCCATGGGAGTTATAGCTGAAATTGACAAATCAGGTAAGCTCATTGAAGAACCATCTCTGCAAATTGAGCTGTTCATTAACGCAGAATGAAATGCCAAATACCCCCTCATCTATAAACCCCACAGCCAAATGATGAATCATTTTTCAGTGAACACCAGCTTGCAGTCAAAGAAGCTGCAACACCAGATTGACATCCCCTCCACAAAGCTGTCGCCAAATCAGTGGTGATGCTCACGGGAGGTATTTCCCTTTGTCATCCCCCCAATCCTCACCCTAAAAAGCAAAATCACAGTGAATCAATTGCACAAAAACGTCAATGACGCTATCCAGAATGTGGTAACTGTAGCATGGGATTCTAAATCCAAGATTACCCAAACCTATATTGCCACGTTTGTAAAACTCCCAGAAGCCCGAATTAAAGCTGTTAAGCTTTGCCAAATATATCAGTGCCATCTTCCTAGATTGCAATTTCCATGAAATACCATTTTCAGTGATATTGAACCACATGCCGACAATGCCCCAACGCCATTGCTATCCGCCTTGACATGTACCCTACTCTGGGATGAGGAAGCTTTTGCCAAAGATGAGCCCTCCCATGATCCCCCTCCCCTTCCGCCATGGAGGGATAAGCAGTTTCTGATGCCCAACTAGTTGGTTGTTTTTGTTCAGTGTGTTTCATTCAGTCCGCTCATTTCAGCGTTTTGTTTGAATCAATTAGTTATGTTAGTTCTTAGTTTTAGTTTTTAGTTTCAGTAAAGTCTGTCCCCTGGGCAGCTTACCTCAAATAAATCAAATAATCTTCTTAGCGCTTTCTCAGGCTCTTCAAGAATTTCACTGGTATTTTCACGAGCTAATAAAACCAGAATTACAGGTTCTCTTCTATATAAAGCCTTGAAGGGTGACATATTGATGTTTCAATGGTAACTTGTCTTATAAGCCATCATCAAACTTGGGAGATATTGGTCCTAGTGTAATGGATCAGTAGTGGCCATCTTGCATAATATCAAAACCAAGGTTTTGTTTTCTCTTTCTACATTTATGTTAGTTGATGGGTTTTAGGGTGTTGAGAATGGTTTATGCACTCCTTCTCAAGTAGCTAAGCTACTAACAACTCTTGAAATGAGTTTCTTTCAGTTATCTCATAGTAGTACCTGCGGGAAGCCATGCCTAGTATATATTTTTGTATAAAAAAGTTAGCAGTAGCCTTGGTAGTCAGTGCGGGAATGTAAATTACTTTAAACCACTTTGTAAAATGTTCAATCCTTACAAGGATGTATTGATTCCCTCCTGTGGATGAAGGTAATTGACCTATGACGTCTAAACTGATGGTTTGAAATGGTGCTGAGGTGTCATGGGCTGATAATTTATTAACTTTATGCGTTGTCTGCTTTTTACAAGTCATTCAAGCGTCTAAGACCTCTACTATAGAGTCCAGTATTCCTTCCCAATAATAGCAAACCTTGATCCATTCATAAGGTTTCCTGGCTCCTCCATGCCCTTAAAGTGTTATGGCTTTCATTATAAGTGTCACCCAATTCAAAGGTTGCAATTAAGGTATCCAGTTGGTTAACTTTCTTGTATAGTAATCCTTTGAGCTCTTACATATAAAGCATGTCGTTTTAGCATCTTCTGGACTATTTCAACTTTATCCTCAGAAACTATGGCTTTATGAGTAGGTCGTGTAACTGTTTAGCTTCACTGCTATCTTGATGTAGCAGGGGCAGTCAAGTCAGTCCATTTACGTTCATATGCTTTGTTTCAGCACAGTGGAAAATTTTCATGTCGTAGTGCTGAATTTTGAGAGCCCAGCGGTCTAGTCTTCCTGTTGGTTCTTTCATGTTTTTCAGCTACTTTAAAGAAGCGTGGTCTATAACAACTGTAAAGTTAATACTGTACAAGAAGGGCTAGAAATGTTTCACTGACAGGAGAATAGCTAAGAACTCTCATTCTGTGACGCTAAAAACTTTGCTCAGCTTTTGAAAGCGTTTTGCTGTAATAGGACACCGGGCGGTCAATGCCTTCAACATCCAATTGAAAGAGAATGGCGCCTATGGCTAAGTCGGAGGCTACAGTAAACAAGATGAATGGTTCCCCATAGTCCAAATGTCAAAAATTGGTCTTCTCTTAATCAAATCCTTCATGGTCTTGAATGCAATTATTTGCTCTATTCCCCAAACTAAAGGTGTATCTTTGGTAAAAAAACATACATGAGGTTTGGAAAGAGGAGCTAAATTAAGGATAATTGATGGTAATAAACTATTATTCCTAAGAATAACTGAATATCTCAGAGGCTCTTTAGCACAGGGATCTTGGAGATTGCTTCAACCTTATTATACAAGGATTAAATTCCTTCCAGTGATATGGAAGGTCCTAAAAATTTCAGTCACTGCTGGAAGAAGGTACATTACACAGGTTTTTAATTTATTGTGGCTCACTCTCAGACATTAAAACTGACTTGAGATGATCTATATGATCTATTAAGTTTTTTATAAAATACCGTTATACCATTTAGGTATATGATCACACATCTTAGTCTAAGATCTTTCACGATGTGATACATTTCCCATTAAAACGAGGCAGAAGCATTTTATAATCACTGAGGGAGCCAAGTAGGTCAAAATAATCCTTTCATGTATATCAACGCGCAATTTTCTTGATCTTATGGTGATAGATCCATCTGAAAATAGCCACTGGTGAAGTCCATGTTGAAGAAGAATTTTAGCTGGAACGTTGGACTAAAGCACCATCAATATGTGGAATTGGATAACTGTCCTTCTTAGTGATGTTGTTTAGCTTCCTATAATCCATCACTATTCTGTGCCCACATTCTTCTTCTTTATAAGTAACAGTGGTGATGAACATGACCTCTGGGAGAGCACAAGTAAATCAGCATTAATAATTGCTTGGGCTTATTCTTTATGTATTGCTCATCTATCTTTGACTTCATATATGGCTTCAATTGGATAGGGGTTTTATATCCAATGTTGACACTATGTGTCCAGTCTTTCATGTGACAATAGTAGACATCTGACGTTGTTAAAACATATTGGTAGTCTTCAAGTAATTGAGCACTTTCTTAAGTTCTTCCTGTTTAAACTTACTAGATTTTTGGAATTGAGGGATAGTACAAAATAAATTATCAGTGAGTAGGCCAAAATTAAATTGTCACCAATAATATTTACCCTGTCAATTTCACCATGGGAAGTAATTGTCTTTTACCAATTTCATGATGTTTCTTGACTAGGATATTTTATATTATTCGTGTTTCCAAGTATAAGCTCAATAGGCCTCTGATAAGCTGGATTGAGAACTCCTGATAAAACTCTTGGTTTAAACCTACTTATTCCATTGAAACTGGTAATATGTAGCAAGAATTTTGGGGATATACTCAGGGTATGTTGGTAGAAACCACTCTTTGTTTTCCTAAGTAATTTTTACCTCCTTGGTAGTTTAAAATGGTATACCTTTTTCTGCATCTACTGAGTCAGGTATCTTTTTGTGTTTCTTCCAGAGTTATGATATCACAAAGGTAAAGCGGGAAAAGGGTACTCGATGAGATAAAAGTAATCCTTCTTGCTGAATTATTTATTATCCAGTACCTGGGAACTTCATAGTTGAGGAGTGATAAGTATCCTTTTTTCAAAATTTTCTAACTCCTTCAAACTCAAGCATAAACTGAATCTTTATAAGTATATCATACTGGCTATTGTTCAAGGAAACTGTAGGATCTGAAATACTAACTTGCCAACTCAGATAGGCAGAGATGAGTATGCATCTATCGCCGTGGTCTTGTTTTGACCAGTGGTGCTAGACAATTGAGTGTATTTAAAGTCACGAGTGAGTTTGACCTTATTAATGAGTTGGTATGAGATAACATTGATGAGTGATCTCATACTAAAGATAGCCTCAACTTGGACATTCATAATTACATTTAGACTTTTTTATTGGTTCCTCCAAACTTTGGTGGGAGGGCTAACATCTACTTTAGGCAAAACGTTCCATTGAGCTTATGGGCAGTCTTGGTATACTTCTTCTTGAACTCCAGGAGACTGTGCACTGCCTCCCCAAGTTCGATTCTGGTACATGGACTTTAGGTAGGGTATGAATATGACCGTGCTGGAATTGCGCACCAATGACCCAAACCGAAATAGCAGCTAGCAAGGCGGTCCATTGAGTTCCTGGCTTATCATACGCTGCACATGGGGGACTTTCAGGTTTAATCTCCTTTTCCAATTTCTTTGATTCCCTTTAATCGATGCAGTATCATCCCCATGTCATCCCACTTGAATAAAATCCAGAAAACTGTGCACACTCAAAATAAAAAGATCAACAGGGAAAGGTGTTGATCAACATTGCTGGCCTTATCAATTATTATGTGCACTCAAAAAATCTGACTGAGGTAAGTGCCTCCAGGAACCTGGGCGTCATTGGTATTTTTAAAGTCAAGTGGTCCAGAATGGTGAGCTCAGAAGGTAACCTAAAATATAGTTTGTGTTCACATAACACCTGTCGGAGAACTGCTTGTCCAATATTATAAATAGAGTGTATTGGGTATTTATGGCTGATACTCACAAATAAACCTGGATAACTTTTGGTGGAATCCCTTGAATTTGGGGTAATACTTACAACCCCATCTCTCAGCTAAATAGCCCTATAGTTGATCAAAGGGTTGCGCCAAGCCTGCAGCGGAATAAGGGGTGTTGTTTTGGGGTCCTCATCCCTTTTTTAAATTTAGTTAAGTACCTATGAAGAGACCACCCCTTTTATAGACCTGGAGAGGGTCACAAATAGTCAAATATATCCCCACCAGTTGATTGGTTTAAATACATATTACTGCCCCACGGGATTATACCACCTGTTATTGACCCTCCATCAGCCGTCAAGTTGAAGCGAGGCAACTCTTGAGAGCTCTGATAGATCTAAACCCCATATTCCCTAATTCAGATATTCTCAGCCTATATTGAATTTCTCGCATCTCTCACTTTGAGCCTTAAAAATGATTTAATTACTAAGTAGCGAGATATTGAGAGATTTTACTTCTTGACCCCCATCTAATTTAATAAAAAACTTATAAAATCCAACATCTTAGTATTTTAAATGTTTTCTTAATTTAAATCTAAGTGGTAAAAAAATCCCCTAAATATTTTTAACAGTTGAGAGTTATAAGACTACTGTCCTGGCTGTATTGTCACAATCCTGCGGTATAAAGCACCAGCAAGCATAATAAAATTCAGGTTTCCATAAAGCGGTGCTCACTACAGGGGCCTTGTACACCACAAAAAGCGTTATTAAAATGGAAATTGGTGGAGAAAGTGACCCTCACAACCTCCCCGCTGCAACATGTACTAGGCTAGCTGCTTTAGAACAACAGCTAGCCAGTACTTGTCTCACCTTAAAAAACTCAAACAGCACCATTCTTGAGGCTCTCATAGGACTTTCCTGTCATTCTTAACCCCCTCTCAGAGACAAGTTTACCCCGGGTGAGGGCAGTATTGCCTCCTTTATTTTCGTTTATAAATCTGCTATGGAAGGAGCAACTGACAAGCAGAAAAACAAGTATATCCTTCACTGCTTAAGTTGTGTGGCTCAGGAGATAATGGTTTACGCACATGGCCAACCTCAGCATCTGGGAGGAGTTAAGCTAGCGCTCATTAAAGAATTTGGCTCCACACAGAGTTGCAAAGAAAAACAGACCTTTATGTGCCTTAGCCTGAAAAGGGGAGAATTGATCGCCTCTTTTGTTGAGTAATTTTATATTGAAACCCAACCTCTTATACTTGCAAAAATGATACCACTAACGATCCTATTGCTGTTATCTTGGCTGGATTGGCGCCCCATCCCTCCTTGGCGATGCATATCTCTTCAGCCAAGCGCTCCTTCCAAAGTGTAAATGATATCAAGGAGGCTTTGCTAGCGGTGGCTGACAACTATGAACTTGACTTTACGCAAAGAGCTCCAAGGCGAGAACTACTATGACCCCTTTGCCTCTTTTATGGTTGTCTCCTTCTGGAAAATTGCTCCCACGGGGCTGCCATAACAAGATGTTCCTCCACCACGTGAGGATAGCAAGAGGATACTGGCAGTGAAGTAACAGTGCTCCCCTTCATCTTAAGCTTTAATAAGCTAGCCGGTGAAGGCAGTCATCCCATTGCATTGCTCTCCTCTTTCTCCAGAGTGGCCTTCCCAAGTGGTTCAATCGTCATGTCCCTCCAAGACACTACCTCTATCTACCATGACCTCTCCTCTGGCCATCTCTAGTTCAAAACCTGTAGCCATGGGCAGCCCAAACCTGCTACTTAAAGGCCAATTGTAGAGCCATGACAATTACAGCGCCTCTTAAAGGTTAATAGGGTAGATGAGCGGCCCCTGGGCCTCTCCTGCAACAAGGGAAGCCCTGAACTTACCTCCCATCCGATAGACTTCATGACGTGCATTGATAACCCTCTGTTGTTGAATCTAAAAGGGGTTGTGAATATGTCGGTTATTATGTTTTAGGAGCCTCAAGTGAAGTAAAGGTATCTAACAGATTGAACCCTGAGAGAGTGGATATGGCTAGTATACCCCACAGAGCTTATCTCCGTCAAGTGCTGAGGGGTTTGGAGGTTATTGATACTGCTAGTGACGCTGACCAGCTCATTGCAACGCTAATCCTATCCACCCAATGTGTTCATACCCTGCAATCTATCCAAGAGAAATACCCCAAAACTGCTCAGCGACTTGACTCTACTCTCCTCTTGAAGGAGATCCTAGCTCTTTCCCCTAACCTGGGTGGAACCTTAATCAAGGTGGAGGTTGTCGTCAACATTTTATGGGTCATGGCTATCCTTGGCACTGGATCCCCAGTAAACTTTATTATCAAAACAAAAAAGATTAAGCTAGCCCCTGACCTCAGCTATACCAAAGAGTTTGGTACCGCTGGTCCTTCCAGCACTCAAACTATTGCAGCCTACCTCTCTTTGTCCTTTAGATTTAGGAAATCCTCCTATCGGCCTCATCGATGGCTTTATATAAAAATAACTACAATATGAACATTGTTACTTAATTTATACTTGAGTATGACAGGATCATCAACCTAAAACGAGGTTATCTCCCTGATTAACTACGAGGTCCCCCTGATTCTGGCCAATCATGAGCATAATAAAAAAGAATACACTTACACAGTTGAGTATCCCACCACCGCTTTATCCCTACAATACATGACGGTGGGGCATAATACAAAGAAGCTGCCTGAATCAGTGGACACCTACTAGGGTACTTCTTTTTTATGCGTTTAAAGAGGTTTTAATTAAGGTGGGTGAACAAAGGTGATTGACCTTAAAATTACCTTAAAATTTTCCTCACAACTGTCTATTGCCCTAATCAGCATTATTGGAGTTAGTCCTCTAGAGCCTAAGGTATTGCCAGGCGTGCTATACCCCGCTTATCAATGAACTATAAATCTCCTGCTGTGGAATCTCACCAAAAAGGACATGGTCGTAAAAAAGCATCAGTAGATCAGAACACGCCTGCTGATTCCCATTGAGAGGACATCAAGCAAGTTCAGTATATTGGGTCTATGGCGGATATTAGCTTACCCACTGATCAATCATTATGTAGTCTGTCTACCATTCATGTCTCTGATGAACTAACCCCAGCTGAGATTGACAAAGTCCAACTTTTCTTGAGGCCAATAGTGACACCTTCTCCAAACCCAATACTGACTATGGGCAAATGAAGGGCTGTACTCATACCATTAAAGTCAGTGATGCTCATTTTATCCAATCCAAACTCTACCCGCATATCAAAAGTTGAGGAGTTAAAGATGCGGACGGAACTCAAACAGTTGTTAGACGTTGGGTTGTTGGTGCCTTCCAAAAGCCCTTTATCATCTCCTATTCTACTGATTAAGAAACAAAATGGAGGTCATTGGGTAGTTATGAACTACCATAAACTGAACAACCTTACTAAAAAAGAATTTTATTCTTTCCCATATCAAAGACGCTCTGGCTCAACTCTCTGAACCCTAACTCTTTTCCGATATGGACTTGGCTAGCGGTTATTGGCAAATTGACCTTTCTTCATAAGACCAGGAGAAATGTGCCCTTATCTGCAGCAAGGGCATGTTCCACCCACTCAGCTACCTCAGGGGTTTTGCAATGCACCAGCAACTTTTCAGTTGGCGATGGATCACATTCTCCAGGATTTTAAGCTGAGTTGTGTGATTGTATATCTATATGACACTACAATTTCCTTAAGACCTTCAATGAGCACCTCATTCACTTAAAGGAAGTGTTCCAAAGCTTGTGAGAAGCCTACATCAAATTGAAGACCTCCAAATGTACCTTCTTCTAGAAGAAGCTAATTTCCTTGGACACGCTATCTCTCAAGATGGGATAAAACCTTTACAAGTTAAGGCTAAAGCTATATCTAAGATGCCTGCACCTAAAACCCTTTACAATATCCAGGTATTTCTGGGCATGATGGGGTATTACCATCAATTCATCCCAAAATTCTCCCAGCTTAGTGAGCCATTTGAACTCCTCTTGGCCAAAAACGCTCCTCTCCATTAGGGTACTGAACAAAAGGCCGCTTAAGACTATGAAGACGTTGCTGAAACAAAGTCTGATCCTCCTCCACCCTGACTATGGAAAGCCCTTCATGTTGTTCACTGATGCATCAGACTATGCCGTTGGAGCCATCTTGGCTCAATTGGATGAGCATGGGGTCGATCATCCTGTGTCCTACTTCAGCAAAATGCTATCAAAGGCTGAACGCAACTACAGCGTCACTGAAAAGAAGTGCTATGCCGTCTTGCTCGCTGTTAAAAAATATCGCCCTTTCTTATATGGGAATTCATTCAAAGTAGTTACGGATCGTGCTGTAAGTCCAGGGGAACGTCCCCTTTGCATAGATCAGGCGATTTTTCCTTTCCCAAACAAGAAGAATCTAAATAGAGAGAGCTGTTACCTAGCGCTCATCTACCACGTGGGAGAGGTCGCCCTGTGTGACGAGGTGTACAGCTTCCCTTTTAGGACCCTTCTTGTTTGGGAAAGGAAAAATCGCCCAATATACGCAAAGGTGACGTTCCCCTGACTTTACATGCCTCCTTGAAGTGGTTGCAAAATAAGAAAAATCCAAATGGGCTGTTGGCTTGCAGGGTTTTAAAGATCCAGCATTATGATATGACAATTGATCATTGGGCTGGAACCCGCCACATGAATGTAGATGGGTTACCGCGTCTTCCTGTCCTTCACTTAGACAATATTGAAGCTGAAAGGTTACATGACCTCCTAATGACTCCTGGTGCTTGGGATGATCAGGATGAACCCATACAGAAGATGCTAGCTTGGCACTTCTGAAACACCAATCTGAAGAGTGAGAAGCTATACAAAAAAGTAGGGGCAAACAGATTGCCCTATCTCCAGCCATCAGAGCGAGTACCTTTCATCTTGAAGTCCTATTCTAATCTAGGGCATACCAGGCTACAAGAAGCTTATGAGCGAGTCAAAGAGAGATAATACTAGGAAGGCGTCATGGAAACCATAACTGAAGTCTCGGATGCCTGCCTGATCTGTAAGAAACAATCCAGCTTCATGACCTAATATCAGTATCAACCTACAACGCCCCAACAACCCTTCCACATCATAAGTTTAGATGTGGTAGGCCCTCTACATTGGACTACTAATGGCAATCAATATATCTTGGCCAGCATTGATCATTTCACCAATTGGGTTAAAGCTGTAGCTCTACCCACTCAGACTGCAAAAGACACTTCCACCTTCTTTTTTATTTATTCAACCTAGGAAAGCTTACCAGGGGACAGACAATACCAAAACTGATATTCCATACTAAACCTACTAAAAGATAAAACATGAATTGACCGCCATTTTTGGGCAGCAAGACAAAAAATAAATGAAAAAATATCCTACCAGGTGGCACAGCGGCAAGCCACTTATCCCATCATAGCGGAGGGGATTGGGTGGGTCATCATCAGGCTCAGCATTGTAGAGGAGGATCAATGCTGAGAGCAGGGGGGTTGGGGCATCCATGGGATAAGGGTCGAGGTGAAGTATATAGTTGTTGAGATTGACAATTTGGGCCTGGATTAAAGCCTCTATGAGTTCAGCAACGTGGTGTTCAGCCTGAATGCTGGCGTCGAAATGTTGTCTCAATTTTGCATTATTAGCTCTTGTGGTGCGTGTTAATGGGGAATATTCTGCCAATTCAGCGACATGCTAGACAGTGGTGGTGGCAGTTTCATATAGTTGTTGGATTTCCTATTTTGTGGTAGGAGGAAAATTGGAGGGGAACAAGGGGTGGTGCAACCCTTTTTTAAATTCTGTGAAAATTTTGCACACATTTTGTGAGTATGGGGATTATTGGTATAGGTCACTGTGGCTCTGGCAAGCTGCTGTCACTTTGAAAAAGGAGGCTTTGGTTTTGTGGAAATATCAGTCTGTCATGGGTGGGGCATCAAAGTCTGAATTCAGATAAGGTGTTAAATCAATTTATATACTTGGTGGTGGGACAATTTTCATCTGGCTCAGTCACTACTCTAATAAATTCCAGGGTTTTTGGTTGATTTGTAAACATAGGGTAGTAGATTTTTTGGTTTGGTAGGTTTTGAGGGCGGGAGATTTTCAGTATTGAACATGGGTCCAATACTTCACCTGATTGGTTGGCATGGTTGTTTATTGACTAGCTTGGGTTTGAGGTTCTAGATTTTGCTTCTGATTCGAGATCATGGCCTGTGGGGGTGGGAGCAGCCAAAATCCCCACTCAAACGCTGTTGGTTTGGCCTCATGGGTGGAGTTGGCCGTGTTCACAGGGTGTGAATTATATTGACATGCCTTTTGGTGAGGTCCAATTCATAGAAAAGGGGCAAATTGTGTGACCGTTGTCAGTGTGGGCCCAAAAATTGGTTGGGTGCAGATGGATTATAGGCACGCGGTGGGATATGATGAGCCATGTTCAGCTTGTGAGGGGTAATGGTGGCCATTGCCTAAGGTGCTGCAAGGCGTTCAGCACCACTCGGGACAATAAATTGGAGGATAGGGTTTTCACCATAAGTGATAACCCCAACATCAACTCCTCATAAAGTGTTTGAGGAGGAAGGTGTGAGGGGAGGTTTGCAAAGGTTACCACAAGTGTGGTGTCATTTGGGAGGCGTGTTCAGGTGGTGGTAATAAGTGTGTTTTTGTATATTAATGACGTAGCTGTTGCAGCCGCTGCATCCTCTTTGGTGTTGAATCCGATATCAAATAGCCCTTATAGGGGCAGAAGTCAACAAACCCTGCTGGCGCAAAGGTGGCCAGGCCAGCTCAATTATCACTTTTTGGAGTATGGGAAGAGACGTCCATACTCAATGTTGAGGCAAAAGTGGATATTGGATCAGGGTAAGGCTAGGGGTGGGTGCAGGTTGGGTGGGCACATGTGTGGTGGAGTGCTAACTCCCTTGGAGGGACATAGTGGCCAGATGTATTTGGCGGAATTGACAAGCCAGTACGCATGCATTTGCCTGCTGGGCGGTAAATGCTAGTGGGTGGAGCACCACTGCCCCATACTGGGGCAGCAGGTGGTGGATCCAAGGACATAAATTTAGAGATTGGTGCAGTGAGGCTGTGGTGGAAATTTAACCTGTTTTCTAAAAATCGCTCAAAATTGATGTTGAGCGGAAAAAGAAACTCCACTTCCACCTTCTTACAACAATATATATTCACTTGGCATGGTTGCCCCAGGTCCTACTTTGTGACACTGGGTTAAATTTCAACTCTATAGTGGTAAAGATCCTCACAATCTCCATGGGAGCGCAACGACTCTTCTTGGCCCCTTACAACCCATCTACAAATGGTGTTGTAGAAATGTTAAATGAATCCTGGTCTCTATACTATGAAAAATAGCCAATTCAGACCTTCTTCAATGGGAACTATACTTACCAGTGCCCTTATAGTCTACCATATCAGAGACCACCGCATCCTTAAAATGTCTTCTTTCCAGGTGCTGTATGGATGAGAACCTGGGGTGCTGGCTTAAAAGCCAAAGATTTTTCTCTGATAGGACTGCCCCTGAGAAATCCATGAAAAAGGTGGCCCAGCACATCAACTAGTTACAATCAGAGGCTATGACAAATATGATAAAGACTGTCACTAAAAAAGCAAACAGTTAATGATCTCCGGCTCCCTCTCCCTTCCTTCCAAGTATCATACTTGGTGCTGTATTACCAGAATCAAATCTCACCTAGGAGCGAGAAGCTCATGTCTATTGGGGAAGGACCTTTTTTAGTCCTTATAAGTGAGGGGATGAGTACTCCATCAGATACTTTAATTATGGAGTTACTGTCAACTGAGTCCACAGCTGGTTTCTTGCGCCTTTAATTTCCCCCTAAAACTCTTGAAGGGGGTAATGTCAGACAATTTGCATGTCTGATTTTGTGAAAAGAGTTTATTGAGGGTAAATATGGCTAATATTTCACAAAAAACCTGGTCAATTATTATTGGAATTTCTCAGATTGGGGGTAATACATCCAACTCCATTCCTCAGCCAATAGCCCTATAGTTGATGGTAGTGTTGCGCCAATTCTGCGGCAAAATCAGAATAGTTGTTCAAAGTTCCACCCCATCTCATTTATAATTTAGTTCTAAAACCTACGAGGAGGCCACCCCTTTTGTAGACCTAAGGGGGTCCCACCTGGTGCAAATATTTTCTCATCAGTTGATTGGTTTATATACATAAAATCCCTGCCCTATGGGATTTTATTACCTTTTATTGACCCTCCATCAGCCATCAAGTTGAAGCAAGACGAGTCTTAAGAGCTCTGATAGGTCGAAACTCCATATTCCCAAAACAGGTATTCTCAGCCTATATTAAATTAGTCGCATCTCTCACTTTAAACCTTGAAAATATATTAGGTACTAATTAGCGAGATATTAAGAGGGTTCACTTCTTGACCCCCATCTAACTTAATAAACTTAAATAATCCAACTTCTTAGTATTTTTACGAATGCCTTATATAAATTTAAGGGATGTAAAATTCCCCTAAATACGTTTCCAACACCTGAGAGTTATAAGACTCTTGTCCCAGCTGTATTGTTAGAATCATGTGCTAAAAAGCACCGTTGAGCATATTAAAAGCCAAAATTCCAACAACCCCCTTTAGAGTTGTCACCAGATTCATTTTCAATGCACAAAAGTTGAGCAATTGTAATGTTTCACTTTTGGGTACTTTAAATCAGTCAGCTTTAGAGGTACCTGACCCTAAGCTGACTTTCCTTTTCCTTGCTCAGCAAGGGCAGGGTCTTCTTATATTACAATTCTCAGTATGGTTGTTCTTTCAGTAGTTGCACCTTAGCTTCTCCTTCTTCTTAGCCTTTGCTTCCTCCATGGTATACACTTTGTGTCTGTGGCGGCCTTTTGTGAGGTCACTGACTTTTATATGTTGACTACATATAGCAGGGCTTCTTTGATGTATAAGACGGAATTAAAGCTTCATTTGAAAGACATTATGTGCAAGCTAGGTCAGGGTTACTATGTAAATCAGTAACGACAGCAGCTACGGCATTGTTCAATGTAAGCACCTTTGAAGTCAACATCATTTGTATCTTAATATAAAAGTGATCAGCAAATTTGGCCAAGGTTTCATTTTGGTATAGCGTAATTCTCATAAGGCATGTTTCTTCATAATCAGGATTTGCTTGGAACCAAATCTTTTAATGAGCGCTTACTTCACTTCTCTCCAGGTATTCAAGTCATCCATATGAGGCACCATAACCTCTTGAGCCATATGGTTTAAACAAAATAAATATGCTTAACCTTATAATGATCAGTCTCACCTTCCATTGCAGCTTCATAGATGTAAATGAAGGATGCGATACTCCCTTCTCCAGGTGTAAACTTGCCCTTGAACATAGGCTTAAAAGTAGTGGTTTTCAATTCTGTAATGACATGTACTCTGGGAGCTTCAGATTTATCAATTTTGGTTATGTGTCTGTCTGTTGCACTTGATGCGTGAGTCAATGTAATTTGATCCTGTAGAGGGTTGAGATGCTGCTCCATTTCCTCCAGAATAAAACTTGGCATAACGCTTTTCTTTCCCATAACAATCACTTTAGTTACTACAATTTGATTTGAACAGCAATTTTGATAATCACACAGGAGAGATGGGCGAATCTAGTAATAAATCTAATACAATCTGGGCGAGCGTCACATCAAGCGGTGCGCTAAATGGTGCACCCAAGGGCAAGAAACGCCCTGGAGGGGGACCAGGAACCCAATCCGCCAAGAAACCACAAACTCAGACACTGTCCAAGTTTATGATGTTTACTATAAAACAATATCAGTACATGTACATCCAATGCAACTAACCCCTTTCAAAGGTGGAACATGGGCTCTGACTCTTCCTTGGGGATGAGTCCTCAACCCTGTTGGAGAAAACATGTGAGGCACAGCTCTCCCTTTTCCCTCACGCGGTATATGTCGCCACCAACAACATGGGCCATTGCTAGATCGATATTAGTTTTTGAAACAGCTTATGAAGCTGATGCTGCAGCGAAAGTCTGCGTCAAAATTGCCCTCTCCGAGGGCAAAAAAATAGTGTGCACGCGCGCACTAGATGGAACAAAGTGAAAACTTTGTTCATTTCATTTGACTTACTCCCTACCAACCTTCCTCATAAGGTAAATCAAGGAGGAGCTCTGCAAAGGCCTCATGGCCTATGTAGAAATTTATGCAACTTGAATTAAAAGATTTCACCTGATGCCCACCCTGTGCACAGGCAAAGCTATTGCCATGATCAACCCGTTCCCCAAATTGGAAGATGACTTATCAAGAATCCCCCGCACAGCAGAGCTTCACTTTGCAGATGGGGGACAGTCATCCACATTCTGAGTTACACTGGAACGTGCACCGCCTATATGCAACCACTGCGGTTCATTAGGACACAAGGAACACGCATGCCCCATGAAGGAGGGCTTAATGGAAGCAGTTACTGTGAGGAAGCCATGGATGAAAGTAACAAAAACTTCGCCAGAATGACCGACAGTCACCACCCATTCCGCTGGGGTGAAGATGGACTTTACTCCATTGTGGACCCAGTTACAAACAAACAACGCAAAGAGGCACAAAAATCCTGCAAGCGGGCAGCGGCTGAAGCGGTGGTGCGCGCGGAATCATCCATTGACCCCAGACAAATTTGGGAGGACATTTCAAATGTACACCAAGCCAACCAATCAGAACAATATGCCTAGGTTGAAAATTTTCACAGCAACTCGATTGAGTCACCAAGTGACATCAATCATGCACACATTGAGGAACAATTCAGCTGCAATATGGACGAAAATGCGGTGCACAATTATACAAATTCGAGCCCCAAAATTTCAGAACCCAATCAGCACCCTGCATTAAACCATTATGAGACACGTGTGGGAAAAGATAACGCAAATCAAAAAACTGCAATTCCCATGAAAAATTGGGTCGGATCAAGGGAACTGACATATCACTGAAAGAGTTGGAGTACAGATGCGGAGCATGGCCAAAATGAGCCGTGGTGGGATAGGGCCAGATGGTCCTCCCAACCGCTCCTGAGGCGCCATGGGCACCTCAGTGTCAATAGGGATGCTAAACATCGCGGGAGCCAGGGATCAAACGTCCCAAACCAAAAAGCTGGACTTCCTGAGAAAACCTCTTGTAGACATCTTGGCCATCCATGAAACCTACTGCCTACAAGGGGAAGAAGAATCCTGGTCAACCAGGGTTGCACCATCACAATCAGTATGGACATCTCACTGTGGGGTGATAGTCCAAAACAACAAAAAATTTAAAATTACAAATTCATCATCACACTTGCACGGTCAAGTCCTGGTAGCAACAATCACATGCCAAGATGAAACAATCTCGATAGCATGCATCTATGCCTGTGCACCGCAAATGAGAGAAAACAATTTCTTGAAATTGTTCCAACTCTCACTCTCCCACCAGATACTATCCTGTTGGGTGAATTTAACTGATGGGATAATCCTGACATGGACTGATGGCCTAACCCCAGGGGATACCCACCTGGACACATTATATTCTGCATAATGAAGGCATCTCTTGGCCTACAGGATGCTCTTCCCCCCAGTTCACCACTTTTTCCTCACATGACACAGCCCAACATACATGAGGGAGCACTCATATCAATGAGCCACATCAAATACATCCTCATCCCACAATCCAGTGATCAAGATTTTCCAAATTTACAACAAAAATCAATTTCTTTGATTACTGACTTGTTACAGTGCAGCTATTGCCAACCTGAACCCATGCACAGGTGTCGCCTTATAGAAAGCTTCACCCAGAAAACATAAAATTACCTGAAATATCTGACTGGGTCAAACACAAGACTACGACCCAGAATACACAGCCCCATTCACCTCAGATCCCTTTGTAACATGGGCAAATTTTAAAAAGGAATTAATCAAAAATACCTGACATCTCGCATCACATAAGTAAACCGCTGACACAGCCACAATCAAGCGTACCTTGGTGGAACTGGAATACCTTGAGCTAAATACCTTGAGATCTGGCTATAGCCCCAACTGGGGATGCAATTGGGCGGAAATATCTGCCCAACTAAACACCCTCATCTTCAAACACCAACACAGAATCAAAGTATCAAATAAAGGTAAGTACACAAAGGAAGGAGAAACCTGCTTGACATATTTCTTCTACCAATTCCACTCCCGCGGCAACCAGCCCACGTGCACACAGGTCTGCAAGACTGACGGCACCGTGGCAACTGAACCTGAGGAGGTCAAGGCGGAAGTACACCGTTATTACACCAAATTATACCGCAATATGCTGACAGACCCACAAAAAATAAAAACATTTATACAAAACGCCGGGATACAAAGCACAACGCCAAATTACAATATTCTAAACCTAATTACATAGGAGCTTTGGGATACAATCCGCGGTGCACCACATAGAAAATGCCCAAGGCCTGATGGGATACCCTACAAATTTTACAAAAAATATTTTCAACAAATTGCCCCCTCCTATTGGCGTCTATGAACCAGTGCTTACTGGAAACACGTCTCCTACCTGGTGGCCATGAATCATATGTCATAACTTTATATAAAAAGGGTGACAGATTGGACCTGTCCAACTGGCATCCAATCGCACTATCTAATACTGACAAAAAAATTCTAACAAAAATTTTAGCAGCCAGATTAGGCGCAATCGCCTCTGAGTTCCTGTCACCCAACCAGTTTGGGTTTATACCAGAGCGCTCAATCTAGAACAACATTCACCCTGTTGCAAACATATGTCAGTACAAAGCAACTGGAGCCCTAGTCTTCTTAGACCAGGAAAAGGCATATGACCGCGTTAGCTGGCCATACCTAGAGGAATGCCTACACGCTTTCAAACTCCCACCCAGATTCATAAACTGGGCTATGCTCCTCACAGAATCTGCAACCATGGCTGAATGCGGCCCTGGCTTCCTAAATAACAAGACCACACCACACAGAGGGCTCAAACAAGGGGACCCCCTCAGCCCACTGCTAGTTTATTTCAGTTTTGATCCACTCCTCCGCGTAACTGACTCTCACCTCATGGGCATAACTTCACAAGGACAGCCAACAGTCAAGATATTGTCCTTTGTAGATGACTGCGTGGCAGGTATAGATAACAATGATGATGCCTGACAGCTGGAAAGCACCCTAGAGGAATACTCCATGGTAGCAACGCATCACTCAACAAAAGGAAAACAGAAATCATTCTCTTAGGCAAGTACACTAACAACTGAGCTACAACACCAGCACCTCATACCCCCATACAAAGGAAAAACCCACTCATCTTACCCTTTGCATCACCTCCCACCACCACTCCTATCCGCCACCTTGGGATATGGCTGGAAACAGGGGGATATGCTAGTGAGACAGTGGAAAGAAACTTGCTACAATGGATATCCACCCACGTCGCCTCCCTCAAGGAAAGATCCCCAGGATTAACGGGGCGAGTAATAGTTGCTAACTCACTCATCCTCCCAATACTATGGTACCCTGCCCATGCAATTGCCTTCTCACCTACCTTTATAACTTCAATCCGCGCGCTCATCCAGGGCTGGCTATGGCCCAGCTCCCACCTTCCCATACAGATGGAAACACTCTTCAGCCCACGCTCAAGCAGAAGCATGGGACTAATAGATTTTGAGAGCCATGCCAACCGCATCCTGGGAACCTGGATAAAGGAAGTCCTTGCCCAAGACCTCCCACAACAACACTGGTCCAGGGCAGCGAGGATTAACTTCGCATAGGCGCTCAAATTAACCAACCCACATAGCCCACCCAGACTACTATCATACCTTGCTAAACACCCTACTACAATGGGTCCGCATGGAACCTCCCCCTCACTTCAAATGCTTCCTCTGAACCATCCGCCGCATGGTATGGACCGTAGAGAACACAGGCATTGTGAAAGGAAGGGGACGACCTAGCCCCAACTTCAAATTAAGAAATCCAGAAAACCACCCCCAAAGAGACATGCTTGCTATAACCCTAACCATTGCTAAAATCTAATACCTAGATGTTTTGGACATTCCCTATGACTTAACCACACAGAAGTCAGTGAGGAAAATGACGCATCACCCACTCCTACAGCCGAGGGTAGAGCCAACGCCTGGCGCTGTCTGAGAAGGACCTATAGGACGGTGGACAGTTCCAATTCCCTCCACGCAACCTGCGCAGTATGTGGAGGGGAGGGCTCCCTACATCACCGCCTAGAAACATGACCCCCATCCAAAGCCATATGGAAGGAAGTCGCGCGCCTGCTTAAGATCCAAAACAAGCAGAGATTTTCTACATCAAAGAGCCTCCTCTCGCTCCAGATAGAATCACCAATCCCATCTCCCCTCCGCTCCCTAATGATACCCATTGCAATGTGGACAATCCACACCATTGCCTTAGATTCATTCAGGGGCACGGTCCCAACCATCCATGGGGTTATCAACAGGTTCCACGTCCACTTACTGGAGCACTTTCAATCTTGGCTCCATGGATATATGAGGCCAAGGCAACAGGCTCTCATATAATCGTGGTTCCCACTATGGTTTCTCCACACAGACCCCTTCCTTCACACCTACTCCATAGTGGGGGAAACCCCTTCAGAGTAGTGCACCAACCCCCCCATACCTGGCAGTCCCGCTGGCAACGGGGTAATCTGAGTACCCTGGGGTGCCCAATTTTATCTATCTTCATTTTCCACACATACTTGGTAATTCCCATCCCCTGGTCGGCTTGCCCCGGTTAAATAAAACTTGGCTTGACATCCAGAAGATTGATTCTTCTTTCAAGAACAACTTTATCGTTCTTTAAGTTCTTAACGCAGTTGTCCAGATCATGAATTTGTTGATGAGTGTATGAGAAGTAAGTTTGCAAGAGCTTGTTCTCATTCTTTAATACTCCAAAGCGCCAATTCAAGTCCTTCTTCATCTCCTTTCATTAAGTGCTCTGAGGAGGTTTGTCAGTCTTGGCTTTTAGCTCTTCTTTTAAGAGCGTTCCAGCAACACTCAGCTTTATTGAAGTGATGGTAGACTTGATTATTGTCTTCTTAACTGGGTTAAATGCCTCTCAAGTCACTCTCCAAATTTTTAGGTACCTCAGTAATAGAAGGAGAAGACGCTTGAGTCCCAAAACTACCATATCCTGTTTGATATTGGCCACTTGAGAGTAAACAATTTGATCTACTGATGAGGGCTCAGATGTTCAAAAATCCTAAGATCATCAATTCGTTGTAGGGCTTGCACTAGATGATCTTTGATGAGGGCAATCTGTTTTTCCTCCTGATAGTGGCTAGTAGAAGATTGAGCTGCCATTTCGCCATGGGCTTAATATTTTATCTATGAAGCTCTTCAGTGAAGGCGTCAACTAATCATTTGGTATTTTCATTTTGGCTTCAAGATTTCCTTTTAAAGAAGCTTCATAGCTTCATCCACATACTTGATAACACCGGAATCAATAGTACCTCAATTGGTATTGGAGCTGAATGATATAGGAATTTTTTCTTTAATGAATTGGCGTATGTCCCCTATACTCGGTGATGCTATATCATATACTTGTTTGTAGGCTATCTATAAGGCCCCTTGATTATTGATGTAATGGTGGAGTTCCTCATTAGGACTTTTACCAAATGCATGATATGATAGAGTTCAGGGTGTAAAAATCACAGGATATATCGAGATAGATTTACACATGATTCATAGCTCTCTGTAAGAGCACTAGATTGATAAAAATTCATAAGACTCTTGTCCACAGTGAATTCCCTTTTGTGGAAGGCACTTTCTCCTGGGTTGATGACTCCATCAAGTAAGACTCAAACTCCTACATTGGAAATCCAAGTTAGATGATGAGATTTTTTGATCTCCATAGGATTTTCTTGAACCTCTTTATAGTTGACAATGGGAAGACTTCTCATTAGTCATCTTCACTGTTTCCATTGTGCACTCATAGGTGACACACCAATTGAATTATCTTCCATGGTGGGATCAAATAGATGCAGGTATCATTAAGCGTTGACTTAGCCCCCTGTAGTGAACATCAACCTTTTGGGCTTCCATCTTTGAGCTCAATGTTTCTATGCCCAAAAAGCCTGACAGTTAATACTTGAAGCTGTCTAAGACGAATGACAAGTATGTTTTTTATAAGGTGCAAAGTCACCGTTTATGTCCTCTCATCTATAGTATCCTTCCTATGGTAAGTATGTCAAAAGGGACTTATTGAAGTCAAGTACCAAAAGTAGTTATAAAATTAACGATGTAACTTTAGTATTTATAGATTAGGGGCTTTTTATATGTCAAATTTAATAATATAAACCCCAAAAAAGAAAAAAAAATTAATAACAATAAGGGAGGGGAAAATCTGGAAGGGAGACTTTGGTCAGGCGATGCATCTTGTATGGTGTAAAACCTTTGTTTCATATTCTGGTAGGACAAAAAAAGTAAGTTGAAGGTACAGAGTTGTAACGGGAAACGCCTTATATTGGTTGATTTGAAAGGTTCATTAAGTGGGAAGAGGTAATAGCCCCCAAACAAGATATTGTATCAAAAACAAAATCACATGTCCAATGACTACTCAGGCATCTTAGGAGGTAAAGCACTGTCAAAGAGATTCCTAAACTAAATATTTACAGCTGGATTCATCCCTAAGGTGCGGTAGCACACTAGTGTTACACTGTTTTTGCTCTGGGATGTCCTTCTTGACGTCCATGGCGCCATATTTAAGATTTTTAAAGAATATAAATTTCAAAAATTTAAAAAATTATTTCAGATTTATTAAGTTATATTATGTATTCCAGAAGATGAAGTTGCTCTAAGCAACTTTGCTTAAATGTTAATACAAATAAATAAAGGGGATTAGGGTAATATTGCTTGGAGAAGATCCCATAGAGTCCGCAGACAGCTTAGCCCTTAGGGGCCCAGTATTGGTAATTTCAAGTCTCAAAATTCTTGTTGAGACATTTTATAGACCATCTGATGGGATTCAGGCCATTTCAAAACTATTTAAATTAAATCTAATAAATTAAACAACAACAACCTTTGATTTGCTCTTAAAACTTGATATTGAGAGTCAATGCTACCATTTTTGGCTTAATGTCATTTATGCAATTTAAATTAAAAATTTTCAATTAATTCTTGAGGGTCAGAGTCCTTACAAACCGCATGTTTAGCCTTAGTATTCCCTTAGGGAAACTAAGGCTTTGTGGTGGTCAGGCATAGCTTTGACCATCACATCACCCATTTTTATAACCATATTCCCAGCAATGGCAGCAGTGGCAGTGTTCATCTGCTTTTGCCCTGTGGCATTCTCTTAAGTTTTATGAGCAGCCAATTTGGAGGCACATGATGAATCAGATGCAGGCACCTTTTAAACCATTTGGCCAGGTACGTTCTTCTTAGCCTGCTGACGGAGCTGTGGAACTCCCAGCATAAGGGTTCAAACCTTCTATACATATAGCCATCTAGGCAACGTGAAATTCTGTCTGGTCATATTTGGTGAGACATGTAAAAAAAGGGATGCAGGAATGGCAGGTGAAGCGCGGTTACTAGAGATGGAACTTTTTGCCCTGGGGTATTTGCGTTGATTGTTTTTTGGGAGAGGGAAAGTCAGTGTTCAGTGTTGGGTAAGCCTCAACAAGCCAACCCTAACTGAACTTAGCGGCGTTCCTTAAAGTGGATTTGTGGACAACAATCCCCTCCAGGTGAGATGTTAACAACAAAACCTGTAACAGGTGCAGGAGGATGGCTGTATGGAAAAAGTGACAGGCTCTGATGGAGGCCTGTTTTCCATCATGAATCTGAAGCTTCATCCATGGAAAGAGGGGAATTGTAATTGAACTTTGTCTAGTGTAAAGAGCAACACATCCTAATAGTTGCTCTGAAAGGTTTGTTAACTGGGCTAAAGTCAGAGCTCACAAACATGATAGAGCACCAAAAAAATTTGAATGTCCATTGGTTACTCAGGCACATTAGGAGGTACAGCACTGACAAAGAGATTCCTACACTAAATATTTACAACTGGGCTTCATACCTAAGGTGTGGTAGCACACTAGTGCTACACTGTTTTTGCTCTGGGGTGTCCTTCTTGATGTCCATGGCGCCAGATTTCTGATTTTTCAAAGAATATAAATTTCAAAATTTAAAAAAATCTGCAAATTTTTCAAGTTTTATTAGGTATTCAATAAGATGAAGTTGCTCTAAGCACCTTTGCATGAATGTTTATATACTTAAATAAAGGGGATTAGGGAATATTGCTCAGGGAAGATGACAGAGTACACAGACAGCTTAGCCCTTGGGGGCCCAATATTGGGAATTTCAAATCTCAAAATTCTTGTTGAGACCTATTATAGACCATATGATGGGATTTGGGCCATTTCAAAAACTATTCAAATTAAATTATATTTAAATTCAAATTTATTGTGGGGAAGGCCGACCATGGGACAGACACTTCCGAATATGACTCAGACGAGACAAAACTCAGTACCAGGTGAGGCACCCCAGAGAAGCGATGCTATCTCTTGTTGCCAGCGGGAATGCCACTTATGGGAAGGGGGAGGGATCGTGTGTAGGGGCGTAGCCACTATTGAGCACGTGTGGAGGAAGGGGTCTGATTTGATGAACCAGACTGGGAACCAGGAGGAGACCAGCTGCCGGCGACGTGGTGGGAGATATCCAAACATCCACGCTTGAAAGTGATCCACCAAATGAGACCGGAATCTGTGAACAGCTTCAGGGAGGGTGGGGATGGATCCGGCGATGGCATCCAAGACAATCGTGTGGATAGTCCACATGGCGATTGCAACCACCAGAGCATGAAGGGAGGGTGGGAGGGGGAGCCATTGATGAAGCAAACATATCTCTTGACAGACTGAAGGGATGTGTTTGATCCTGGCCTAGCAGACGTTGGACTTCGCGCCATATTACTTTAGAGGTGGGCACTTCTCCGGGCGGTGAAACAGCGTTCCATACTGGCCACACACGACATTGGATGAGTGTAAAGCATTAGAGCGCTCAGCTGTACGATACACCCGCCTCAGGCAGCGCCACACATGGGAACGGACTTGAGGCTGCAACAGAGGATGGTGTGCGTATTTCCAGATAGTCTTTTGGGTCTCAGTGGAATAAGGGATGTACATAATGTCCAGGTAGTCCACCCTGGATAGGACTTGGGGTCGAATGGGGATCACGCCATCATGGATGGGTAGCCCCTGTACCTCTTGTGTGAACTGAGGAGAGGGGCGGCCTCTTCAGGTTGTATGTCCACTAATATGAATTCTCCACTCCGCGCTTCGCATGGAGAGTAGGATTCGTTTGTAGTGGGTTTTGGTCCCGTGAGGACCTGTGGCTGATGTGTGTGATGCGAGGTATTTCATCAGGGAGTGGGGGTTTGATGGATTGTTGAGGCCCAAGGCTCGGGAGAAGTTGGAGTGGGCCGCACAGGACCAGTGTTGGGATGGGAGTGTAGGAGCAGTGACGGCTGCAATCCAGGTGCCCAGGATCTTGGCGGCATGGGCTTTGAAGTCAAGTAGGCCCATGCCACCATGATGATGAGGGCCAAACATGACCTCTAGCCGTGCTGGTGGAGGGCGGCCTGACCAAAGCCAACCTTGTAGCAAAGCATACAGGGATTTGAAGAAGCTTGGGGAGAAGGGGATGGCGTGGGCTCCGAATAAGACTTTGGATAGGAGCATAGAGTTGGCAAGAACAACCCTGCCAGTGAGGGTGGTAGGGTGGGCTCTGAGAGAGGCAATTCGCTTCGTCACGTTGTCCAGTATTGGCCCTCCATTACTGCTGACGCGTATCCTCCTGCCTCCAACCACACGCCCAGATGGCGTACCGGTCCTATGGTAGGTCGCGGCACAAAGGGGAGCACCAGTGGAGCGGTGTGTTTTGAGTTAGTAAGGCGTGGACTTGGGCGAGCAGCTGGGCTGGGTTGGGAACTACTTGCTGGGGCCCAGCAGTTCTGAAACCGACCAAGGAGGATGATTTCAGTTGTGGAGGCGTTTAGTGCCGCGTTGCTTACCCGGGAATATTCCTGGATGAGGGCTTTAAGCGCGCGTGCATCTTGATTATTAGACACCCCCACCACGCAATCATCTGCAAATGCCATCATCTTGACTGGGGTTTGGCCTGGCACATGGACCCCCAGTGAGTTGGGCATTCACATTTTGCAGTAGTGGGTCAAGGCTGAAGTTGTATAAGAGTGGGCTCAGGGGGTCCCCTTGTCGCAGGCCCCTTTGAGGATGGACTACATTTATTAGGAAACCTGGGCCGCGCACAGCCATTGTTGCAGATTCTGTGAGCAGCATCACCCAGTTAATGAAGCGGGGAGGTAGGCGGAATTGTTGGAGGCAGGCCCTAAGGTATTCCCAGTTTACTCTATCATAGGCCTTTTGTTGGTCCAAGAATACAAGTGCCCCAGAGGCTGTGGACTGACACACATTAGCCACAGATTGCACGTTATCCCAAATCGACCTTCTGGGGATGAAACCAAATTGTTCTGGAGAGATGGTGGCAGATGCTACAGTCCCTAAACGGTTAGCCATGATTTTGTTAAAATTTTGGTGTCTGTGTTTGTTAGAGAAATGGGGCGCCAGTTGGCTAAGTCTAGCCTATCCCCTTTCTTGGAGTGTGACTGTAAAAGCCTCATGTCCTCCTGGTAGGAGGCACGTTTCCAACAGGCTTTGGTTGAGTGAGGCTAGCAGCAATGGGGATATGTATTTAAAATATTTTGTAGAACTCATATGGAATGCCATCTGGGCCTGGGCATTTTCAGTTTGGTGCACCACGAATGGTAGTCCATAATTCGTTTGGAGTAATTAAATTCATTATTTCTGGGTATCGGAAAATGGTGCGGATATGAGCTCTGTCAAGAAATTCCGCCATTTTGGCCAGCTGAATTGGTTCAGCTCAGTATAACTCGGAGTAATATCTTTGCGTTTTGATTGCCACTTCAGCCGGTGTGTCCACAATAGAATTATCTGATCTTCGCACCTGTGTGCAGGCCATGCTCTGGCGTGGTGCAAAATTTTTTTGAAGAAGTATGCGGTGCACTTGTCACCTTTAGTGATGCGTGTGGCCCTGTATTGGACACAAACCCGATGTTTGTGTTGCCTTTCAAGTGCGTTGAGGTGGGCTGCTGCCTCCGCCCACTTCTGGCCCCATGCAGGGCTATATCCTGAGGCTGGAATGTTGGACTCCAAGTGGGCCAATTCTGCCAGCGCGCGCGATATAACTGCCAATGTGGCTCATGAGCGTCTGGATGAGAGATGGCAATAGTGGCGGATGGTGTCTTTTTGAAAGTTGCCCATGTGGAAATGGGGTCGCATAAAATGGTGCAACAAACGATTTTGCCAAAGTTGCCTCTTCCACCCATGTGGAAAATCCTGGCGACGCTAGCTCTGGGGGGCAGATTTTGCACCAATGTGGGGCCTTTGCAACTGTGACGGGTAAGTGGTATGTTATCAAGACCAGTCGGTGGTCAGGAGAATTCCATTTTTGTTGTTTTGAAGTGGGAGATGTGGGGTTGGAATTTCGCCGGTGCTAGAATAAGGTCAATGCGGGTCATGGACCTTAATTGGCTGTTGTGGATGTGGGGACGCGTCATGTTTTCGGGCAGGGGGGCATGTCGTGGCAGCGCATCCATTAACCCAAGGGTGGCTTTTAGAACGCGTAGTTCTACGTGACCCTGTGGGGTGTGGGGTGAGGTCAGCCACCGGTCCATTGGTGAGGTTAGCCAACAGTTCATGTCACCGATTAGGAAAGAATTGGGGGGTAGCAGGAGGGATTTGACTGACGAGAAAAATTCCCGACGCTCTTGTGCACCATTTGGGGCGTAAATGTTGACAATTGTGTGTGCAACATCGGCCCATGAGAAGGTGACAACAAGCACTCGGTCATTTAGGAATGTTTCTGAAGATGTAAATTTAAAAAAATTGTTTTTCTGAATTAGCACCCCACAGTGCTTTGACCAAAAGGATAGGGATGGTAGGAGCATTGTTTTCCAAGCATCCTCAGAACCTCGTGGACAGTGGGTTTCCTGGATGGCCAGGATATCCACGGGTAAATTATTTTGTAAAACTCAGTTTCCTAGCCCGGGATGGGGAGGCCTTGAGTCCGGCAATATTCAGCGTCCCTAGAGTGAAGGTTTCCCCATCGCACCTTAGGTGTGAGGGGGTGGGCACCCAAGCCCACCAGCCTCCTCTAGATCCTCACAGGCCTTCACAGCAGCGCAGGTGTTAGCAGCAACACTATTGGGGTTTTTGTTAATTCTTGCAGAAAGAGTTGCATTGGCTTTGGCCTTCACTTTTTGTTTTCCCGACGTTGGACGAATTTTTGCGGTGCGGATAAGTTCGGTGCACCGTCAAGTGGGGCAAAAAAAAAATTTTCAGTTGGGATAGGTCCCAAGTCAGTTTCAACTGGGGCTTGGGTGCAGCGATTGGGTGAGATCAAATCTCCCATCAGATCCTCAGATCGAGTGGCCCATTCAGCTTGGGCCTCCCAATCTGTTTGGGTGATAGATTCCTGAGTTGCTTCCGCTGTGAAGGTCTCCATGTCCTCCTGGCGTTGTGAGTGTGGGATGGTAGTGGTGACCTTGGCCGCTTCCTTGGCCGCAGTCCTACGGGCCTGCTTGGCCTTCTTCCGCTCCTGTGGGGAGATGGGCTTTACCATTAGGTAGCAGCCTTGTGCTCCCCATGAGAAAGCCTCTTTGGTGCTTGTGGTTGGTTTGTAGTGCGCCTCTCCGCTGGCCATGGCTGCCGAGGGGTGCTCTTGGAATGTAACGCCCTCTTTAATGGGGCATGCGTGTGCCTTATGGCCAAACGCATCACAGTGGGTGCAAATGGGGGCGCGCTGTCCACGGTTACCCAGAATGGGTGGGTGGTGTTCCCTGCGATATCAATAAAGGTGGAGTGCGGGATCTGGGTTAGGTCCTTCGCGATCTCCTCAGTTGGGGTCAGAACTGCGATGGCTTTGCCAGTGCACAGGTGTGGCATCAGCGTGAAACGTTGCATTTCAAAAGATTGTATTTCGCCATATATGGCGAGACCATCTTCAGGTGTTGCTCCAAAATGTCACGTTTTACCATAGTAGGCAAAAAGTCAAACGTGAGGAAAATTTGGTTTGATTTTGTCCATCTGGTGCATTTGGTTTCAATGACCTGTTGCCCTTCGGGGAGGTCAACCACTACACGCACCACTGCAGCCTCGTCTGCTGCTATTTTGCTTTCAAAACCTAGGTCCAGCCAACTGCGCGACATGGAGTGAGGTGCAACGTACACCGCGGTCGGGAAAATTTTGTGTACATCTTCACAAATTTTTCCCATAGGGCCATTTTTTGGATGTCCAGATACACACGGACAACAAATCCCACCGATGAAAGTGGCTGGGAATGTGGCGTATTGATGTACTGGTTGCATCATGCTTGCCACGTGAGTATCTCTGGGGAAATTGTGACCGCCAGTTTTTTTTTATTTTTTCTATTCCACCGGATTCTCTGGGGCGTTTTCGAACGTTAGAGGCCGCGGGCCTTCCGCCTGCTCCTCTTGCCTTGCTTGCCCAACTGCTCCCAGACATGGGCGCAGACTAATCCCCTCTATGAGATTATCAAACTAGATTTAGTCTTGAATTAAATGGGTTGCAAAAGTGTTTGCAACGAGAAAGAAAAGTTATTTAAATTAAATAATAATAAATTAAATAACATTAACCTTTGACACTCTCAAAACTTTTGAACCAAGTATCAATATTATTATATTTGATGTAATATCATTTATGCAATTAGAATTTAAATTTCAATTTGTCAATCGACTATTGAGGTTCAAAACCCTCGCAACCTTCCTGTTTATCCTTAGTATTCCCCTTTGGTAAAACTAAGGCTATGTGGTGGTCAGGCACACCCTTGACTGTCACACAAGGCAGATGAGACTTGGTATCAGTTAGGTGATTGTTGGGCAGATTCTTGATTCTTAACCTTTTGTGGGCTTGTCTTAATTTACTGCCTCATGTGCCACCTTGAATAATGGTTGCCTGACATTCTATTGATACTTCATTTCAATTAAGCAAGATTTCATTTCAGGTATCTTAGGCTCAATTTGGTCTGACGGAATTTTCTCAAGGTCAATTTGAGCCATACTATCAATTTTCCAGGTAATTAATTGAGGCAACTCCTTTAACTCTCTTCTCAGGCCTAGTCGTTAATACTTTCATATGAGTCATATATTCAATATTCTTATTAATTCCAAAATCTTAACATCTGACACCTATTGAGAGATTATATATCAGCTATTCATAGTATCACTAACAACATGCAATAGGTCAGTTTTTAGTTAGACAGCCTGTCCTTCCACTATAAAGTGGGAGTTTTGAGTTGTTGCTGGCTTTAGAATGATGGTGTGAAGGCAAAAAATGTGTTATCCAGTTACATCATTATATATGATTATCAGTTGTTGGGCTTCTATGAACACAGCCAGGACGCCAATGTCAATATGATGACAATTGATGATATTCTAAACTTTATAAATGGAATTGTGATTTTACTTTGTGATAACTTCTACCAAATGCTCTTGCATGATGAGCTTTTTATTTAACCGAGGCAAGCTGACCAGGGGACAGACATTACTGAAAAAAAGAAATGAATGACATGAAACCTGAACAGGGTCAACTCCACCGAAGAAAGTTTTTCCACCTCCAGATCAAGACTCAAATTTTTCTGGTTATGTCATGGGTAAGATTTTCGTGTTATTAGACCTACTAACCGCCAATAGCTTCCTTTGGCTGGCACCCCGATCAATGTGCAGAGGGTGGGAATCAAACCCGCAACCTTCAGGTTGGTAGCTGTACGCCCTTACTGACTTGCCTTCCACCCCCTTGCATGATGAGCTTTTTGACTATTTTCTAAAGTTTTTGGCATAAAAAAGGCAGTAATTCTCATACAGCAGATCTTGTACTTATACTTGAAAAACAGCTTATTTGGTATCTTACTAATTGGTGAAGTAAGGCAGTACTCATGAAGTGGCCACTAAAGACCTCCTAAAGTTGATCCATTGAGACATTGAACACCCAGAGACAGCTTGTAATTCTAAAAGGATGAAAGACGCTAACTTCGTTGTAGGGGCCTTTTCTCCTTGATTTCTAAAAAGCTAACGTGAAAATAGTATATGGCCCAGTTTGCTTCTACCATAGGCTTATTCTTATATCTGACACAGTTGTAGTTTAGCGGTTTAGGTCGAGATCCTACTAACAAATTAGGTGCTCAGGGTTGCAGAATTTGCTCCCTGTATTGAGAACTACCATTCTGAAATCAGCTCAGTGGCATCAGAAATTATAAGCACAGGTTTAGCACAGATAATGCACTGATAAAAAGAGGATTTTTGGAAACACAAATCTGAAACCAATACATTATATAAGAAGGGTCTTATTAGACTAAAATATAAACACACTATAGTATTGTATATTGACAGTGGCTTGAGGCTCGCATCCTTATAGTCTCGATTTTAAGTATGCTTAATAAGCTACTGTCATATCAAAACCAGAAAAGTTTTTATTCTCCATGACATAGTATATAACTCCCAGGTTTCACATTGGTGCAGATTATTAATACTAAAAACAACTTGGAATTTTTAAGCTAGTTTCATACTTCCAGAAAATACAGCTAGACGAATTCCTAGGCCTTGGGCATATACAAAAATTAGCAGTCTGCCAAATATTAACAATACAGAAATTTTTGCCCAAGGACAATAAAACTCATTTATGACGCTTTTTCAGAGGCGCTGAGGTAAAATGGCTTCTTTAATATGAACTATTTTAATTTATCACAAATGGAGGGAAGATAAATAAATGTAATTTAAAGAATCAAGGTTTATCGTCTCCAGGGTGGCAAGGAAATGATTATACCCATTATACTTTCTAAAATTAGTGATGGTTTCTAATAAACCCTAAATAAACATTTAATGCGACTATGCAGCATGCTAAAGCTAATGAAATTAGTATAAAGAATTAACTTCATTTTAAGGGCAAGATTGTTTATTATCACAGCATGATAATTATATAAGAAGTAGATAAATATACTTATCCATATGGTTGGTTAGACCAAATTAAACATCAGTTATCCTATTTTTTAATTTCATTGACCGCCTTTTTGCATTCAGGGTTTCAAGATGAAAGACTCATTTTTCCAGTTAGAGGGTAAAAGGGGAAATGAGCTCAGAGATGGCCTGTGATAATTTTTAGGAATGTGACTGACACAAGAAGACTGCAAAGTTGCTTTTGAGTCACAGTTTTTGATCAAGAGAGAATGGCTTCCAGTATAGAAGGTGTAATGTCATGACCACCCTTAGTAACAAAATTCTCAAAGAACTTAACTTTTTCTGTGTAGTACACTTTTAATTGTTCTAAGTGTAGGCCAGTTTTGTGTAGTGTTGCAGCAGGTACCAAAAAATCCTTATCAATTTCTCAATCATATATTGTTTTTTATTCAAGACAAGCTGACCAGAGGACGTACAATACAAGAAAGGCTCAAAAAGCGCAAAAAATATGAAAAGAATTGTATACTAAAACAAATGAGATAAACACCTAACATAAAAAACATTAAAATACTTACCAGCCAAGAAGAGATAGCCATAATTTCACTAATGTGGAAGGTGAAGGAAATTTTGAGGCACTACTTCCTCATCTCCAACTTAAGAAAAGTATTATCACATAGCAAAAAGTAAGGGTGTGGGAGTATCTTCAAGGGGAACTCTGTGGAGCACAAATGATAGAATTTGGCGAGTTGGGACAACATCATGGCTTCAGGATTTTATAAGTGTCGTGTATGGCAAAGATTCATGTATCAGTGAGCATGAGAAGGTGTCAATATTTATTCTTGGGTTTTTGGTGCTTATACCAAATTTAGTTTTCACAACAGCATTTTAGAATAATTTTTACTTTCTGGTGCAGGAATATAAAACTATGCCATAAGTTAAGAGGGAATCTGGAAGGTTATTCAGGGGGAAGACCATCCACAAGTTCTAAGAATAGCTTAAAAGGACAACTTTTCTCTCTTGTTGCAATCACTCTTGCAACTTATTCAATTCAAGTCTGATTCTAGTTTGATAATCTCACAGAGGAGATTAGTCTGCGCCCATGTCAGGGAGCAGTTGGGCAAGTAAGGTAAGAGGAGCAGGTGGTAGGCCCGCGGTTTCAAACATTTAAAAACGCCCTGGAGAAACCGGCGGAATAGAAAAAAATATAAAAAACTGACAGTCACTATTTCCCCAGAAATCCTCGCTTGGCAAGTGAGATGCAACCAGTACATCAACACGCCGCACTCCCAAACACTCTCGTTGGTGGAATACAGAGTCTGTGTGATTCTGGACATCCAACAAACAGCTCTATGGGAAAAATTTTGTGGGGATGTGCACACTTTTTTCCCAACTGCGGTGTACGTCACACCTCACTCCATGTCACATGGTTGGCTGGACCTCAGTTTCAAAAATAAGGAGGCATCAGACGAAGCTGCTGCGGTGTGCATAGTGATTGATCTCCCCAAAGGGCAACGGATCATCAAAACCTTATGCACCAGATGGACAAAATCTAACCAAATTTTCCTCACGTTTGACTTTTTGCCTACAACAGTAAAACGTGCCATTTTGGAGCAGCACCTGAAAGATGGTCTCACCGTTTATGGCGAAATACAATCTTTCAAGATGCAATGCTTTATGCTGATGCCACACCTGTGCACCAGCAAAGCCATCGCAGTTCTAACCCCAATTGAGGAGATTGCAAAGGACCTAACCCAAAACCCGCACTCCACATTTATCAATATTGAAGGGCATATTACCCACCCTTTCTGGGTAGCCGTGGACAGCGCGCCCCCCATCTGCACCCATTGTGACACGTTTGACCATAAGGCATACGCATGCCCCACCAAGGAGGGCATCACATTATAAGAGCACCCTTGGTGGCCATGGACAGCAGAGAGGCACACTATGAACCAACCACAAGCACCAAAGAGGCTTTCCCATGGGGAGCACAAGGCTGCTACCTACGGTAAAACCTATTTCCCTGCAAGAGTGGAAGAAGGCCAAGCAGGCCCGCAGGGCTGCATCCAAGGAAGCGGCCAAAGCCACCACTGCTATCCCACACTCCCAATGCCAGGAGGAAATCGAAACCTTCACAGCGGAAGCAACTTGGAAATCTATCAACCAATCAGATTGGGAAGCCCATGCCAATTGGGCCACCCAATCTGAGGATCTGATGGGTGACTCAATTTCACCCGATCTTTGCAACCAAGCTCCAGTCAAAACCAACTTGAGGTCCAACCTACCTGATTAATTTTTTTGACCCAATCGTTGGTGCACCAAACTCATCCACACCGCAAAAAATTCGTTCAACATTGGGGAAACAAAAAGTGAAGGCAAAAGCCAACGCGAACCATTCTGCTAAAATCAACAAAACTACTGATAGCATTGCTGCAAACACCCATGCTGCCATGAAGGCCCGTGGGATCTAGAGGAAGATAGTGGTCCTGGGTGCCCACCCCCTTCGCACCTTAGGTGTGAGGGGGGAAACCTTCGTTTTTGGGACGTTGAATATCGCTGGACTCAAGGCCTTGCCGTCCTGGGCTAGGAAACTGAGTTTTTTACAAAAAAAAGTTACCCGTGGATAACCTGGCCATCCAGGAGTCCCACTGTCTGTAAGGTTCCGAGGATGCTTGGAAAACCATGCTCCTCTCATCCCTTCCTTTTGGTAAGAGCACTGTGGGGTGCTAGTTTGGAAAACAAATTTTTCAAACTTTTTCTCATCAGAATCCTTCCTCAATGGCTGAGTCCTCGTTGTCACTTTCTTGAGGCTGACGTGGCACATGCTATTGTCAACATCTATGCCCCAACCTGTGCATGAGAATGTCGGGAATTTTTCTCATCAGTCAAACCCCTCCCATAACCCCCAGACCCTTTCATAGTTGGCAATATGAACTGTTGTCTAAACACACCAACGGACCGTTGGCCTTCCTCCTCCCATGCCCCCAGGGTCATGTAGAATTTCGCATTCTAAAGGCCACCCTTGGGTTAATGGATGAGCTGCCACAGTGAGCCCCGCTGCTCAAAAACATGATGTGACCCCACGTTCACAATGGCCAATTAAGGTGCATGACCCGCATAGGCCTTATCCTTACGCTGGCGAAATTATAACCTCACATTTCCCACTTCCAAAAATGAAAATTGAATTCTCTTACCACCGGCTGGTCTCAATAACCTACCACCTACCTGTCACAGTGGCTAAGGCCCCACATTGGTGCAAACTCCGCCCTCCCAAACTTGCATCACCAGGACTTTCCACTTGGGTGGAAGCAGCAACTTTGGCAAAAGAGTTTGTTACAACGTTTTGCGCAGACCCTATCCCCACTACTGCTTGCCTTATTTAACCAGAGCCTTCTGGAAATGCGCCTTCTACCAGGAGGACAAGAGGCCTTCACCATCACATTCTTCAAGAAAGGGGACAAGCTAGACTTAGCCAACTGGCGCCCCATTTCTTTAACTAACATGGATACAAAAAGTTTAACAAAAATCATGGCTAACCGTTTAGGGATTGTAGAATCTGCCACCATCTCCCCAGAGAAATTTGGTTTTATACCCAAAAGGTCGATTTGGGACGGTGTGACACTCTGTGGCTAACTCATGCCAGTCCACAGCCTCTGGGGCACTTGTATTCTTGGACCAACTGACGCCCTATGATAGAGTAAACTGGGAATACTCAGGGCCTGCCTCCATCAATTCCGCTTGCCCCCTCGCTTCATCAACTGGGTGATGCTGCTCACGGAATCTGCAACAATGGCATTGTGTGGCCCTGGCTTCCTAACGGAACTAGTCCGCCCTCAAAGGGGCTTGTGACAAGGGGACCCCCTTAGCCCACTCTTATACAACTTCAGCCTTGACCCACTACTTCGAAACGTAAATGCCCAACTCACCGGGGTCCATGTTCCAGGTCAAGCCCCAGTCAAGATGATGGCATTTGCAGATGACTGTGTGGTTGGGTTGTCTAATAATAAAGGTGCACGCGCACTTGAAGCTCTCATCCAGGAGTATTCCCGGGTAAGTAATGCTGCACTGAACGCTTCCAAAACCAAAATTACCCTCCTTGGTTGGTATCAAACCTGCTGGGCCCCAGCGACCAATGCCCATCCCGGCCCATCTGCTCGCACATGTGCTCGCCCTCCCAGCTCACCCCACACCACCCCACTGGTGCTCCCCTTTGTGCCACGCCCTAACATAGGGCCAGTCTGCCATCTGGGCATGTGGGTGGAGGCAGGCAGGTACGCATCAGCAGTATCGGAGAGTTGTATTCTAGACAACATGACGAAGTGCATCGCCTCCCTCAGAGCCCACCCTACTTCCCTTACTGGCAAGGTTGTTTTAGCCAACTCTATGCTCCTCTCCAAAGTCTGGTTTGGAGCCCACGCCATCCCCTTCTCCCCAAGCTTTTTCAAATCCTTGTATGCCCTTCTGCATGGATGGCTTTGATCAGGCTGACCACCACCAGTATGGCTAGAGGTCATGATTGGCCCTCATCATCATGGTTGCATGGGCCTGCTCGACTTTAAAGCCCGTGCTGCCAAGATCCTGGGCACCTGGATTGCGGCCGTCACCGCCCCTACGCTCCCCTCCCAACACTGGTCCCGCGCGGCCCACTCCAACTTCTCCTGCACCTTGGGCCTTAACAATTCATCGAACCCTCACTCCCTGATGAAATACCTGGCTTCACACCCATCGGCCACAGGTCCTCATGGGACTAAAACCCACTACAAACGAATCCTCCTCTCCATGTGGAGCGCTGAGTGGAGAATTCGTATTAGCGGACACACAGCCCAGAGAGGCCGCCCCTCTCCTCAGTTCACACAAGAGGTACAGGGGCTACCCATCCATGATGGCGTGATCCCCACACGGCCCCATGTCCTATCCAGGGTGGACTACCTGGACATGATGGACATCCCTTACTCCATTGAGACCCAAAAAACTATCTGGAAATATGCACACCATCCTCTGTTGCAGCCTCAAATCTGGTCCCATGTGTGGCGCTGCCTGAGGCAGGTGTACCATACGGCTGAGTGCTCTAACACTTTACACTCATCCTGCGCCGTGTGTGGCCAGTATGGAACGCTTTTCCACCGCCTGGAGAAGTGTCCTACCTCTAAAGTGATATGGCGCGAAGTTCAACGTCTGCTGGGCCAGGATCAAACACATCCCTTCAGTCTGTCAAGAGATATGTTTGCTTTATCAATGGCCTCCCCCTTCCACCCTCCCTCCGTGCTCTGGTGGTTGCAATCGCCATGTGGACTATCCACACGATTGTCTTGGATGCCATCGCAGGATCCACCCCCACCCTCCCAGAAGCTGTCCACAGATTCTGGTCTCATTTGGTGGACCACTTTCAGGTGTGGATATTTGGATACCTCCCACCACATCGCCAACAGCTGGTCTCCTCCTGGTTCCCAGTTTGGTTCATCAACTCAGACCTTTTCCTCCACACGTGTTCAATTGTGGCTACGGCCCCTTCACACGTTCCCTCCCCCTCCCCATAAGTGGCGTTTCCGCTGGCAACAAGAGATATCTTCGCTTCTCTGGGGGTGCTTTCCCTGCTCTAAGTTTTGTTTATTTCAGGTCAAATTCAGAATTGCCCATTTCATGGTCAGCCTTCCTCGCAATAAATTTAATATTTAAGAATAGCTTAAAAGCATTTTTGTAATGAGCAACATTCATGAAAGGCAAATATCTCATCTTCAATTTAGAGATCACTTTAGAAAGGGCTCAGCATTTATCTTTGGTGAATAAAGGCACTGGGGAAATTGGGAATCAAATTGCAATTGATACATTGCTTTACATAGGAAGGTGTGACAGAATGAGAAATGGGCTCACCCAATTCAGCTACTTCGTCCAATAAGTACAAAAAATTTGGTTGAACTGAATTGTAGATTCAGCGTAAGGTTATGTGGCTGGCAAATGAGGTAGCGCTTATGCATGAATGGTGATTAAAAGATTATTTGATTGGCTGAATATTATATAGGTGGGTCTTTCAGGTGGGGGGTTGGGTGAGAGCTAATTCTTGCTCTGCATACTGGATGAGTTGGACAGGTGGGTGGTGGCAGCAAGATGCCCATTACAATGGCGTTGGCGCCTTATTGGATTAAGTTCAGTGGTGGGATGTTTAGCAACGTAAAAACAAGCCTTTCTAAAGTAGTCTAAATTATAACAGATATCAGATTCTGGTGGTTGACTTGGAAATAGACCCTTTGACAACCATCAACTCAGGACGATTACCCTTTCTATAACTCAGGACGATTACCCTAACAATCAACGTAGGCCAATTACTCTTATAATGACTCAGGCCAAATATACTAACATCAATTTAGGATGATTACCCTTTTGACAACTTGAATTGATTATCCTTAGATTAACTCAGGCTGAATATACTCATGTCAACTCGGCTATTAGCTTAATTAATTAGGCATATATATTAAAATATACAAAAAAATTTCCTGGGATTAATCCCTAAAGATAGTTTTAAAAATTCATGGCCAACAACAGTAATAAGATCGCCCCTAAAATTATCACAATTAGTTTTCCATCTTATGACGAATTTTATATCCAAATATTTGTAATTGGCACAATAGCACTTTCACATGGATCGCCCAATTAGGAGTATGTAGTGCTATCAAAAGGTTTGTCAATGTCTGATTAGAAGTAATCATTTACTTAAAATAAAAACAAATCACAGAAGATAAATTTCGTCAGCTTCATGATGAAACTCAAATTGGGCTGTCCTTAGGACAAATTTGCATATTTTTATTGTGATATTTTGTACCTGAAACGTTCCTGATTCTTAAGGTAATTTGCCACCAATAGTCCTTACAATAGGTCATGGTCATATAAGTTCAAGGGCCAAACTGAGGTGGAAGAAAACTCTGGGAGTTAGGTGCTCAAAATATGTTTATGAGATGCCTGAGAGGTATAAATACTGGCGCCTGGCCTAAAGAAAATATTATTCAATAATATCTCCTAATAAAGATATTTTTCTAAATTATTTTTTCCTGGTTCATATCAGATATGTTTTTAATAGTGTGTCAACAAGCTGTTAAGTCAGAAATCTTCAGATTTACCTTTGCCTGCCTTAGTAGAAGTTCTCAAATTTTAAGGGAAAATATGGCCCAAGATTAATCAGAAGATTCAGATTAATTTAGATAAGCCTAGTGAGCTTCCAAATGGTTAATTTATAATAAGATACTGGCAAAAATCGAGGATCTTTTGACTGAAATTCTTCCCAATTATATGTGCATGAATTATTTTATCAAGCAAGCAATCCTCAGATTTAACAACTCGTGCTCTCTCAAAATTGGTGGTACTCTTTAGATGGACCCACATGACCAATTACTGGTAGATTCAGTCAGAAGAGAGAGTGACAATGAGATGAAACTAGTGACAAGGGAATCTCTGCTTATTTTAATATCAGCTATCAAGGCTCCATGCAGGTACCTCTTACTACCTGGATTTTATTACTTTGGGGGAGCTCATGTAGATGCAACAAGCCTGATTGATCTTACATCTGAAAGCGTTAAGACCATGCTGGAAACTCTATATCAGGGATATAGAATTGGTACATCGCAAATTGATCACTTTTCCAGCGTGTTCTACTATATTGAGGATCAGGCACTCAAGATGGAGATATACATGAAGTATTATGTGTAATGGTTAAGTAGATCCTAGTTTCTGATCACCAACTTGCCTTATTATTGGCGCCAATCTTTGATGCCAAAAGAATGTCTAACGTGAGTTTGACTCTCAAGGTAAATGTTGATACCTCATGCACTGACCAATTCATCCTCAAATTTTAGGGAAACTCAAATCAAAAAAAACAAAACAGGTAAGTGAGGTTTTTACCAAAAAATTAGCATTATTTATTTATTCACAAATAAAAATCTGTGGATGAACTTAATACCTATGATTTGGCACCACAAACACGCCAAGAAAATACAGAGTATTTGGGTGAGATTAAGCCCTGAGAAATCACGGTTTTTGATGCAACAAAAACTTGTGATGCCGCGGAAACCAGGTAAGACAAGGCAAGGGCTGCCCCAAGTCCACAAAAGAAACCCACTCAAGAGTGGGGATCAAAAGCAAGAGAATTCTGTACAAATTTATTAAATTTGCAAGAGCCTGACCTATAAAGTTGCCCTTCCAGAGAGCCCCTCCCACACTATTCTTTAGGCCCATAAGAGCTTAAAGAAAGTTTAGGAGGGGCACAGCCCAGCGCTGAACCCAACCTCAACTACAACTCCTCAAAAGCATTTTGATTTGAGATTTGGAAATCCAAATCTCAAGTCAAGATGTAACAAACAGTTCAACCTGACCGTTACAACACCCCCTGCTAAGAAGGAGCTCCCCTCAAGAGAGTGCCCTATAGCAGAAGGTAGCCACCATGAGGGCTTCCCAAAGAGAGTTAACTCAAGCCTTGGGAAATTTCGGTTGGAACTAAATTCTGAGTCCATTTTGGTGAGGGAACCGCAACCAAAACTGAGCTGGAACTGGGCTGCAATAGCCAGTCTACCTGTAAGGGGAAACATGCACAACACTTGACTGGGATGAACCCCCTTCTCATATGAGAGGGCTTGCAGTCCAGTGCAGCTGGATGGTTATCCCACGCAGGGTGGGCTGACCATAGGGTGAGGGAGCCCTGATGGGCCATGTCCCCTTGGTACCAATTAAGTCCCTGGTGATGGGAGACCCACTGGGCTTTCACACTGATAACCGCTTCAGGTCCATGGTTGACCATCCATCACCAGCTCCCCTGGTGCTGGTTACTTAACAACCAAGACCTTAAGCAACCGCTGGGGTCAGAGGAACTGGGGATCTGGTGGCATGCTGGCAGCACAAATTGGTTTAGAGTAATGTAACAGTTGAAAGCATCCAAGTTTTTTATCGCCATCTTGCCTTAGGATTGGCGCCAAGCATTGATGCCAAAAGAAGTTCGGCGTGAAGTTGACTCTTGAGGTAATTGTTGATACCTCATGCACTGACCAATTTAACCTCAAATTTAGGAAAACTCAAAGTGAAAAAAGACGAAACATTCAAGTGAGGTTTTGACCCCAGAATTAGCCTTATTTACTTAAATTTTTAAAATTTGAGGCACGCTGACCAAGGGATGGACAGTACCAATACTCAAAGAGCAAACAAAAACTGAATTACAAAAAGGAAAATCGGAATAAAATAAATTTATTCAACCAGGCAGGAAGCGGATGACCGCTAGCCCACCATGGCAGAGGGGGAGGAAGGGACGGGTGGTGCATCCACATGCACATCAACTACATCAGGGAAGCAGCGTTGTAGAAGCGGATTGAGGCTGAGAACAAGGGCGTCAGGGGTGCCAGCATGGTGGGGGTTAATGTGTAGTATAAAAGTATTGAGATTCGTAATATCAGCCTAGATGATAGCTTCAAATAATTCAGCCAAATGACGTTCAGCCAGAAGGCGGGCATTAGGAAGCAGAGAAAACTGGCTACATTTTGCTGGTGATAGCAGTTTTTGGATCAAAGATCAAGAATTCAGCAACATGAATGGCAGAGTTCTTGGCAACTTTGACCAATTATCTGATTTCATCCCATGCATTTTCATGGAAAACAAGGTAAAAGTTAACTAAAGTTAGTCCTTTGTGGAATTCTTCACCAGACTTTGCTACTACAATATGGAGTTCGTGACAATGGGGGAAGGCCACCGCCACTAAGGCAATCTTGTGGTCACTCTGGAAGGGGATAGCACTGGGTTTGGGGTATAACGTCTGGGTGTGATAGGTTTGTTAAATCTGAGGAAAAATTTCCCCAGTTATACCTAACTGGGGCTTCCTCACCTGATTCGTCAACTGTCTTATCAACTATTGCACCTGATTCTTCAACCTCTTCCAATAGGGCCCACGGATTTTGTTTATGGGAATAGTGGAGGGAGGATTAGGTGGGTGGTAGTAGGCGAATGGGGAGCTGCTTGGGGACAAACAGTGGTCCAAGCCTGTTTCTTATTGTATTGGGGAAATCAGATGGGTGAACTTGGCTGGGGTTGTGATGGGTGCAGATTTCCCACTTTGGCCCAGAGAGTAAGAGTGTTGGGTGGGAGGGGCAACAAAACCCCATTCAGATGTCGCTGACAAGGTTGCAGAGACAGGACCTGATGAAGTGGAATTAGGGCAGGACTTTTTAAAATGGTCAAATTTGAAACAAAGTGGACAAATCTGTTGACCATTGTTGACATGAGCCCAAAAGAAATGCTCTTATGGTGCTGCAATGTGAGCATGTGGAAGAAATTCACTAGGCTTGCGGAGTGGTTTGGGGTGATGGTGTCAGTGGCTCAAGGGGCAACAAGGCGCTCTGCACCAGAAGGAATGGTGAAGATAAGGTTGAGTTGAGAGTCATAAGCCATAAGCCCTGACATTAGCTGCTCATATAGAATTTGGGGTGGGAGGTGGGAAGGATTGTTTGCAAATGATACCACCAATATGGTGTCAGAAGGGAGGCATATACAGGTAGTAGGAATTGGGGCATTTTTATAAATCAAAGAAGTTAACGCAGCTGCTGTAGCGTTCACCTCCATCTGGAAGCCAAAGTAAAAATATCCCTCAAAATGGCGGAAATTGATAAAGTCAGCTGGTGCAAAAGCAGCAGTGGAAAGATCAGCAATTGCTTTGCCAGCATATGGGAATATTGCCTGTAGTCAACATGGAGGCAAATTTGAATGTTAGACCAAGGAAGGGTGAGAGGATGGGGGCAAGATGGGTGGATTCATGCAAGGTGTAGTACTAAGTCCTGTGGGGGACAAATCAGCCAGAAGGGTTTGACAGGATATTTGAGCCCGTTTGAACATGTCTCAAAAGGGCAGAAAATGCTAGGGGGTAGAGCACCACTGCCCCACACTGGGGCATCAGGCAGCGGATCCACAGACATCAAATGGGAAATGGGTGTGGTCAGACAGCGGTGGATAGAATAAACTTTTTATTAAAATTTGCTCAAAAGTGAGATCAAGCGTAGGGAAAGTTCTGATTTTTAACTTTTATAGTAAAATAAAAACATATGTAAGAAGCGTAAACGTTATATGAATTCAATGGTAATTTGTATATTATTGCAGCTGAGCATTTAAGTCTTACATTTTAACATTCACAAATAAAAGGCCGCAGATGAACTTAATCCTGATGATTTGGTGCCATGAACACACCAAGAAAAAGACAGAGTATTTGGGAAAAATCAAGTCCCAAAAACTCACGTTTTTGTTTTTGTGACAAAAAACTTGTGATGCTGTGATAACCAGGTAAGACAAGGCAAGGGTGGCCCAAGACCTCAAGAGAAACCCAATCAAGAATGGGGATTGTAGGCGAGAGAATTCAGAACACTATTAAGAAATTGTAAGAGTTCAACCTTTAAGGTCGCCCTTCCAGGGGCCCCTCCCAAACCATTCTTTAGGCCTATATAAGCATGAAGAATAGCTCAAGAGAAGCACAGCCCAGTACTGAGCCCAACCTCAACTGCAACTCCTCAAAAGCATTTTGATTTGAGATTCAGATTTCTGAATTTCAAGTCATATTGTACCAATCAGTTCACATTGACTGTTACATCATGATGCAACTATGACAGCTCTAGACAGACGCCTCACAGACTGGCAAGCAACTAATAAATTCCTGGTTAACTTTTTCAAACCTCAATAAAGCATACCCAGAAAATTCTTTCTAAACAAAATCTGGAACTCACAGGAATCTACTGTGTACTAGGGGAAGAACAAACTTCCCAAAATGCTCTACTGGATAAATTAGATTCAAGTTTTACCAAAGTCTAAAAAGCAATTGTGATGATACAGGACTTTCCAACAAAGCTCATCAAATATTATACACCCTTGAGGAGCTACTAAACATAGGTGTCACAAAGATAGCCGAAGAAGTTCTTGCTCACCATGGTCTATCACATGAATGGGTACAAAAAATGAATACCGCTGTCAAAATATGGAAACTCATTCTGATTTTCTATTATCTCATACAGAATGACTCTCCAAACAGGATACTTCAGGCCAAAGAGAGCACCTGGACTTTGATTTAAAGCACGTTCACTTTAAGAAGTATGTTCAGAATGAGTTAAGTATTTTGAACAAGAACAATGAGTATCTTATGGCATTATCAGCAGTCCAAATAGGGACAAGGAGGATGCTCAGATCAAAGAGGAATTTTCAAAAATTTGGACCTTTATGTCAAGATTGCAGGCCATAAATGCTTAAATTACTCTGGAAAAATGTGAACTTACTGCAATTATCAACTGAAAATTCCTGAGTAGTCAGTATGGCCAAAGATACTAAGTGCATAATGCCAAATCAATCTTTATTTTGAAAAGGAACATGACAACCTTAAAAAAGAAGTAATTTCCTCAAAAAGAACATTTTGCTGGTGCTCACCCAAACTTGACAATGAAGAGATTGAAAAAAGCTCTGCCCGTTCAGCCGAAAAAATGATTGGAAAAACAAATAAGGGTCAAATTCAAATATTATAATCTAGTAGTTTGGAGCAATATCATGAAATTAGGTCATCAGGAATTGATACCGATGCAGAAACTGATTTTAAACATAAGTCCTATGTTTAAAGTTCTGGTATTGATCCTGACTTCAGATACTCCCCAACAGAATGAGGCCAATTTTATATAAGGAAATACCAAGATGAACAAGTACTAGAAGAAGTGTAACGCCTATTCCTGAAACAGGGCGAGTTGACTTTAAACTTCTAAACCTTCCAAAGTTTAATAGGGATGGAAACGTTCACTCTTTTCTCAAGCTATTTTGAGAAAGCAATGCGGGGAGCATCAGACCATGCAAAAGGATCAGCATTAATAAACTCACTCGATGCACATATCTGCAACCTCATTATGCCTAATTTAGGTGACTATTGGGCTTATTTGTTTCCAAACTTTTTGCAATAAAACAATTAGAAAGGCCTGTGTTAATATTTTAACCAGATGGATTCCTTCAATGATTTATTGTTATCTGGTATGAAATGGCCAATCCCAGAAGAATGTCTCATCAACTGAATTTCATGGTGTTTTAATGATTGTGTAATGAGTTGCTCCAGAAATTAGGTTAAGATAAATCCGTATTTGCCGTGATTGGGATGTTAGGAAGAGTGGGTCCATCAAGGTGCAAAAGTTTCCCACCCACTGATTGAGTAAAATATATTAAAGCCTTACTGCAAAGATTTATCCTACTTGCCCTCCATCAGCCATCCCATCAAAGTTAAGTAAGTATCCTGAGCTTGGATAGGTCAAATCCCAATACTCACTAATTTGGATGCGCCTAGCTTATAATGAATTTCTCATCTGACTCACTTTAGCCTCAAGACAATTTAAATATGTAGCATCCCAATATCAAGAGGGTTTGCTTTTGTTTCCTCTAACCACATATAATAAAAAACACATAATGATTCAACATTTTAGTTTTTTAAGCTTTTTTATTTTTAATATAAGTGGTAAGTAAAAACCTCCCTTGATTCAAAAATTCCAGCAGTTGAGAGTACTACTTCTCCTGTGGTAATACTGTAAATTTTAGGAAAAAATTCAACAGTGAGAACTAAAATAACCTAAAATCCAACAAGCGGTGCTCCCTACAGGGGGCCCAGTACACCACAAAAAACTTATTAAAAATGAAGCTTGGTAGGAAACTATTCCTCACAACCTCCCCGCTTCATCTGAGTCTAGGATAGCTGCATTAGAACTACAGCTCGCTAATGCATTGTCCTAATTTAAAAAGCTCGAACTACACCCCTCTCAAGGCCTTTATGGAGCCTCTCCCACCATTCTCAAACCCCATTTCAGGGACAAGTTTATCCTAGGTTAGGGCATTATTGCAACATTCCTCTTTGTGTACAAATCTGCAATGAAAGGAGCAACTAACCAGCACAAAAAAATATCCTTCCCTGCTTGAGTCATATGGCTCAGGAGATAATGGTTTCCACTATTACCACACTTAGCACCTGGGCGGGAGTGAAACAAACGCTCATTGACGAATTTGGATTCCTACAGAGTTTACAGAGGCAAAAACAGGCCTTTATTAGCCTTAGCCTGCAAGAAGGGGAATCAATCACCTCTTTTGTTAAGCGCTTTAATAGTAAGGCTTAACCTCTGTTGCTTGCCAAATTGCTACATCTAGATGATGCCATAGCTGCTATCATGGCTGGCTTGGCGTTTCATCCCCATTTAGCAATGCATATTTCTGCAGTCAAGCGCACCTTCCAAACAATACAGGATAATAAAGAGGCTCTTCTAGCAGTTGCTGATTTTCATGAACTTAAACTTATGCAAAGAGCTACGAGGAAAGAATCAAATCTGACCCCTTTAGTCACTTCAATGATTATCTCCCTCTGAACCCTGTTTTCTCAGAGCTGCAGTGACTAGATGCTCCTCCACCATGTGAGGATAGCCCAGAAATACTTTTTGTTATGGGGTAGCGCTCCCCTCCAGCATCAATTTCAAAAACTCAGCTGGTGAAAGAAGTCATCCCTTTGCCTTGCCCATCTATTTCTCCAAAGCAGCCTTCCCAAGCGGTTCCAAAACCTGCTTCTAAGCCTAAACCCCTTTCTTGGGTGCCCATAGCCCCACTAATAATGGGTTAAGTGACCAGGTCACCAAAGGTAAAAACCTGTTTCACAAAAGCACATAGTCACTGATTTACCCAATGCTGGCGTAGTTAAAGCTTCCACTTCTACGTTGCTATCTCCCCCTACCTCTCATCCAGATAACTCTAGTCTGTTTCCTGCCTCCATGAGGCAGCACAAACCCCCTACTTTGAAGGTCGAGAATCGAGCTGTGACAATTTCAATTATTCCCCAAAAGTTAGCAAGGTGGAGGAGAAACCCTAAGACCTATCTTGCCCTAAGGGAAGCCCTGAACCTACCTCATCCCCTATGGTATCCCCAACATTCATCAATAACCCCCCTGATGACAAAGCTGAAGGAGGTGGCGAAGCTATGGGTCATTATATTTCAGGAGCCCTAGGTGAAGTGGAGGTACTGACCGATTGAACCCAGAGAGAGTGGATTGGGCTAAGACCCCTGTCAAACTTATTTACAGCAAGTGTTGAGGGGTCTTGAAGTGACTGACACTGCTAGTGATGCTGACCAGTTCATTTCCAAATTTATCCAATCTACCCGGTGAGTTCATACCCTGCAGTCAATCCAAGCTACCCTGAAACTTGAAAAAGACTTGCCTCTACTCTCCATCTAAAGGAATTTCTCACTTTCCCTCCCAACTTAGGTGGAACTTTAACTAAAGAGGAGGTCATTGTTATTGGAGTATGGGTTAGGGATATCCTTAACACTGGGTCCCTGATGAACGTGGTGTCAACAAAACTCATTAAAAGATTAAGCTGGCCCCTGACCTTGACTACGTCCAGGAGTTTAGAACTGCTGGTCCTTCCAACACCTGAGCTATTGAAGCCTTTTCTCTGCTTATTCGTTTTAGGAAGCTCATTTTGTCAGCCTCAGCAATGGCCTTGGCCAACAATACCTATGTTTTACTCATTAGTACACAGTTTATGCTCAAATATGATGGCGTTATTAACTTAAAGAAGGACTATCTTTCCTTGCTTAACTACAAGGTTCCTATGATTCTGACCAATGATGAGCTTAATGAAAAAGAATATGCTTGTACAATTGAGTTTTCATATTCAGCCTTGTCCTTACATTACACCACGGCAGGACGGCGTAAAAAAATGTTGCCTTAATCAGTGGACGCCCTAGAGGGTATCCCTTTCTATTCCTCTGAAGAGGTAGTAATCAGAGCGGTTTAACAATGGGTAGTTGACAGTAAAATATCTTTATAAATCCCAAAACTTCTTATTGCACCTAATCATCATTGGTGGAGTTAAGCCTCTAGAGCCCCAAGTATTGACAGTCGTGCTAGACCCCACTTATCAACGACCTATTAATCTACTTCTGGGGAATCTATCTACAAAGGACATGGTCATCAAGAAACATCAGGAGATCAGAAGAGGCCTGCTGGTCCCTATTGAGGACATCAAGCAAGTCCACTGTATTGGGTCTATGGATGATATGGGCGTTGTTATAATTTTGGCAATATATCAGAGATACACCGAAGAGGTTCACAGGTTTAATCCCACTGAGAAATGAACGGACAATATGGAGATCATCAGTCCTAAGATAAATTAATAAATATAATAAAAACTAGAAGCAATTACTTACGCTATAACCTTTTATGCTCTATATTAAATATTCACAGCTTCTACTACAAACTCTCTTCTTCTTCTTCACTTAAAAACCTCACTCTTTCCAAACTTTTCATCTCGCTTATTGTCACAATTATGATATGACTGGATGATAAGCCCTCAGTTGTGATGGCGGAATAATTTTTTGGATCTGTTGAGTTTACTATAAGTATCAATTAATTTAGCGCCTTGACATAAAGCAATATTAGGTTATTGAGAAAATGCTTCAAACTAGGCGATGGTAAAATTAACGAATGAAGAATTGATGGAGCCAATGAGATATGGCGAATTAAATTACTAAGCCATATAAATGGTAGCATCCAAAGTCGCTACAATATAGGTGAGACAAGATGATCAAAGGTTGGTTGTTGTTAAGTAAGTTGAGTAAGAGGAATTGGAAGAATCCGTGATATTAAAAATATTAATTAAAAGAAGTAGTGGGAGCTAGTGCTCCATAATTATTTGTAAGTTTATTTTGTTGTTCCAAGGGCAACGATCATCATATCGTTGTTCCTACTTACTCAGTGGGTTGAACCCTGTGCAAATCCGTTGGCATGCCTCTTGGATATCGCCAAATTTATAACACTTATATGGTAGCAACTTTGGTTGATACTGACCCTTTTGCTTAGATTCTTCATTATGCCATATTATCATTGGTCTGGCAGAGTCTATCTTTAATATTTTATGATTGCCTAGTTTGAGGCGATTTACCAATTATTTTTTGTGCATTGACATTTCCTTACCCAACTAATCATTATGTTTTCAACGGAATACCTCCTATATGCCAAGGTTGACTTTGCCCATCAAATTGGATACTCAATAATAATCATATAGGCCTAATTACGATGGTTAACCAATGATCCGCCAGTGGTTATTTTGGCTTATCATCTATTCATATAGATTTCTCAACAATAAACCCCCTTTGACTAACAAAAAGATGTATGACGTTCCTTTGATCAACCTGATGCAGCCATTATGTGCTAACAATTACAAGCTTGTGACTTCAACTTTTTCTTCCAATTATGGCTCAACGCGGATCTTACTGACACAGGTCACATCCCAATCCCCCAGATCACTCCTCCTCTGGCCAATAAAGGAGAGGCTTCAGTGGACGCTGTGACCCTTCTGGCCCAGGAGGAGCTCCTTTCTGAATTCAGCAGCCATCTGTCTGTCTTGTTCGCCCCCTTTAGGGACATAGTGACCCAGTTGAGATGGGGATGGGAGTGGATCCAAGTCCCATCATTTAACGAGGAAGCCTAGCTCCTGGCAGATGGCTTCAGCCATCTAAAGCTCCCGCCTCCCGCCAAACCTCATCTCATGGTACTATCAGTCTGACGGATGCTGTGCTTCATGTGGTGGGTGATATCCATCTGGTTGGGGTCCTTTCCCCACACTCCAAACCACTTCTGGTCCTTAGGGGTGCTTTTCCAAAACAACTAGTTAAATTGCATGTGATATGGGGCTGCTGCAGTGTTTGCCAGCCTTAGCTCCCATGACCCCTCCCAATATTTCCCCGTCATGGCGCTTCTTGGCAGCATAATCTTCTTTCAATTTGCGGGTGAGTTAGTGTCAGGGATGGAGCAGCACTGGGAAGCCCGTGAGTGAGCCCATTGAGCAGCGTTTACAGCGGCTACTCCTTTCCCAGCTGCCTATACCAGCATAGGGCTTACTCATGGATTAACTGGCGCTGGACATGGCCTTTCCCCCCAAGCCAGGACTCACCTTCTTCTGCGCCTGCCCTTATGACTCTGGACCCCTCTTCTTGGCTACACATTGATCTCCTAAGAGCATCAGTGCATGTGGTTGTGGGCTTTGCTCCTAGTGGGGCAATAGTGGGTTCATCTCAATCTCAATCATCCAGCCAAGCTATCACCCCTCGCCTATTACCCTGGGTCCCAAGTCCATCCTCCTCCAGTTCCGCTGCCCTGTCCTCCCCTCTGTTAGCTGGTGTGATGGCCCCAGAGCAGATGCCAACTCCCTTGCCCCTGACATGGCAGCCTCCACCCCCACCATCAACCCAAGAAGAATCCAAAAAATCCACACTACTTCTGATGTGGCGAAAATAAGAAATGTGGGTCCCACCAATCAAAGCGCAAGACTCACCACAAAAACTGAGAAAGAGTGGGAAGAAGAAGACAGCTTAGCGGAAAATCAAGCAATGTCACCAAAAAATTTAGCTTACTTACCCACATGATGATGATGATGATGATGATGTTTTTTCCTTTCTCAGATAAGTCTCTGTTGTTGTTTATATTCTCAAAGGAACTTCGCATGCACTCTGTTAATTTATTGCATGCAGGGTCCTCGATAGTATAGGCATCAACTCCTGTTTTTTCTATTATATTAAAAGGACCAATCCAGCTATTAGCTAGCTTATGCTTCTGCCCAAACCATGCTGATCATGGTATAGAGCTATATCCCTGTCCTTGAACTGAGCTAGCCTACTACATTGTACCTGGTTGGCAGCCTGGCTTTAATTCTCTTTACCAAGCTAAATTAGTACGTTTTGAATTGTAATTTAATCATTGTATTCATTAGGGTGGTCAGGTAGCGGTGAGGATTTATTCCACCAGTATCTTCCACGCAAGCATTAAGCAGTGCAGTATAGCAGGGTGCCATCCATATAGTAACTGGATAGGGCTCTTCCTTGTTGCCAAGTGGTAGCCAATATTGTAGGTGAACACAGCGGTAGAAATGAGGGTACTCCAATCAGAGGGTCTATACGTTACCAGCTTCCATATTATATTCACCAGCTTCCTGTTGACCCGTTTATCCATTCCATTAGATTAAGGGTGATATGGGTTTGTTAGAACCCCGCGGATGGCCATCATTTCATTGATCTTGGGTAGGATGTGAGAGGTAAAATTAATTCCATTATCAGTAAGGATAAACTGAGGGCAGCCGTCACGCTGAATTATACACTTCATTACAAACTTAGCCACAGTAACTGCCCTCAAATCTCATATTTCCCATGCTTCACCCACCTTGTCAAATGGTCAATTGCTACCAAGATATACTTAGGCCAATTATCTCCTGTTTGCAAGGGCCCAACGACGTCAATAAACACCGTGTGCTAAGCAAAATGAGGTTTCACCAGATGGTAAGAGGTCTTTTGGTGGAACAGCTTCTCCACTTGGCACTGGTGGCAGAAGGAAATGGTTTCCAGAACATCAAAGTGCATACTTTCCTAATAGTATTAAGCCCTTAAGAATTCCAAATTCTTGCCTACTCCTCCATGACACACCACCTTATGCGCAAACAAAGTAATGTCCAGTCAAGCGGAGAGTTTTGAGAAACTCATAGTATTGTTACCAATCCACTTATATAACTCCTTTTTTCCAGATTGTATTGGCCATCATCCCATATATTGCCCAAATAACTTGTGGCAGTTTGTCTGCATATCACCTACTAACCATTTTTTATAGCAAGTCGCCCAAATCCGCCATCACCGCAATTGTTAGCCACAATAAGCAGTCAGAATTTTGATCTTTTGCTCTGGGATGATGCAATAATTCAGATTATAAGCCTGCAGCTTTAGGGCCCATCTAGCAAGACGTCCTTCAGGCTCACGAAGGTTCTTTAACCAATGCAACAACGCATGATATGTCACTACCTTCAATTTTATTCAATGTAGTATACTTGGAACTACTTATATGCCTAAATTACAGCGAGGCACTCCCACTCAGTCATGATATAATTCCATTCGTGGTTGTTCAAACTCTGACTACAATACACAACTGGGTGCTCCACGCTGTCATCATCCTTCTGAGATAATACTACTCCTACAGCGGAAAGAGACACGTCCATTTGCATAATAAATTTCTTCATGAGATTAGGATTTTATAAGACTGGCGCACTAGCTAATGCGGTCTGTAGAACATCAAAAGCGTTTTGACAATGTTCATTTCATTCAATGGTTTATTCTTCGTTAATAACTCAAAGAGGGGAGCCCCAATACAGCTGAAGTTAGGGATAAACCAGAGTTATTACTTAACCATCCCAAGAACACCTGGATATCCCTCTTGTTGCCTGGCCGAGTCATCTTTTGTATAGCTTTACCTTTGCTGGCTGAGGACTAAGCCCTTTCAAATCTACCACAAACCTGAGGTATACTAATTGCTTCTTGCAAAATGGCTTTTTGAGGTTTGATTTTTATGTTTGCTTCGGCAAGACAGCAAACACATGCTAAAAAGGTCTAAATGTTTGGTGAACATCCATGAGAGCATGTTGATATTGTCAAGATATACTAGCACGCAGGACAGCTTCAGGTCACCCAAGATGGTATCCATTGCCCTCTGAAACATAGCTGGGGCATTGCATAACCCTTGAGGCATGCGCATGTGTTGAAAAAACCCCTTCAAGGTGATAATAGTGCATTTCTCCCATTCCACCATTAGCAGCTCAATTTGCCAGTATCCTGATATCAAATACCTGGCCAAGAAGTAGTTGTTTCCACCCAGCCAATCCAGAGCATCGGTGATTTGTGGAAATGGATACAAATCGTTTTTTGTGATATGGTTAAGCTTCTGGTAGTAAATTACTACTCAATTAGTGCCATCTTTTTCTTAACAATCAACACAGAGGACGCCCAAGGGGTCTTCAATGGCTCTAACATTCCCTGCTCAATCAATTTATCTACTTCCGTGGATATAACCTCTTCTGCCACTTTGGATTGATCAATAGGCCATGATAAAATGGGAGGATGGTATCTCATGTCCAACCAATTCATCACCCCATGGGCACATCCCAAATCATGGTCGTCAGATGCAAAAATGTCTCGATATTTTTCAAACAGAGCGATCAACCTATCTATCTGGTCATCTGAAAGCCTGGTAAAAGCCTCACTTGGAACAACGGTCATAACATTGGCTGAGGCTTTTTCAGATAGACTAGGTCCTCCCATGAACCAAAGTCATGTATATGATGAACTTCATCAAACTGGAGTCAAATGCAGAAAATCCACCATTTGATGTCTTTGAACCACCATAGGCTCCTTCTGTAGATCTGCTAATAAGACCTTCACTTCTCCATGCCCTGGTAACAGTAATCCGGGAGCCACATGGGGTTCAAGCCACAATTGCTGTAGGGGCCCATAATCTCGCCATATAGACCTTTGGGGACATCTATTTTGAGTTCTATCCCTATTTTACCCTGATGCCTGGAAGGTATACTAAAGGTGGTTTCAGCCCTTAGCGGAATATCATTACGCTCATAAATCTGGTTAAGGAGAGCTCTGGTCCTCCACTTCATCTGTTGATAGTGAACAAGAATCACCCCATCACTATATGCAAGATTTATGTGACTAGAGCGGATAGGTTCTTTTGGGATTCCACTAGAGGTGTAATAGATGGGAATCCATTGCCCCAAAATCTCAAAAGTTTCTTCCACCATATCGACCACTTCCCCAAATTGCCACATGAATGCGGCCCCAATCAGCATGTCATAATTATTAGGCAAAACCACAGCTGGAGCGGAGGTGCCAATCAACCTGAACCTCAAAGGCAACGCACTGTAGGCATCCTCTGAAACAGTGCTTTGTGCTCCAGTGGTCCCATACACTACCTTATGGTACGCATCAGGCTTCAGCGGAATCCTAGCCACTAGATGAGTGGTTATGATATTGATGGGAGCGCCAGTGTCTTTAATCACTCGAATTTTGGTATTTCCTATGAAGATATTACAGTAGGTACACTCTTTTTATATAAATTGTTGTAGTTTAGCACATGCACATTGACGGGCTTCTTGTTAATAAAAAGTGACAATACCAGCACCAACACGAGGATACATTTGAACAATTTCCTCCACTGACATTGCAGCATTCACACCTCTAATATGGCCACATCAATGGAGGGACTGTCTCCAGCACCAACTTTATGCTCAAGGATTTGCTAGGCAAACAGTTTTTGTACATCTCAGCGGAACTCCAACTCTGTATTCTTCTCTCCCTTCAGGGGGAAGTCAGCGATATCACTGAAGGTTTGTTGATATAATAAATTTGTCAGTTTGGGGCTCAGGCCTGACACAAAAAGTTCATTATTTTTACAGGGACAACTAAATTTGACTCAGTGGAGGTAGAGTGTCCCATCTCTACTATACTCAAAATTTTCCCTGTTCAGTCATGACTGGTGGTACTGCATATGCCTGTGGGTTGCCAGGGCAGTTAGCTGCATAATGGCCTCTTTGACTGCAAGAGAAACAGGTATTCCTATATGGCTCACATAGTTGTGATGCCCCTAAAAACCCAGATTGGAACTTAAACAAGAGATTGTAATTTAACTGAGGATGAGCTGAGTGATCATAGCGTGGGTGGAAAGGAGCGGTTGAAGGGTTAAGTGCCTACATATTAACCAATGGATTATAGCTAAACTGTTGTTGGCTATTCCCTGTCAAAAATTTAGTAATGGTTGCAGGGGCTTTTCGTTCCACGTTGGAAACAATAAAAGTAACAGATAGGCAGCACAAAAATTGAACAATTTTGATAAGGGTACATCGTCCTCCAAAATCGTTGACATGACAATATACCGCTCATGGTATGTCTTCACCACAGAGGTTATTGCAATGCACACCTCAGACTCAGATAAAGTTCTCGCCCTAATTAACATGGGGGCTTTCTTTGTAAAGCAGTCAGCAAATGCAGTGGGGGTTTCATCACAGTAGACCTAATGGTCAAAAACTCAGCCTTTCACTGTGAAATCTTTGAAGAACCTCTAAACCGCAGCAAAGTATCCTTCACTTCTTGGTATGTGACGGAACTACTTGGAAGATAGCAGATAACTTGGTCTGCACTACCAACATCCAAAGCAGTTATTAACACTTTGCTTTACGCCAATTTGAGGCTCATTTTTCTGTGAACTTGAATTGTGTTAAAGAAGCTATAAATTCCACTCACTGTCAAATGGAGGCAGCATGTAAACGCAAACCTCCTCCTTAACAAGATGATCCAGTTTACACTCAGTGCAGTGTAGCTGCTTGGTAGTGGTGCCCAAGCGATCAGCATGATTGCCAACTTGACCGCTAACCAGGTGTATCTGGTGGAAGGACTTTTCTACTTAGTCCATTATGCCCTTATTTTCCTGAAAAAGAAACTTTTGTGTCTGAAGTTTTGTATCCAGCATGAGCTATAGTTCCACATATTGAGATAACTCAATAAACTGGGGTAGGATCAATTCACTTTATGTCAGTTGCACCATCAGTTGGCAAAGGAATAATATTATCATTTATTGTATTGGTCAATGGGCCCCTGTAGTGAGCACTATTGTTATAATTTTGGTGATATATTAGAGATATGCAAAGAGGTTGCACAGGGTTAATCCCACTGAGCAACAGATGGATGATATGGAGATCTTCAGTCCTAAATAACTTAATAAATATAATAAAAACCTGAAGAAATTGCTTCAGCTACAACCTTTTATGCTCTATATTATATATTCACAGCTTCTACTACAAACTCTCTTCTTCTTCACTTGAAAACATCTCTCTTTCCAACCTTCTTATCTTGTTTATATGTTAGCAACTTTGGTCAATACTGACACTTTTGCTTAGACTCTTTTTTTAGTACTAGATGGTTATTGCTTTGACTCTTCATTCCGCCATATTCTTATTGGTCCAGCAGAGTCTATTTTTATTAAATTCACAATCGCCTAGTTTAAGGCGATTTACCAATTCTTTGTCATGCATTGACATTTCCTAACCACCTAATCATTATATCTTTGGAGGATTTATCCTATATGCTGAGGTCAACTTTTCTCATCAACTTGGATATTTAATAATACTCATATAGGCTTTTTTATGCCATTTAACCGATAATCCACCAAAGGTTATTTTAGCTTATTGTCCAGTAATATAGATTTCTTGACAGGCTTACCCACAGACCAGTCAAGATGTACTTTGCCTACCATTCATATCTCTGAAAAACTAACCCAGCAGAGCTTGACAAGGACCACACTCTACTTGAGAACTATATAAATATCTTCTCTATCTCTGATATTGAATATGGCCACATGAAGTGTTGAGCTCACACTATTGATGTTGGAAAACTCGTCCCATCTGCTTTAAACCCTCCTATAAATCCAAAGTTTAGGAGCTACAGATGCAGACGGGGCTCAAACAGTTTCTGGATGCTGGGCTGTTGGTGCCAACCCAAAGCCCTTGGTCATCCCCTCTTCTACTTATAAAGAAGAAAAATGGAGGTCATTGAAAAGTTATGGACTACCATAAGCTGAACAACCTCACCAATATGGACACCTACCCCATCCCTCATATTGATGACGCTTTAGCCCAACTCTCTGAGTCCAAGTTCTTTTCTGCCATGGATTTGGCTAGAAGATATTTGAAGATGAACCTTTCTCCACAGGATCAGGAGGAGTGCGTCCTTATCTGTAGCAAGGTTTTTTTCAACCCACTCAGTTACCCCAGGGGTTATGCAATGCACCTGCAACTTTTCAGTGGGCGTTGGATCATATTATTCAGGATCTCAAGATGAGCTGTGTGATAGTCTATCTTGATGACATCACAATTTTCCAAGACCTTCAACGAGCACCTCACGCACCTAAAAGAAGTCTTTTAACGGTTGTGGGCGTCCAACATCAAGCTAAAGCACTTAAAATGTACTTTATTTTAAAAGAAGCTGAATTTCCTCAGGCACTCTATCTCTCAAGATGGGATTCAACCCCTCCAAGACAAGGTGGAAGCAATATTTAAAATGCCTGCGCCCAAAACCCTTCACGACATGCAGGTAGATTTGGGCATGATGGGGTACTATTATCAATTCATCCCCAAATTCGCCCAGCTCAGTGAGCCCCTCATACGTCTCTTGGCTAAAAATACCCCTTTCCATTGGGGTGCTGAAAATAAGCCTCATTTGAGATCCTGAAAAAGTTGCTGCAAAAAAGGCCAATCCTCTGCCACCCTGACTACAGCAAGCCCTTCATGTTGTTCATGGATGCCTCTAACTAAACTGTTGGAGCTATTTTAGCTCAATTGGATGAGCATGGGGCGATCATCCTGTGTCCTACTTCAGCAAGATGCTCTAAGGCCAAGCGTAATTACAGCGTCACTGAAAAGGAATGCCTGGATGTCTTGCTTGCTGTAAAGTACTATCACCCCTTATTGTATGGGACATCATTTAAAGTAGTTATGAACCACGCCTCTTTGAAGTTATTGCAGAATATGAAAGGTACCAATGGGCGGTTGGCTTTCTGGTCTCTTAAGCTCCAACGCTACGATATGACCATTTAGAATTGATATGGGACGCGCCATATGAACGTTGATGAGTTGACGCGGTTTGTTGTCCTTCATCTTGACAATAGCGAAGCTGAGAGGTTGCATGACCTCCTAATGACTCCTGATGTGTGGGCTGATGAAGATGAACCAGTACAAAAAATGCTAGATCAGCACTCCCGCAACACAAAGGTGGAGAGTGGAAAGTTTAATAAGAAAGTAGGAATATATTAGTTGCCTATCTCCAGCCATCAGAGCGGGTACCTGTCAGCTTGGGGTCTCACATTATCATGGGGCATGGTGGAGTATGCAAAACCTGCTGTGGGTAAAAGAGTGGTACTACTGGGAGGGCATTATGGAAACCATAACTTGAAGTCTTGGATGCCTGCCTGACCTGAAAGAAACAATACAGCTTCAAGACCCAATATCAGTATCAACCTACAACTCTCCAGCAACCTTTCCAACCATAAGTTTAGATTTGGTAGGCCCTCTACCTCGGACTACCAATGGCAATCAATACATCTTGTTCAGCATTGATCATTTTACTAAATGGATTGAAGATGTTGCTCTCCCCGCTCAGACTGCTAAGGCCACTTCCACCTTCCTACATCAATATATCTTTACACGACATGGTTGCCCCCAGGTCCTCCTTTAAGATAATGGTAAAAATTTACCTCCCAATTGGTAAAGCTCCTCGCCACCAATATGGGAGCACAACAACTCTTCTTGGCCCCCTATAACCCATCCACCAATATTGCCATAGAAAGAGCAAATGGGACCCTGAACTCTATACTTCATAAAATGGCTAACTCAACCTCTTCACTGGGATCTTACTTACCCAGTGCCATCATGCCTACCATATCTATTATCACCAGATCCTTAATTATTTAACTGAGGTAAGCCAACCAGGGGACGGACATTACCGAACTAAAACTAAAATCATAATAAAAATAACGATTCAAATGAAACGCCCAAAATGGATGGATCAATTGAATCGTACCTAACAAAATATCCAACCAGGTGGGCAGCGAATAAAACTATCCCTCCATGGTGGATGGGGAGGGGGATTGGGGGGCTCATCTTTGGCCACATCCATCTCATTCCAGAGTAGGGTGCGTGTTAAGGCAGATAGTAAGGGTGTGGGGGCATCGATGGCATGGGGTTTGATATCCTTGATGACTGGAACTTCAAAATAGTTGCCAGCCATCATTATACCAACGATGTATTTACCCAAAGCGTCTTCAGCTTTGAGGCGGGCGTCTGGGAATTTAACAATTATGGCAATGTTGGTTCAGGTTATTTTTTGCTTTCAGATTCTGTGCTACTGTTACTACATTCTGGATGGCTTCTGTGACGTTTTTGTGCAAATTTTTCATGTTGATCTTACTTTGTGCAGTAAAATTTATGGGGATGACAGGAAGTAGAATTTCTCCTGTGAGTGCAGCAACAGATTTGGTGGCAGCTTTGCGAAGCAGATGGCAATCTGGTGTGGCGGCTGCTTCTACTGCAAGCTGGTGGTCGCTGTAAAACGGTTTGGCGTTAGGTTGTGGAACATATTTTCGAGGTGGGATTTTTGCACATTTTGCGTTACAGAGCCGCTTGAGTTGCATCGTCAGTTCTTCAATGACATTACCTGATTCATCAATTTCATCCAATAATTCCCATGGATTCTTGTTGAATTGGATTGGGGAATCAGCGTATGGTTGAGGTTTGTTCAATTTGTTTGTGGATGCATGGGATTAAACTGGGATCTAATCCGATGTTTGGTTGGATTAATTATTTATGGCATTGGGGAAGGGTGGGTGCTGATTGGTGGCTGTAGGTGCAGCTTCAGCATCAGGCATTGGAGGAGGGGAAGGTAGGATTGTACCCCATGTCAGAGTTGGCGTGGGGTGGGCAGCGGATTGGTGGCCGTTAGGCAAACTTTCAGCATTAGCAGAAGTTTCTGAGTATGGGCATTTACATTTCTAGTGGTCTAACTCAAAACAAGATAGACAAATCGTCCATTAGCCCTCAACGCGGGCCCAGAATGGATGGTCAGGGGCAGATGGGATGGTGGCACAAGGGGGAATTGCCAAAAAAGTTTCATAAATTCAGGGCTGATCGTGGCATATGCTTGAGGCCCAGCAAGGCGTGTGGCCCCATTTGGGACCGCAAATTGTAAGATGGGGTTGGAGCCATAGGCTGCCAAACATTCTATCAGCTCCTGGTGGAGCACTTCGGGGGAGGTGGGTGGGCAAATCCGCGAACTGGACCACCAAGGTGGTGTCCATTGGGAGCTAGTTCTGAGTTGTTGGGAGGGGAATATTATTGAAAATTAATGGCACCATTGCCGCAGTGGATGCATCAGCTTCACAGTGGAAGCCAAGATCAAAGTACTCCCTATAGGGGCGGAAGTCAATAAAACAGGCTGGTGCCATCACCGCCTGAGCCATTTTGATAATGGCTTGGTCGTCATAGGGGAAAAATTTCCTATATATGACCCTAAGGCCAAAATGCATGTTGCTCTGGGGGAACACCAGGGGGCAGCGGGGCACCACTTGGGTTCAGGTGAGATGGGCATTGAGATCCTTGGGAGGAACAAATCGTCTTAAGAATTTGTAATGACTGGGAGAGCCAGTCTGAGCGCGTTTTCCTGTCAGACGGAAAATGGTGGGGGGAGTTTCGCCGCTGCCCCATGCTGGGACAGTCAGCGGGGATCTGAAAACATCAGAGCAAGACTTCATTGTTCAAAGAAGCGTATGCTTTTAATTTACTGAAAATAATTTGCTCAGAAAGTCACACCAAGCAGAGAGAGTTATCACCGGATCCTTAAGATGTCTCCATTCTGTGTGTTGTATGACTAAGAACCTGTGGTGACTGCTTTACTAGCTAAAGATGTTTTATCAGCTAAGACTGACCTGGATCAAGCCATAAAGAAGGTGGCGCAGCACATCATCCAGTTACAGTCTGAGGCGTTGACTAATTTAGCAAAAACTGCCATTAAAGAGGGCCAAGCAGTCAATGAGCTCCAGCCACCACTCTCTTTCTTCCATTTGGAATACTTGATACTCTACTACCACAACTGTATCATGCTAGAAAGGAAAAGCTTGGGTCCATCTGGGAAGGGCTTTTTGTCAACACCTATAAGCGAGGGGATGAATGTTTCATTAAAACCCTTGTTTCCAGAGTTACTATTAACCAAGTACATACTGTTCTTGCAACCTTATTCCCCCTACCACTCTTGAAGGGGATAATGTCGGACAATTACAAATCAAATGTATCAAAAAGAGTAGTTTAGAGATAAATTATGAAAAAATTGGCTAAAAGACCGTGGTCAATTCCCAGTTAAACCCCTCTATTTGGGGTAACACTTTTACTAGTACTTCCAAGCAAATACCACAAGTTCAGGTAGTCAAATTGCACCAACTATGCAGCAAATTCAGTAGAGCTCATTGGAGGCTCCTCAGGCCACATTTAATTTTGTACAACCTACACCATGGGGACTGACCCTTTTATAGGGTCAGAGGGGTCCAGCAAGGTGCAAAAGTTTCCCACCCACTGATTGGGTAAATTATATTAAAGCCTTAATGCACAGATTTATCCTACCTGCCCTTCTACAGCCATCTTGTCAAAATGAAGTGAGTCTCCTGAGCTCTGAGGGTCAAATCATAATATGTCCTAATTTGGACGCGCCTAGCTTATAGAGAATTTCTCATTTGACTCACTTTGAGCCTCAAACAATTAAAATACTAAGCTTCCCAATATCAAGAGGGTTTGCTTTTGTAACCCTCACCACATATAATAAAAACGCATAAAAATCCAACTTTTTAGTTTATTAAGCTTTTTTATTTATAATATAAGTGGTAAGTAAAAAACCCCTGAAATAATTATTTTGGCAGTAGAGAGTACACTTCTCCTGAAGTAATAATCCTGAGATTTAGGGGAGGATACCCCAGTGATAGAGTATGGACTCACTACAACTGCCTCCCAAGTTTAATCCTAGTAGATGAACTTTGGTAGGGGTTGATTATGACTGTGTTGGCATTATGCACCAGTGCCCCAAACTAATATTTTAAATATCAAGGTGGTCCATGGAGTTCCTGGTCTATTATACTCCACGCATGAGTGTTTTTGAGGTTTTATCCTCCTTTCACATTTGTTTCAAATCCCCTTATTTGGTGCGGTTTCATCCCCAGGTTGGTTCACCATGGAAAAACACAAAATACAATATTGTTGGAATTTAGGTGAAAATGCACCAGTGAGCATCAAAATAACCTAAAATATAACAGCCAAGGATGATCCAGTTAATTATTTAATTAATGTTGTTGGAAAATGATGATCCCAGGTTTGAGGCAGCTGAGGTTGTTTCTGGTGCCTCATGTATATAGTAAATATCGCCTATATAAGGTGATTCCCCCAATATTATCTAGAAGAGTTGAAATTTCTATCGATGAGAAGTCAAGATATACTGAGTTAAGCAAGCAAATGAAGTGGTTTCAGGCACATTAACTTTATTCAACTCAAAGGTCAAATTCCAATTCAATATTCATTTATATAATTAGTTATATGGCTCACTAGCGACTCAAGGCAAGTATGTGCTGAAATGGGTAATTTAGACATTGGGAATGATAGCGTGAGATGTCAATGCCAGGAAGTGAGAAGCGCATTGAGAAAATGGTGGCTGGAAGAACCAGCAATGAGCCAATAGGTCAGCTATGGTGCAGTAGCCCTTTTGTAAATATATATACCTGGTGCTTCCCTCTCAATACACATCTACCTTTGCCTATTCTCCCCTTTTATTTAATATTTATTTTTATTCTTATGGGTGGGGGTTAGGCTGCGGGATCCCCACATGGCATGGGTGACATGCCAAGGGGTCATCCGGCGCTGCTGGCTCCAACACTTAAGGCAAAATGGCAAGGGTTAACCAGTCTTCATAGTGGTTGGCCTGCCAAACAGTAGAGGCCACTGTCACCAGAAAAGCAATTTTCTTACAGTGGTGCTCACTACAAGGTTTCTAATTATGTGCTACTTGACTAGCTAAAGGACAATTGTTAGGTTATTAGGGGTGGTAAAATTCCATCATTTGTTTTTTCTAGTATGAGGGTGTTATTAGTCAACTTATGCTCTGCCATAAAGTTCTCTAGTGATGAGTGCCAATACCACTTTGTGCAATCTGTCTCCATCCTTTGGTAATGAATTCTTCCAATTGCTATCTGTTTGACGCCAATGAATTCTTGTGTTGCAATAGGACCATGTTGGCAAATTTTGCCAACCTTTTTTATTTTCTGACAATTATTGATGATGAGAGATGGTATTGATGACCTTTCTGCAAGATTGTCAATGATTTAAGTTTTACACATAAAATCTTAGCTTCCAATGTGTTGCTATATAGAAAGATAATCTAGTTATGCAGCGGTATTGTTGGTATCTTTAATCAGAAAATAATTTTTCAGTAAATTCTGGAGGTTGTCTTTTGATTTAGTTAAGCACCATTGCGTAAGAGTTGACTTAATTTCAAACTGCATCATTTTTTGGGTTATTTAAGTCTCAATTTAGTTTTTCATTCAGTTAAAGTTAGACCGTTTGATGGTTTCAGAGTTCAATCCTGAATCAGCTCTTTGATTTAGTCAAAGTTAGCTCTTTCAATTTCTCAGCAGGTTTAAAAAACATCAGGGCAACTCGCCAATAGCTTTTTAGTGTTCTGATTTACTGGCAATAGATTCCAAAATAAATTAATAGTTTTTATTACAAATTTAATAAAATTTACCAGCAATTGATGCTGATGATGATAAAATTATGGCTTCCAGCGTCAATGCTGAGGATTCTTTAGTATAGTGGTAAATGAGTTTTCTGGCATGCATTAATGATGTTAATTAGTAGGCGGTAATGGGATTTGCAGTTGACACCTTAGTATAGATACCTGAATTCCCCAAGAAAAAAATTGACTATCTTTCATCTGTTTTTTTCCCACTCAGCGTAACTTACTGAGAAAATTATACAAATTAATAAAGTAATTCTTAATCGCCCATTGTAGTTTCACTCCAATGTCCTCAGATTCTCTGCTGGCAGCTCCAGTGTGGGGCAGTGGTGAAACTCCCTCCTCCATTTTCTGTCTGGTAGGAAAACATGTACAGACTGGCTCACGCAGTCATTCCAAACCCATGGGACAATTTGTTAATCCTAAGGATATCGACGCCCACCTTGCTCATACCCAAGCTGTACCTTGCTGCCCCTGGTGCTCCCCCAGAGCAACATGCACTATGACCTAAGGGTCAATTATGGGAAACTCTTCCCATACCACAACCAAGTCATTATTGAAATGGCACAGGAGATGATGACACCCGCCAGATTTATAGATTTTACGTCCCTATAAGGTGTATTTCAACCTTAGCTTCACAAGTGAAGCTGATGCTGCCACTGCAGCAAATGTGCCCCTGGTATTCCAGGGCACCCCTTTTCCCAAAACTTAGAGCCAGCTCCCAGCGGACACCACTTTGGTGGTCCAGTTTGCTGATTTTCCCACCCACCTCCCACCTGCAGTGCTCCACCAGGAGCTGATGGATGGTTTGGAAGCCTATGTCTCCAACCCCATCTTACAATTTGTGGTCCCAAATGGGGCCACACAACTCACTGGGCCTCAGGCGTATGCCACAATTAGCCCTGAATTTAAAAATTGGCGTGTCAATTCCCCCTCATGCCGTTATTCCTTCAGCGCCCAATCATCAATTTTGGGCCCGCGTCAAGGGCGGGCGGATGATCTATCCATCATGTTTTGAGTTGGACCACTCAAAACGCGAGTGCCCGTCATTAGCTACTTCTGACAGCTCGGATTATTTGTCTTCTGACCTCCAATATGCTGCCCACCCCATGCCAGTTCTGGCATGGGGTATGATCCTACCTCCCCCTCCCCCATAGCCTGATGCTGCAGCTGCACCTGCAGCCACCAATCAGCCTCCTCCTCACCCCAATGCCATAAATAATTCCTCCAATCAAGCATTGGATTGAATTAAAGTTTGATCCCATGCTTCCTCCAACAAATCATCCAAACCTCAACTGTATGCCAATTCCCCAATTCAATTCAACCAAAACCCATGGGAATTATTGGCTGAAATTGACAAATCAGGTAAGCTCATTGAAGAACCATCTCTGCATATTGAGCGGTTTATTAGTGCATAATGGGACGCCAAATACCACCTTGATTATATACCCCACAGCCAAATGCCAAATAATTTTGCAGTGATCACCAGCTTGCATTCAAAGCAGCTGAAACACCAGATTGTCGTCCCCTTCATAAAGATGTTGCCAAATCAGTGGCGATGCTCACAGGAGGAATTCCACCTCCTATTATACCTGAAAGCCTTACTCAAAAGAGTAAAATCACAGTAAAACAGTTACACAAAAATGTTAACGATGCTATCTAGAACGTGGTAACTATAGCATGGAACCCAAAAAAAGCTAAAATTACCCAAACTTAACATTTCCATGTTTGTTAAACTCCCAGACGCTTGCTTTGAAGCTGAAAAAGCTTTATCTAAATATATTGGTGTCATTTTCCTAGCTGGCAATTTTCATGAAATACCAATTATTAGTTAATTTGAAACCACATACCGCAGATGCCCCAACACCCTTACTGTCTGCCTTGACATGCACTCTACTTTTTTAGTACTAGATGGTCCCAACATGCACTCTACTATGGGAGGAAGAAGCTGCTGCCAAAGATGAGCCCCCCAATCCCCCTCCCCTTCTGCCATGGAGGGATAAGCGGTTTCCGCTGCCCACCTGGTTGGTTGTTTTGTTTGAAGTGTTTAAAGAAATCCGCTCATTTGGGCATTTTGCCTGAACCATTTTACATTTTTTAAGTTTTAATTTTAGTTTTGGTAATGTCCGTCCCCTGGTCGGCTTAACTCAAATAAATCAGCTTTTATTTGTTTTAAGTTTCCTATGATACTTGGTAGTAAAAAGGTAGGATAAAGGTCCCTGAGGATAGATGCATGGTGAATGCATGTAGAGAGTGATCACTACCACCACTACCATACCTAAAGCTACTTGGAACCCCTGCATGAACTTACCAACTGGCTACACCACAAAGAAGGACTAAATAGGGAGTAACCCTTTCATAATGGGACTGGTGTGGGTTGGGGCTGGGCCACCCTAATTTAGGGTTATTTAATGGCCTATCAATGTCCTTAATCATCGTGGTGAAGCTTTTAGTGTGCTGATTGGAGAGTTGCTGCCATGTACTAGTAGTAAAAGATAACTGATGATAGCAAAAGAGTATTTTTTGTATTTATTTAACCAAGGCAAGCTGACCAGGGGACAGACATTACTGAAAGAAAGAAAGGAACAACATGAAACCTGAACAAGGTCAACTCCATTGAAGAAAGTTTTTCCACCTCCAGATTAGTCTCAAATTTTTCTGGTTATGTCATGGGTAAGGTTTTCGTGTTATTAGACCTACTAACCGCCAATAGCTTCCTTTGGCTGGCACCCCAATCTATGTGCAAAGGGCAGGAATCGAACCCGCAACCTTCAGGTTGGTAGCCATACACCCTTACTGACTCGCCTTCAACCCCCTGATAGCAAAAGAGTAAGTATTTGTAGTTCTCATACTTTTGACCTGGAACAATTGCAGAGCACCCAAAAATGTAGATTGTAAAAATTACAACAGCCTTTGGACTAGAATATTCTATTAAGGGTTATCCTATAAATAAGGCGCTTGATAAGTTCATAAAGAAATATCAGCAGCGTTACAGCTCAATGGTCACTGCTTCTAAAATAACCAATTTACCCCCACTCATTTAGTTCCTTGATGTTGAACAAGTGGTGAGAAATGTTTTTATTTAGTATGATCAACCATATGAGCTTATGTCTACTTAAGTTTATATTAAACTGATAGTAAGACAGAGTCTTTAATTGATCTTACCCTTACACCAATGCTGATCTGTCATACATCAATACACCATAATGTGAGAAGAGTGTCTCTAATCTCCACGAGTAGACTATTAACTAAAACCAAAATAAAAACAAAATGTGGTGTCAACTGTTTTATAGTAAATAAATAAACCCAAAAACCCCAAGGGAAGGTAATCTGTGAAGGCAGCAGATGCTAACATGAGACAAGTAAGATAGTAAATTACCTTTTTTTAAAAGGCAGAGAACCAACAAAAAGATTGATCAGGTAAAATGCCTTTAAAAACTCTTGTGAATATGGCCTGGATTAATTTGTTGGAGCTTGGGATTAATTATGACCAATTAAAATAATAATACCACTGTCAGTTGTCCTAATGTTTGATTAATTGAAGACTTGAGACTTTGATACCTTCTGAACATTGCCATTTTTAGCTATAATAAAATAAAGTAAATGAAAAACGGGATTGAACTAAATGTATTGAACTATCAACAATTAAAATATAAAAGGTAGTATTCAGCCCTGTCAATATAACATCTTAGCCCATCACATGATTCCTGGGGATTAACCTGAGCCTGATTGGACTTAACCCAGTGTTTATCCACGGTGTATTTAAGGTCAGAGAGACCAGCCAACATGAATCCTCTAGCCTGGATCATCTCCTCTTTATCCTTTAATCCAATCCCACAATTGTGTCATTTAATCATGACATATACTAAATTATGTTAACTTTTGCAAGCTGTCATGGAGCGTGATGATAATAATAATATTATGACTGTGCTGGCTCTCAGGATGGATTATCACACAAAAACACCAGCCAGAATACTTCTGGTACAGCCATCCATATTGAAAAATGGAACAAGAGTATGGCCACCACAAGTACAAGCCAGGGATTCCCAAAATTAGAAATCATTTGTTACTAGATATTCAGCGGACCTCTTAGATTTAAAGATAAATTTGGATTCTTGAGGTTTTTATATGTAAACTGAGATGGTGGAAAGGGGCAAAAAAGGAGTGACACTGGTATCTATTGGGAACCGCTGCCCTATACGCTCATTGAATGAGAAAATGGAACTAACCACACTAATGTCAAAATATTTTTAATTCAGTTTATGGTAGATTGATGTCCAAAATAATTGTCAATCCCAACTTGGATCTTACCCTCCCAGTTGATTAGATATCAAACTTGCTGGCATGATTATTCCCCATTCTCACGCTTGGTGCAATGGTGATGACTTCTCCAGTGGATTGCAGGTTGCATCCATGGCCAGGATATATAAGGCTGGTTCTATTTAGAAGGATGGGGCTTGTCACACCCTTACCTGTTGGGATGGACTCATCATAATACCAATTCTGGAGAAAAGCTGATGGGGTTTTTCAAGCCCAAGATTGACTCAATCAATTTAACCTCACCAGTTATTAATTTCTTTCTTCTGGCAGAACTTTTACTGGTGAAAGACACCTCTTGGGGACAAGCTTTACTCACCTTCCAATGGCAATGGCTTATAACCACTTCCACCTCCTGACACACCTTACAAATTTTACCCAATAACTCTTGGGAGTTTAGAAGAGGCAGAAGAGGTGCAATTCCTGGGGGATACATTGTTACCCAACTCTCATCTACCACATGGGCTAAATTTTCCAGGCTAATGAGAGAGATTCCCCAGCTTCTCCCTCTTTTTTTGTTCATAATGGTAATTTCTCCAAATTCAGCTAAAAAGGGCTGTTCCCCAAGGCTTAAATTACCCTTCCTTTTTGAAATGAGGGAGCACACCCACTGGAAAACCTGGGCATGTGCAACATTCTTGTGTGCCTTGGGTAACTTGATCTCTAAGATGGCAGAAATTTTCTGAGGGGGATGGAACATTTTGGATGGTCAATGGGAAAGGAATCTCCCAATTTGCAGCAATATTTGCAATCACAGGTAAAAGCCCATATGTTCTTATAGGAAGAAAATCCCTTCCATGCCACTAAGTATTGGACTAAGTGATGAAATTTCTTACAATGCCATAATGGCATTCACCTCTGCTTCTTCTGAGCCCTTGATCACAACTGGTTCAGGGTCCGCAGGTGCCTTCCATTAAATGAGGATAATTGGGAAGCATGGAATACATGGTGCTGCTTCCAATGCGCAGGAAGGACTAACTTGAAGACCTATTTCTTAAATCCTCTTTTACTACATAAGGGCACAAAGATTTGCTTTCAAACTTCCATGAGGGCACCTTAAAATGCAGGTGTCACATATATAGCATCACTTACAAACCCACTAAAATCTCATGATCAGTAATTCATTTGTGATCCACAAACCACTTCTAATCACTTTATTTCCTTTATCAGGTGCTCCAAACCAGAGACTGGGTACTCCAGATCCACTGCAGCTGCTCCTCAGTGACGGTTCCTTCATGGCAAGGACAAGAACCAATAAGGAATATAGGGATTATACCTAGGGTAACTTAGTAGGGATAACCCCATCAACATGTGACGTTGTTTGCAAACTACGCCATGGAAAGATTGGCAGCCCCAAGTATCCTGCACAGCAGGGGCATAGCAGCAGGTACTGTTTGATGATCTGGTTAACCTGTTCCATCTGTCTTTCTGACAGAGGATGATAAGCCGTGGACTAATATGTCTGGATCTTCAAGATAGCAAAAATGGCAGTCCAAAACCAAGCTTAAAATGCGCAGCTAATTACTTACCACTTCCAGAGGTATGGCAAACATTAAGAAACATGATGGACAAAAATTTGGTCCATCTCCTTGGAAGTAATATATGACATACAAGGAATAAAAAGGAAAATTTTGTAAAGTGGTCCACAACCATAATAATTCAATTGAAACCATTGAATTGGGGGAGCTCAACAATATAATTTATGGATACTGTGGTCCATCAGCCCTGAGCCTGCTTCAGGGGAAATAGGAGACCATTCCTACCTGATTGATCTGACTTAGAATTTACATACGTCATGAAAAATCTGATCCATGCTGGAATATCCTTGGAGGTGCCTGGCCAGTTGAATGTTTTCTTTATCAAATGAGGCATTTATTGTGCCCAAGTGACCCACCACTGGAGGATCATGGTGAGTGGAGATTACTTCATCTTGGAGCCGGTGAAGAACCCAAACCCAGCCACTGAACAAAACTGGTCCTCCTCAATTAAGTAGAAATTCCACTTATGTCTCAGCGCACTCAACTGGTCAAGAAGCTCCAGATCCTCCAATTGGGCGGTCTGACCCACCAGAATCCAAGATACCAATGGCACATCTGGCGCTCAACAGCCCTTGAAATTATTGGAGGAGCAATGGTGAGAACCTGGGTGGGAGAAATTAACATTTTAAACTCCTGTGTTTCTTCTTCAATTGGACTCAGGAAAGGGTTGCAGCTCAGTAGATTTGGGAGAATATATAACGTCCACTTTACAAATTTGTACTTAAAGTTAAAGCTTCACAGGTCTCAGAATGTCTAATCCTGACAGTGAACCAATTTTGCAGCTAGCAAAAGTACATGAGAGCCTGGTGGTCCATCTGGACTACCACTTCATGGCGCGCCTCTTGCGAAAATACTGCCAATGGATGAGTGACCATTAAACTGTGGAGAGCTCCTTGTAGTAATTGGCCAATTATTGCTCTGCAGACAAAAACTTTTTGGGAGAAGTAAGCAATGGGATGTTCCACCCACCCATGCTCCTGCTGTAGGACCAATCCCACGATGGCCTCTAAGGCATCACATGCCATGATAAAGGCTGGGAGAAATTGGCATGTTTGAGGGATGGCAGCACCATGAAAACCTCATTGATCACCTCAGACGTGTGATGACAATCTTCCATTCACTTTAATAGAACGTTCTTCCTCATCAGGTGGTTCAGAGGCGCTGTCACTGGGAAAGCACAGGTTAGAATCTTTTAATGGAAATAATGGTGCTCAAAAAAGCTACGCAGCTGCTTCTGCATGGTGGGAATGGGTCAGGAAAAGCTCGCCTCAAGCTTGCTGGCAGAATATCATAACCATCCTTCAAGACAGATTACCCAAAGAGGTAACCTCTTTGCTGGAGAACAGCGCTTTGAGGGCTTAATATAAAGATCAGACTTCTCAAGAGCCGTCAGTACCACAGACATGTCCTTCTTATGTTGTTTGGGGGTGGGGGAATGCACCAGAATATTGCCAATATATGCCATCACACATGTGAAATGACGATCACCCAGTATGGCGTCAATCATCTTCTGGAAGGTAGTGGGTGCATTTTTTAGGCCAAAGGGCATCATTTGGAATTGAAAAGATACCTCGTCAGGTACAAATAGCCATCATCCACTCCTGACCTTCCACTACCCAGATTTGGTGAAAGGCGTTCACCTGGTTGAGTTTGAAAACACCTGGGATTAGATCACCTGGCTGATGGTTTGCTCCAAGGGGGAGCGGATAGGGTTTGTGCATAGTGATTTTATTTACATGACCATAGTTCATAAACGGCCTTAGCATACCATTGCTTTTTAAGTGAAAATTATTGAAGATGCAATTGGAGAGATTTTCTTATTATCCACCCCTTCCTGCATGTTGTCCAACTACACCTCCAGGACCTTATCCTCTTGCTCATTATAAGAATACAGAGGACAGTTATATTTTTAGATCACTGTTAGCCAGAAGGCAGATCATACTCAGAGTGAGCAGCAAGATAATTGACCATATCCATGTTATACCTATCTTTATAGTGCAAAGAGAAGGGAGAGAAATCTGTTGGCAACACAGTGGGGGAGAGAAAGGAAACAATCAACCCTGACGCCATGAAGTGGAAAAGTTATCATTGATTGGAAATTTGCCACATGCATATGGATTCAAAACAAAAACAGAATAGGCGCCAGGTTAAGACTAACCTGTTGACACCGCCACTAACAAACCCCCAAGATAAAAGGCAATAGCAGTCTTTCACTGCGGTGAAAAAGTCACAAAACCCAAGTACATGCACCAATATTGGTACAGCCCATCTCACCTTATAGCAAGACATCGCTGCCAATGACGTTCTCAACTCTGAGGACCCAGAGTCCAGATTTAGATCTAAATCCTGAGCTACTTGTAAGCTCATAAATTTCCCAGATGACCCAGTATCCAAGCGAGCCTTGAAGAATACCACATGAGACCTCAACTGAATCTTAACTGGTAACAGGAAATAAGCCTGATCTTGGTTTTTAGCAACCATATGCGACATAACTTCGGGGATTGGTAATTACCAGACTATTCGCCACCCATCTGATGAAGCTGTAACTGTGTAACTGGCCAACTGAACCTCCTCCTCCTCTGGCAATTGTCCTGTGGACAACTAAGGCAACAACGGATTAAATATTTTAACTCCCCTAGAGCATCTGTAGCCACCGCATGACATCTATCATCCAAGCACAAAACAGAAGGTCAGGGAGGCTGGGAAATGGGCTCATGGATGAACATCACACTACACTTGTTAGCTGTCCATGTTGGCCAGGTCATAGGTGAAAGTGGGTTCAAACTCATGTACATGTTATATAGGAGAAAACCTCAGAGTGGTCTGGGTTAGGGGATACTCCCTAACTGTGGCATAAAGACTCTCCAAAGTATGGCCCATTTGTTATAGCTCAAAACCAATGCAGCACTTTTCTTACAGAAAAGGGTGGAGAAAGCCCAAATCTGTGGTCACTCATTATGTCATGGAGAGTTTTGATAATAATAAGACTGCTCTGGTCCTTAAGGTGGATTAACATCTAAAACACAAGCCTGTATACTACTGGTACAGCTATATATAATTGTAAGGATCCTGGCTGCTCCCTTATATTGAATTTGTTGATTTAGCCCTTTCAATAAAATATGGGAGAATGTCCCTGAGACGTTTATTAAAATATCTCTCAGATTAGGTCACACCCTTATCAAGCAGTGGGTTTCTGCCAAGGTCCCATATCTTGAATTTTATGACAAGTCAAATAATGGAGGTGGAGTTTTCGCCAGGAAATTTGATTCATCTGAAGCTATGTCATAAAATTGCAACACTATGCAATAAAATTCAAGTACAATTAAACAGATTGAAAGTAAAGTCCCAAAATGAATGTAATCTCCAAAATTGATCTGGCAATGTTCCCTTCAAAGATAAATTTTTTAGAAAAATCTCAAGATATGATGGCATGCTAGAGCCCCAATGTGAGCGAAAGATTTGGCAACAGGAACTGAAAATTAATGCACCCCAATGTGCAAGCTGAGCCATGAAATAAAAAGTATAGTATTTTGTGAAGATTCATGAACCCTTTTGTAAGTAAGGCTCCCATATTCCCGCCCAACATTTCCCTACAAATATAAAAAATCCAGTTCTCCTCTGCATGGTAGAGTGCTGGGTTATTAGTACTATCCTTAATAAACCATTAATTTTATCAAAATTCTTTGAACATTTTATAAAAGTTCAACTAGTCTTGAAATCCCCAAAGAGCTACTCCAACTGATGGAGAGTCCACTCTCATTTGTATCAGTAATGAATGTAGCTGTCACATTGGTTATCTCAGCTATTGCCTCTCTAAGTTTGGAAACCCTTTGGAAGTTGTACCCTACGAGTTTTGTAAGATGCCCCAAATCCAGAAAAATGACTATTAAGAATCTCAAAGTAAACAGAATGACCAAACTCTCAACTTAAACCATCTGAACTATGAGGAAAATGGATTTCAAGATACTAATATGACTGGATGATAAGCCCTGAAGAGCTACGGCGGAATAGCAAGAATCTGCCAACTAGGATGTTATTTACAAGTGTTTAAGCGCATTGAGATGAAGCAGTATTGAGATATAATGAATTATTGGATCACATACAAGTAAGACAATAAAGCAATATCAACATTTGATGAATATAATTTGATCACCTTGAACTAAGGCGATAGAGAATTGAAGAATACCATCCTGAAGCCAATGAGATTCAGCGGAACAGAATAGTCTAAGCTAAGGAAAGGTACCATTCTGAGTTTAATGATATATAAGAGAGATTGAGTGATTGAGAGGGGAGGTTGTTAATAATTAAGAGAGAGCAGAACAGCAAAGGGTCATTGTATTTATTAAGATAGAATAAAAGTGTTGTTGTGGCAATTGCTCTTAATTTATTATATTTTCCAGTGTTTTTGGAGGACCAAAGATCCCAATATTATCTGTCTGTTGTTCCGTGGGTTTGACCTGAGTAACCCTTACAGCGGAACCCAACGATTCCGTCCAAAATTTTAAAAGCGGTGCTCACTACAGGGGGCCCATTGATAAACCACTTAAAAATAAAAATTCTCCAGTCACCAACCATGTTTCATCAGGCCTGCTTTGTCAGAGGTCTTCACAAAGCACTGTACCAGCCAAATAAAAGAAACTTAAACTCACTTTAGATGTGGTGCTCAAGAAACAGTATGAGCTTCTAAAAAAGCAGAACACCATTATGCACCAGAATGACAGCATGTTCAATCAAATAAAAATTCTGGGACAACAAAACAGGCAACTCGCTGATTTCATAAATGACACTACAGAATGACTGCACTGCGCAGAGCAGAAATTGGCTAGTACCTCCCAGCTCCCTCATTAGAAGGAGAAGAACGATGAGGAAAGAACTATATGATGAGGAATACTACGCTGGCTGGAACTACTACACCCAGGAGGGTAGCTCTAATTATGAGTATGAATCAAAGTTCTAATTCCTTCACGTGATGGCTGTACTGCACACCACAGAGGGCCACGTTACCTCCAAAGCAGCATACATCCCACCTGCTGCTGGACAAGCTCCTCATTAAGAGGCTGCTTATGAGTCTTGACCCATTCCTCAGCTTGCCCCAAAAAGTTACATCTATGAGCGGGATGAGGAGGTTAATAATGAGAAGTTGGCTCCATTCAGTCACAATGGGAGAATCCATGGCTTCTTTAAATGCTTTGAGTTTGCAGCAGAAGGCACCTCAGATTGGGCTAAAGCTGAAGAGTTGATATCTGCCTTGGATGTCAGGAGTGCCAACCTTGTCATCTGCTACCTTCCAAATAGCTCCATTACCTACCAAGAATTAAAGGACACTGTGCTGCACCCGTTTGGTGGTACCAAAAAAAATGTTACAGCAAAAGGCAAAGTCTTTAAAAATTGGGTTCCACTGTAACGAGACCCTCACAGAGTTTGCTGATTGATTTACGGCAGAAGCTCACGTACTGATTGGGGCAGGCTACTTAGCAGAAGTTGACATGTACATATCATTGACCTCTGCAGTAAAGCTATACCGTGAGCTACATAATGTCATTTGTTAGATTGTGGATCATATGTTCCCCTGCTTAAAATTGTGAAGTTCTTACGCTGAATATTTTCTAACTTTCCTCTGCCCAATATAGAGCAGAAACATACTGCCGTTGCCATTAGCCCTTCTTATTTGGGGAATATTCTTATCCTGCCCACATCCACTTAGCAACCCCCAGCCTTACTATTTTCCTACGCCTTATCCTTGACCAAATTACTCCTAACTGTTCGACTTCCACCCAGCCCCATTCACAAAATTGTCAGCAGCCCAACTACCAACCCAGACCTAGTTACACTGGCGACAGCAATCTTCCTACAGACCAGGCCCAAGTTACGCTGAACGTCAACCCAATTATCGCCTAGACCCTCTTATGAGAACTAAGGGCGCGGCTCTTATGGTGTTACTTTCTATGAATGAGGTCGCAAAGTCCACTTGGCCCAGAGTTGCCCATAACTGTTGTGTCAACTACGTGCAACAGGATCTTTAATATCAAGGAAAAGAAAGAGCAGAGTAGAGATGGGACTCTACCTCCACTATCCCAACCTCAAATGTCCCTGAATCAATTGTAGTATATCCCACGGAAGTCCCTCAACATGATGACAGGATTTTATGCCAGCAACCAGTTGGAGGAGTAAATGTACTGACATGAGCGCAAGCAAAAAACTGCGGCGAATGAAGAAAATTGGGAGCAACCAAAACTGTACGCCTGCCAAATGTTTGATCAAGCTTCTTCAGACAAGCTGGATCCTGCCGCAGATGCACCCACCCTGAAAGGAGTAAACGTCGCCCTTTCAGTCAACGCCATTGTTAAAGAATACTATAAAGGTCAGTGAGGGTAGTATGAGTTTTCTTGTAAAGAAGATCCTGTAAATGTTCACGTATTAAACAGTGAATATTCTTCTTATTCTTAGTGTACCTACTGTGATATTTTTGTTGAAAAAATAGAGTTTGAGCTATAATAAATACGGGTGCTTAGGTCAACATAATTTATACTAAGTTGATGGTGAAGTTGACATTAAAACCTGATGTGGACCATCAAAAGGTGTATGGGACTGCTGGATTGGAAAGAACCATCTCTGAAGGAGCGTTCAATGCGCTACCTTTTCTGTTTAGGTCCATTGTCATTATAGCTCCGATGATAGTGCTACCAAACAATAATTATGACATGCTAATTGGAACTGCTTTCCTGCGAGTATTGGGGATGTTGTTGATATGACAGATAAGACCTTTGCGATTTTGAGACTGTGGATCCCAATTTACTTTACCTCTAGCAGAGCGCCAAAGGATCTGGTGCACATGGGTCATATCAACCTTGCATATAGGGATGGAGTGATTCCAGTCTGCTATCATCAACTAAAAAGCAAGATTGGGCACCTTCCCCAGAAGATATATGAATATCAAGGGCTACCTCTCGAAGCTGCAGGGATTATATCTATTCCTTCTGGATACCAAGTCATAGTGAACACTGAGTTAGAGGTGGAACTGCCAGCTGGGCTTTATGAGGAGGTCATTGGTCTCTATCAGCAAACATGGCTTGAGGCTCATGTGGCTCCAGGGATTATACTCCCAGGCCATGGAAAGATCAAAGTTTTGTTAGTGAATCTCTAGAGCGAACCAATGCAAATCTGTTGACATCAAATAGTGGCATAGGTACACTTGACCCCAATCAAGGAAGTCCTTCAGGTTTACAAGCTTGTTTGTTGGATAAATTTGGTCTAACTGTCAGGTCGCTGCCCAGCGTAATGACAGTGGTGCTGAAGGAGAGTTTAATAGGGCTATTGGAAGAACAAAATGATCAAGCGATAGCTTAATTTTAGAAGTATATGAAGATTTTTGCTGTTAATAACCATGACTTAGGGTGTGCTCGAGGGGTGGTCCATTTATTGGCCACAGGAGATCTTCTCCTCATAGGTCTTGGCCAATCTGCTGATTGAGGTCAGTGGAAGGTGTTGTCACCAAGGAAATCAATAAGTTGCTGGAGCAAGGGATGCTCATATGTCCAAGAGTACGTGGGCTTTTTCCATTCTGATTGTAAAAAAGAAGGATGGCACCAATTGCGTAGTAATAGACTACTAGAACTCAATAGTACCACAAAGAAGGAAACGTACCCCTTGCCACAGATTGATGATGATTTGGATTGGTTAGGGGGAGCTCATTACTTCTCAGCTATGGACTTAACAATGGGTTACTGTCAAATCGGGTTGGCCGCGGTGGAACAAGAGAAATGCACTGTAATCAATCCAAAGGCTTTTTTAACTGATTTGTATTCCACAAGGGCTGTGTAACACCCCGGCTACATTACAAAAAAACATGTACACCATTCCTCGGTGACCTATGCTGTTGTGTGTCCTTGTATACCTCAACAATATCAACGTTTTTTCAAGCTTTTTCTGAGCACTTTGATCATCTAGAAGCAGTATTCTGCCAGCTCGCTGAGGCAAGCATCAAAATATAGCCTCAAAAAATGTAACTTCTTCAAAGATCAGTTGAAATACCTGGGGTTTTTGTTAGACTCCAAGGGGTTGAAGCCACAGCCAGATAAGGTGGAGGCCATCCAGAAATTGACTACGCCTAATAGTAAAGACAACATATAGGTATTTATGGGAATGGTCAGCTACTACCGGCGCTTCATCCCTAACTTTAGCTGTATTAGGGGGCTGCTATTTGAGGAATTAAAGAAGGATGCCATGCTCAAATGGATGGAACGTTGTCAATATACCTTTGACAGAGTTAGGATGGCACTGATCAGTGTGCCAGTGCTACTCTATCCAAACTTTGATAATGAGTTTATCATTCATATGGATGCGTCCCTTTCCGCTGTTGGGGCAGTCTTTTCTAAGAAAGATGATGATGGAGAGGAGCATCCTGTTGCATACTGCAGTCAAATCCTGAACTGCCATGAGCGTATTTATACTGTGATCAAGCAGGAGTGTTTAGTGGTGATCTACGCATATAATCAATTTAAGGTCTACCTGAATGGAGTAAAGTTTAATTTCATAATGGATCATGTGCCGTTACATTGGTTGCAGAACCTCAAGGAGCCTGAAGGGCGTTTAGCTCAAGGGGCTCTTAAGATGAAGGCTTACAACTTTGAGATCCTCCACCTACTAGGAGTAAAGCATCAGAATGCCAACTGTTTATCTCGATTGCTGACTATTGCTGTGACAGAGGATCTCAGCGATGTGATGTACAATAAAATGCTCATAGGGGAATATGAAATGAACCACCACAAGTGATGAAAAGCGTTAAAAGAGTTGCAATCAAATACCTTCCAAAGGAATGGGGAACTGTATAAGAAGATTGGCAATTTTACAGTGAACTTTCCGTGACCCTCAGCTACCTAGGATTCTTATGAGCGCCCTCAAGGCAGTCAGACATGGTGTTATGCGCAAGCTATTAAAACCATTGCGCCCTCAGTACTATTGGGAAATCATAAACTCCATTGTACTTGAAACCATTTCCTGTTGCCATAAGTGCCAAGTGGAAAAGCCATTCTGCTAGAAGACCTTGTACCAGTAAATGAAACCCCATTTTTCTTGGAATATGGTTTCCCTTTATGTAACTGCCCTCTGCCAATGGGAGCCAACTGGTGTAGATACATTCTAATGGCTATTGGCCACTTGACCAGGCGGGTTGAAGCATGACTGATACATTATTTGGGGGAATTCACATGTGGCCAAGTTCGTAATGGAATGTATTATCCAGCGAAATGGCTGCCCTCAGTTCATTCTTACCAACAACAGAATCAACTTCACCTCGCAATACTTCCTAAGTTGAATGAGCTAATGGGCTTCACGGGGTTCTGACAACTCCATATCACTCCAAGTCCAGCGGAATGGTCAAGTGGGTTAATGGGACCCTGGTGAACATCCTAGGAAGTTGATAATTAATAGACCATCTTATTGGAGTTCCCTCCTGTCTACCGCCATTTTTGCTTACAATATCAGCTATCACTCTGCCATGGTGAAGAGCCCCTTTCAACTATTATATGGACAACACCCCGCTCTTCTAGCATTTCTTTATTCATGTGTAGAAGATACTGGCGTAATGGATCTCCACTGCTACTTGATGAATTTAGCTGACACGTTGATTAAGTTATAAATGGAAGCGTACTCATTCAGCTTGGCCAAAAAGATTAAAAATCAGGCCGCTGATCAGGCATGGCATAGTGGGTTAGCTCAGTTCTGAGAAGGTGAAATGGTTTTTTTCCACGAACAGCATGGGTTTAGGTGGAAACACAAGCTGGTCAACATTTAAAAGATTACAATTTAGTATCAAGGTAGCAAGCTTTTCTTTCCACTCAAACTCACTTTTGAGTGAATTTATAATAAAAAGTTTATATTATCAGCCGCCATCTGGCCACGACCTTTTCCCATTTGATGTCCGCAAATCCGCCGCCTGCTGCTCCAGTGTGGGGCAGCGGTGATCCACCTCCAAGCATTTTCCGCCTGGCAGGAAAACAAATTTGAACGGGCTGAAAATAGTCTGTTAAACTCTACTGGCTGATTTGTCCCCCATGGGACTTAGCGCTTCACCTTGCGCGCACCCACCCAACTCGCCCCCATCCTCTCGCCCTACCCAAATCCACCATCCAATATTGCCTCCATGTTGACTATGGGCGTTTATTCCCATATGCTGACAAAGCAAATATTGAACTCGCCACCGCTGCCTTTGCACTGGCTGGTTTTATAGATTTACACCCTTATAAGGGCTATTTCTACATAGGCTTCCCAATGGAAGCAGATGCTGCAGCGGCGGTGTTGACTCCGCTCATTTATAAAAATACCCCCATCCCCACCACCCAAACTTGTCTCCCTGATGACACCACTCTAGTGGTGTCATTTGCCAACTTCCCTTCACATCTCCCACCCCAAATTCTTTACAATGAGTTTATGACCAGGCTTTTGTCTTATGGCACTCAGCCCAACCTGGTCTTCACTGTTCCTTCTGGTGCGGAGCACCTTGCAGGCCCTCGCGCAACTGCCACTATTATTCCCCCTCCCTACCATCACCCAACAAACCCCCACATGCTCGCATTGCTGCAGCACCTAAGCATTTCTTTTGGGCTCATGTTGATCGCAGTCAACTGATTTATCCCATTTGTTTTTCTCTTGACCACACTAAACAGTCCTGCCCCCATGCTGATTCCTTTGGTTCAATTTCTGAACCCATCTTGGCATCATCTGAATAGGGTGTTTTGTTGCTACCTCCCACCCAACTTTCTCAAATGTTGACCCAACATGGGAAATCAGCCCCCACCAAATCCTCCAGCCACACTCCCCACCCTGGGCACCAACTTCCCATTCAGAGTCAGGCCTGGACCACCATTCTCACCCAAGCTCCCCAATCAAATACTACCCTCCCAAATTCTCCATCCACTATTGCATAAACCAGGATCTTTGGGAACTATTGGATGAGGTTGATGAGACAGGTGTAATTCTCTTGGATAAGGATGCTGAAACTGGTGAAGAAAGCCCAATCGATTTTGAAAGGGCTGAATTTTACAATTCAGATTTTGACAAATCCCTCTCCCCTCAAGCAATATGCTCCTAAACCCAATGCTGTCCCCTACCGAATTGACCACCAGCTTGCCATTGCAGCGGTGGCCTCACCCCTTTGCAGCCAGCTCCGCAAAGCAGTGGCCCAATCAATGGATCAGTTCAGTAAAGGGCTGAGCACAATCAACTTCCTCCTGATTCCCCCAAAGTGGCACGGGAGGAATTTCCAAATTGCTTGATAACGCCAAAACTGCCGTCGCGCATGTGGTGAAACTAGCTGCATTTGACCCAGCCTCTAAAACTACCCGCCAATTGCTCGCCAACTTGGCCCAACTCCCAGATTCCCGCATCCAAGTGTAGCATCATGTGATGGAGTTAATGGAGGCTGTCTTCCAAACTGATCTTGAGGCCTATAATTAACCAATATTTCACCTGGCTCCATCCCCACCATGCTGATGCCCCAATGCCATGGCTCTCTGCGCTTATCTACTTCTACAATAACTGTGATTCTTCCCAATTTTCTGAGCCTTTAGAAGTACCTCCTGACCCTCCCTCCCCCTCTGCCATGGTGGGCTAGCGGTCTCCGCTACCTGCCTGGTAAGAGGTTTTTTTTGTCTCATTTGTTTATTGCCCAGTGGTGTGGGTTTATTGTGATGTATCGGCAATGTCCATCTCCTGGTCAGCATGCCTCAAATAAAGAAACAAGCTGGTCAACATTTGGGTTGGTCTGTTCAAAATATTTAAGAATAATGGCACCAATTCATGCACCATCAAATAACAAGAAAATGGTCAAATCATTAATTTCATACATGTAAAGATTCTGTACATTAAACAATAGGAGACTTATTGTCCAGTCAGAGGGTGAGTAATGTTGAGATTCTAATATAACTGGATGATAAGCCCTGAAGAGCTACAGCGGAATGGCGAGAATCCGCCAAATGGATGTATTTATGAGTATTTGAGCGCCTTGAGATGAAGCGATATTGAGATATAACGGATTATTGGATTGTCTACAAATAAGATGATAAGGCGATGGAAAAAAAAGACAAATATAATTTTGTTCACCTCAAACTAAGTTGATAGAAAATTGAATAATACCATCCTGAAACCAATGAAATTTGGCTGAATATAATAGTCTAAGCTAAGGAATGGTATCATCTGAAGTTCCTGATATATAATCTAGATTGAGTGATTGAAAGGAGGAGGTCGTTAATAATTAAGAGAGAGCGGAACAGCGTAGGGTCACTATATTTATTAAAAAAAGTGTTGTTGGGCAATTGCTCCTATTTTACTATATTTTCCAGTTTGTTTGGAGGACCAACAATCCCCATATTGTCTGTTTGTTGTTAAGTGGGTTTGACATGTGCAACCCTTATGGCTGATCCCAATGATACCATCCAAAATTATAGCAATAGGAATGAAAATTTGTAGGTCACATCTTGGGTAGACTCTTATGGGATTAAACCTGACGAAATGACTGCTACTCCTTAGTATCAAGCGCATGCTCAAAAGTATTTGGAGTATGACCAAATGTAACATAAGGAGAGCTGATTGACATATTACTTAATCCAACTTGCCCCGATCTTAGGGGAAACAGGAAAGAAGATTCAGTGGATGCTATTTTAAGTGATATTGCTGGGATTGATATGTCAAAGACGCTTGTGCCACACGTTAGCAGATGCGTATTCAGCTGAGTTGAGAATACCACCCAAGTGGAAAACACCAAGGGATGAAACAATCCCCTCCCACTGACCTTGGCAGTTTGACCCTTGTTAAAATCCTTAGGGCTTCGCTGATTTATAGTTCCTATGATTATTAACTGCACAGGTTCAATGTTGTGCAATTCTAGTGTTGTCTGTTGGTTTATATGATTGATAATAGTATAAAGATTATTATCCATAGTTGAATAGATAACTAGTGTTGGTTCCAACGCTTGACCAGTATTACTCCTCAAAATACTTAAGATGTTCTTGATAGGGATTCATTCCCTTATACCGCCTAACTTGATCCATGCTCTGATCCTAGTTTACAGCCTCTCTCTGGTACATAGTTGGCAACAATTCCCATCTCTGTTCAGCTTCTCACTCTTATCCTCAATCCTTAACTTTATCCTAAAGATCAATAATCAAAGCACACAGCAATAATATTCTAAAGAAGAATCTAACTCAAAATGGATTCTGTTAATGTATATTAGGATAATACTAATTATTATTAAAAGAGTAAAAGTGTATTTATTATTGAATTCTTAGGGAATTTATATTGGGAATTCAGTGCTCACCACTCGGTTGGCATCTCAATTATGAAATGGAAGCCATTGCCATTAATTACCCTTTGTCATCTTATCAGCAATGGTCTTCCCCATCCTGTCTAGAATTCCGTCATTGAGCATCCTCAAGACCTAAGTTGGAAAGAGTCAGAAAATGTGTCCCTAACATCTTCCTCTTGATCACAGCAAACCAACCATTTTTGGCAAGTGATCTTCTTAGGTAATGGGAATTGTTATCCATTAAGGCAGGTCGTGAACCAACTGGTTGAATCACTAGTTGCAGGTGGCATCACTCGCCTCATAACTTGATCCTTAAATTCCCAATTGGTAGTTAATGAAACCAACTGATCCCAAGTGGTACACCAGATAGTTAATCATTGATCATTGATCAATCATCAGATATCCAATTTCATTGGCAACTCTTCTTGACAAGATCTTAAGCAATCACCTGGATTGATCCATGATGAATCCAAACCAGGCAAAGTACCAAAAATCCAAACATTGTTAACCCAAAATCAGGGTCAAACAATATCCAATTCACTTTGCAATAGGGAATTATCCCCTAGCAACTCCTGGTAATCTAGTTAGCTGGGAATGTGGGCAAAATCCTAACACATCCCCCCTCTTGTCTAGATCTCCAGAGAGAAAAGGATTGGGACAGAAGTATACTGCTTTGGACACTAGTTCAAATACTTCTTTAGTTCAATTGGAGTACAGTTGATCAGTACTCACGCTTTTTGGGATGACCTTTGGCATGAAGCTCTATTGCTCTTCCTCCTCGCTACTGCCTACTCAGGGAACAGTTCCCACGACTTCTGTCATGCTGGGTTGATTAATTTACACGTGATGATATTAATCCCAGGATCCAGTTTTCCCCCATCAGGGCATATGACCTGCTGTCATATTCAGGATTCTTGGTCTGTTGTCCTCAATTTCCTGATTTTCTCCTCATCCTTGATAGGAGTTTCTTGCCATTGATGTTTGTTTTGCGGCACAATATAGAATGCTCATTTATTTTCGCCATTGTTTTATCTTTTGAAAACCTCTTAGCTTATATCATTCTAAATTCTTCTCTGGATAGCTTATCCCATTAATTTTGATATTAATTTCTCCAAAATTAGAGCTTAATTGATTTCAGAGTGCATAATGTTGAATATCAAATAAGTCTGAAATTCACCCTCTTGTCCAGCTCACATGTCTAATTTGGAGTCTCAGTACTAATAACTGCTTGATAGCATGTCTGATAAAGATCTTCAGCTCTTCCAACTGATGAGTCAATCTGTGCGCTGGAACCTCTTCTATGGTCCTTCAGGACCCATACTCCCAGTCAAATCCCCGTGGCCAGTCCTTCCATGGAATTACCAGAAATGGTATTCAACCCTGACAAAACCAGATTATCAATTGTCTCAAACAACTTTCGACCAATCCTTCCTCTATTATCAATTTCCAAGTTAAACTTCTAAACTCTTGGATTCAGCTCCATTTTCAAGTTCTCCTACCATCATAATCAAACCTCCTGAAGAAATGCTCTCCACTATTGATCAGTCATTCCTCGCCAGTTTAAACTTGCTTCCAGAGTTTTTTTTCTGACTTGTACATTATTACAAGCCAACTGTTTTGTCAACTTAAATAGCCATCAGAAACAGCAAACATTTCGAACTTCCTCTGCAAAATTGAGGACCAAGTATTTGAGGCTCTATCCATAACTTGGAACCCCTCTTTTACTAAAACATCCTAGATCAAGACGTTGCAGCCTATGCTCTTTTCTTATCCAGCCAAGTTATATAAAGTAGGCCAGAAAGCTTTCAGCCTCACCTGGCTTTCATTGCTCATTCTGCTTATGCTTTCAAGAAGCTCATAGTGTTATCTACAGGATGCCATTCGCTCCCTGCATGACTATCTTGTTTCTGGTGTGTCTCATCGGTATCTTCTGATGGCTTTGATAGGGGCATGATTTGGCAACCACCACCTAGTATCTTTTCTCGATGCTGAACCATATGTCCAATGTTCCTGATGAGCCCATCGGCAACTGCTCAAGACCAAACTTCCAGTTTGGCGCCATATCAAGATTACTTGGGGTTATTCAACAACTGCCTCTTCTTGTTCTGTTGCTTCCCTCCCCAATCTGGGAGATCACGTTTGGCATGTTCTGAAATTTCTATCTCTCTTCCCCTAATCACTTTCTTGTAGGGATCAGCCTCTGCTCAATGAACTTTGTTTTGAGTAGGTCTATCACTCGCTATCATCTGATCTCACATAGATTTTGATGGTTTGTTTACTCCTACTGCAATCCATCCTACCTCCCCTAAATTGGCGACATAGGGGAATCATCCTTGAGTTAAGAATAACCAACAAAAAACAAAAATTATAAAGATATATTTTTCTATGCGTTTTTAATAATTAATTAATTAATTTTTTTCTTCTCTTTTTATTTTGAAACTTGTCCTTTTCTTGGTTAAGCAGTCAATCTTTTCTATTTTATTCCCCCAAACTGGTTCCTAGGTGTATTTAGACCTAACAATTTTCTATGGTTCAGAGGTCTTACTTTTGTAAGATTAACCATCTAGTTTGATTCACCGTCCTTTTTTAAGACTTGACCAAATCATCAGTACATAACCAACTTACTCTTTCAGAAGTCCTTTGGAACTCTTTTTTCATTATTATTAATTCACCACTTTAAGTACTTAGCATAAACTCAATTTACTATCCTTTTTTTAGTACTAGATCAATTTACTATCCTTTCATCCAAGATGTTCTTGATGGAGTAGGCGTCTGTTGCCGCCTTGATAAATAATCTCAAACAAACCTGACCACAATCCATCCAGTTTGTTTCTTCTCCCAAAACCATGCATATTGCAATAGCCAATTTTCCACTTATTAGGTACTTTGATAAGGTCGGTTGGTTCTTATCATCTGTCATTTTTGCTTGAATCCTTTTCTTTAGAGTCATATCAAATGATTGCAATTTAATTTCAATCAGGATATTTGTCAATCAGTTCAGGTAATGCTTGGCACTCATCCACAATGACGGTTCTACCACTAAATATAAAATTTGGTGGCAATGCGGCCTTCCTTCCATATAGCAACTCAAATGCATTTTTCCTGTTGCCGTATGATGACTTATGTTATAGGCAAACGTCATCAAACTATGGTATGTTCCCCATGCGGAAGTTCACCCTGTGACCAGCTTCCTCAGAGTTGCATCCAGCGATTCATTGATCTGTTCTACCAGTCTGTTCATCTCCATCCAGTATGGTACAGACATGATTCCTCAATCCCCTTTATGTCGTTTAATTATGGGATCACATTAGACATGAAATTTAATCCATTATCACTCAGCAAGATCTGCGGGCATCCATGTTGGTATATTAATTGATCTAGGATAAACTTTGCATTGCTAGTAGCATCTACTTTTGCCAGGGCCTTTGTCTCAACCCATCCATCAGATGGTCAATTGCAACTGCCAGGATTTTAACCAGATGAATCCTTCCAATAGTATTTGAATTAGGGGTTTAAGTTAGTTGGGTGTAATTGTTGGCTAATCGCCTAGTTTGATACTTACTAATATTATATGTTTATTAAAGTTTAGGTTTGATGGAAGCTGCGTTCACCACCGAAATGCCATCTGAAGGTTGTTGTGGGAGTTTACAGCGGAAAGCTGATGAATCCGTTACAACTCATCCAAAATGGTTCCATCATCCAAATTGGAGCACTGGTGACTCATGCTGAGGATGCTTGAATTCCTATTATTTATTAATTTATATATGATTAACCAGTGACTTATGCGGAGTATGGATTGACCTAATTTATATTTGGTGATCTGTGAGCAGATCTGGAGGGAATCGTTATGAGTATGAACGATTAGAGTTTTTGAACTGATAGAGAGTTGTAGCATCAAGAGGCCGATGGGTTTTCCAGCAGATGATTGGCCAAAGAGTACTTGGGCGCAGTAGCCCTGATAGTAGTTTAAATAGTCGTTCATTCCCTTCTAATAAGCATCTCTCATTTTCCTATCTTTCCTGTTTCTTTAAGTAGATTTGTGCAACTAGAGTGGGGAAGATAGGATAGGAGATCCTCAAAGGCGCAGGTGATCATGCCTGAAGTGGCTGGCGCTGCCAGCTCACATAACTCCTCCTTATGAGGAACCAGTGAGAACTGGCCAGCTGGCTACCAGTGGTGAGCTGCATAACCACCAACCCTAGCGGGGTGCAGCGCGGGAGGTGCCATAGCCACCCAAGAAGGGGGATGGACTCGCCGAGGCATGCCCAGATGGATTGGTGAAGGGTCGCAAGGGTGGGGCAGCGCGGAAGTGCCTGAGCCGCCCAGGAAGGGGGCAGGACTTACCAGGCACATGGTGAGGACGCTTGGGGCTAAAGATGAAGCTGTTAGTGGTTAGTTAGTAAGTTGGACGCAGGACTTATAAGGGTTGGTAAACCAATGAAGGCAAAATAGCAAAGGGCCACCAGTCTTCATGCTGGTTGGTCTGGCACACTAGTGAATCCCAAGGTCGATTTCGCGACATTGGTGCTCACTACAGGGGGCTTCGCTGGTGGGTTGCTTGAGTAGTTGGAGGTTTTGGTTACAGAGTAGCAAAAGCCACTGGTTAAGACCAGCGCTCCTTTGAGAGGGGCTGGGAGGTCTTAACCCACTATTGGGGTGGGTCACAAAGAAGGATATCATCTGGTTAAGGGGAGGGCAATGTCAGGATTTTAACCAGATGAATCCTTCCAATAGTATTCAAGATTAAGTGTTTCAGTTAGTCAGGTGTAATTGCTGGCTAATCACCTGTTTGATACTATTTGATGTTATATGTTTGTTCAAGTTTAGGTTCAACGGAAGCTGCATTCACTGCTGAAATGCCATCTGAAGGTTGTTGTGGGAGTTTTAGCGTAAAGCTGATGAATCTGTTATGACTCATCTCAATTAGTCCCATTTTCCAAATTGGAGCACTGGTGACTCATGACGAGGATGCTCAAATTCCTATTATTTACAAATTTATATACAATCAACCAGCGACTTATGCTGAGGATGGATTGACCTAATTTATATTCAGTGATCAGTGAGAAGATCTGGAGGGAATCGCTATGAGTATGAATGAATAGAGTCTTTGAACTGATAGAGAGTTGTGGCATCAAGAGGCCAATGGGTTTTCCAGCAGATGATTGGCCAAAGACTACTTGGGCGCAGTAGCCCTGAAAGTAGTTTAAATAGTTGTTCATTACCTCCTAATAAACATCTTTTATTTGCCTATCTTTCCTATATTTTTAAAGTAGCTTTGTATAACTAGAGTGGGGAAGATTGGATAGGAGATCCCCAAAGGCGCAGGTGATCACGCCTGGAGTGGCCAGCGCTGTCAGCTCCCATATCTCCTCCTTATGAGGAACCAGTGGGAACTGGCCAGCTGGCTACCAGTGGTGAGCTGCATAGCCACCAACCCTAGCGCGGTGCAGCGCGGGAGGTGCCATAGCTGCTCAAGAAGGGGGATGGACTCGCTGGGGCATGCCCAGATGGGTTGGTGAAGGCTCACGAGGGTGGGGCAGCGCGGAAGTGCCTGAGCCGCCCAGGAAGGGGGCAGGACTTGCTGGGGCACACGCCAAGGACGTCTGGGGCTAAAGGCGAAGCCGTAGGTGGTTAGTTGGTAGGTTGGACACAATACTTATAAGGGTTGGTACGCCAATGAAGGCGAAATAGCAAAGGGCCACCAGTCTTCATACTGGTTGGCCTGGCACACTAGCGGATCCCAAGGTTAATTTCGCGACAGCAACTATGATGTATCTAACTCCCCCTGTGCTCATCGTCAGTGGTCCTATCATGTCAATGGACACTGTATGCCAAGCAAATATGGGGTGGACCAGTCAGTATCCTTCATGTTCTTGTGCGGCTTGTGCAACTGGCACTCCACACAATAAGTCAGATAGTCCACTAAACTAGAGTTGATGGACTCCCAGATGTAATTCTGGAAAATATGATCAGTCATCTTCCTCAAGCCTCCATGCCCAACAACCTTATGAGTGGCTTAAATAATAGCCACTCATTCTAATGGCTTTGGGCATAGTAATCGCTTCCCATTGATCATCTTGAACCTTGTCATCCATGGTTTTGGTGTTTTCCATCACTTTTCAAAGTGCACCTTGGATTTCTTGGGGCTCATTCCCAATTTCTTCATTAACCATTCTCTGCAATAGCTCAACCACTTTCTGGTATACCACCTGGACCATTGGTAACCATGATAAGCCATCCACATTTTGATAAGAAGCTCCAGCTCGATGGACTATCTTATAATCATAAGCCTGTAGCTTTTGTGCCCATAGGACAAGTCGTCCTTCTATTTCTCTTAAATTGTGAAGCCAACGCAACAAGGCGTGATCTGTCACCAATTTGAAGTGAGTTCCATGAATATACACCTGAAACTGTTTACAGGCGTAAATGACTGCAAGGCATTCACGCTCAGTCACAGTGTAATTCCTCTTAATGGCTGAGAGTATCTGGATCACATATTCCACTGGATGTTTGTCCCCAAGTTCATCTACTTGGCTCAGTATGGCGCCAATCACCTTTAACAAAACATCTGTTTGTATTATAAATTCTCTATTGAAATTTGGATATTCTAAAATCAGAGAATCTATTAAATAATGGCGTAATTCATCTAAGGAACTCTGGGCCTCTTCACTCCAGATGATTCCTTTTTTTGAATCCTTCAATAAATGGAAGAGGGTCTTATGGATTCTTGCAATTTCCAATAAATTTTCTATAATATCTGACCATTCCAAGAAACACTTGGATAATTTGGACATTCTTTGGTACAGCCATTCGCTCTATGGCTTCATTTATCTGGGCTTGATGCTGTAGTCCGCTAAAGTTGATTATGAATCCCGTATATTCTAACTCATTCTTGAAGAAGTGACACTTCCTTGGCTTAATCTTCATGTTAGATGCGTATAGTCATTTGAAAACTTCTTCCAAGTGGTGTAAATTGTCAGTGAACATCCTAATAAACACATTTTTATCGTCCAAGTACACCAGGACGCATGACAACTTCAGGTCATTTAGTATGGCATCCATGGCCCTCTTGGAACATCGCAGGCGCATTACATAGACCCTGGGGCATCTTTGTTGGTTGATATAGCCCCTGCACGGTGATAATTGTGCATTTATCCTGGTCGTTCATTGGCAAATTGATTTGCCAATATCCCAATAGATCCATTGTGGAGAAATACTTTGCTTCTCCCAATTGATCTAGCGCATCATCATTTTTTGGTAGTGTGTACAAATCATTCTTTGTAATCTTGTTCTTCTGATAATCAATCACAACCCAATTAGAGCCATCCTTCTTATTTACAACAAGGATAGGGCTCGACAGGGACTTGATGATGGAACTAGAAGCCCATGCTTCACTATTTTACTAATTTCTTCCTTTACTACTGCTTCAGCCACCTTTGACCATCAAATTGGTCTCATTCTTGTCAGAAAATTACCCTGGTGTCAACTTTGTGGATTACATCTCTCACGCATCCCAAATCATTGTCATCTTGGGATAAGTACTTCCAATACTTGTTGAATAGCTCAAGCACCTCCTCTTGCTATCCGTCCATCAGATCAGCGAGTTGATCTTGATCAACCAATAAATTGATGCTTTCAGTCACCCCTTCTGGTAATCCCATTTCATTGAGAGTCCCAAAAGCATGGAATTTCCTTAATTCAGCCATTGGGACTAGATGAAAAAAAGCAACAATCTTATTATTCTTATTATTCATTGTTTTTTTCACTCAAATTCTCCAGGAGAACTCGAATTTCACTATGGCCCAGCATCATTATTCAAGGAGCCACTCAAGGCTCTACTCTGGACCTCTTCCAGGGGCTTCCGATTTCCCCATACAGCAGCATGGTATCTCCAATGTCAACCCAGTGTCAACTATCATCTGTGATCCCAACGGTAAGGTTCTCATATGCTTAATCCTCAGTGGAATTCCCCAATTTTCTAGGATTTCCGTCAGTATTTCTCACCGCTTTTGGCCAACAAGTTGGTATTGAATTGGGACAATGCCGTCATTGTAGATCAAATTGATGAAGTTATTTCTCCTAGTCAGTGGAGCTTCCCCTTCTTTATGATAAGCCATTGGTAACTTTTAACCTAGTATGGTCAATATGTTATCCAGAAGCTACATATAACTCTTTATTTTCATAGAAACTCTATTTTAATCAGAATAATGTAGCTTTTGTAGGCCAAATCTATTGCTGGAGCGGATACCACTAAGGATCCAAATCAAAGTGGTAGAGATTTATACGCTCACCATGAGATTGTGTTATTTGGCCCAGCTGTCCCACAATCTTTCTTGCGTTATAAATTGGGTGAGATCTTCATCCTCTTACCAGATTGGTCAAAACAATGTTGATGAGCACTCCACTGTCAATTATCGCCCTCGCCCATACTTGATTAAATAGTATGTCTATATATGTACACTCAGAGTATTGTAAGAAACTTATTTACTGAGTGTATAGCAGCATTATTTGCTGAATCAAGGGTGTGATTTATTTGCATCAATAGATCAGGAAATGATTCCTTAATCACGCTAAAGGGGATTGACAGGTTTGCCTCATCTAATTTGACTTCAGTAAATTCTTCTATATTATCTGCAGCTCAAATCTTGTCCACCAGTTGTCATGCATATGGATGAGCAACTTCCTAAATTTTTTGAGGTGAATCTCCTTCACTTTGGATCTTTGTTACCACGTTCACATTTATTTTGATCATTTATGTAGCTGATCCTGTGCGTCATCATCAACAAACAGATCACTAATGTCAATTTCTTTGTGCATTATATTGGGATGATCAGGTTTTCTGCAGCTCTAGACTGTTCCTCGTCTAGGCCATGGGCCCTTTTCCTGACTCCTGTGCAGGTTTAAACTCTTTCACTTGGACCACGTTGATCTGTTCTTTAGATTTCTTGCAGTGTTCAGCGAAGTATTCTTTTCCTTTAAACTTGCAACAGATTTTTTCCTTCTTATTGATCTTCTTAAGCTCTATCAGCTTATTACACAGGACTGTTCAGTTATTCAACTCCTTAGCGCCCTCAGTCCACTTTGTGGGATTTGAATTTCATATTGGATTCAGTATGAAACTTCTATTGAGAGCTTCAAAAATAGCCTTTAATATTTTCAAATGATCCACCATCTGCTAGGTGGTAATCTCCGTTTCAAACATGGTAGATATCATTTGATATAAATTATAATAGGGCCAAAGGGGTGCTTGTAGTACAATCCGTGCATTGAAATCATCCAGCAGTTTTGCTCCAACCAAGTTCTGTAATTCTTGGTATAAAATGATTTGCAAAACATTTTAAGGATTCATCCTTCTTGATTTGATTTCCCGAAAATTCTTGCTTGCGCTTCAACATGCGCGTGGGACTTCCAAATTCTTTTATAATGGCCACCTTGGCCTCTGAGTATGACCTACTGTCCCCCTCTAGATGGGGCAACACTAGGTTCTAACAATCGGTATCCAAGCAATTCTTCACTGTCAAAACATTTTGACAATTGCTGTAACCAAACATTGTCATGTCAAATAATTGGAAAAACGCAGGGGCGTTATCCCAATGGAAAGTAGGTAATTTTGGTGTTGCTTTTAATTCCTATAAAGTTTCTATAGCCACCACTCTTGGTTTGGCTACTCTACTAACTTGAGGAGTAATTTTGGGAGTCATCTTTAAAATGGCTGAGAAAGTGGGAAGCATATTTTTTGAAAAGTGTTTTTTTCCAACTGGAGTCTGTGGAGTTCTATCTTTGGCGCCTATTGCCGCATATGGGTCACATTCACAATTGTGAGTCTAAAACTCCCCAAATTTCTTAATAAGCTGCTCAATATCTAAGCTGATGCCCATAATCAAACGCAATCTGCTTCACAATCTGTCTTCAAGAATATGTCTTCTCAAACTAAATCTCCTTTATTTTTCATCAATGTCGTTACTTTTCAAGTAACTCATTGCCAAAACTAGTGACGTTTTTGACCCCTTCCTTGATCTTGGTAAATCTCTCCTCCAAGGCAGCAAAGTCTTGATGATCTTCAGAATTCAATGCGTTCTGGTTGATGGTTACCAACTCCATCCAGAGTTTTCTTAATTTGTTTTGATAACATCATGTCTTAGTATATCCTACTCAAATACCCCCTGTAGTGAGAACCAGTTTGTTTTAAACCTTAGGGTTTCACTAATTGATAGTTTCTCAAAATTATTAACTGCATTGGTTCAATGTTGTACAATTCTCACGTTAACTGATGATATATATACAATTGATAATTGTATGAAGACTATTATCCATAGTTAAATAGATAACTAGTGTTGGGTCCAACGCTTGACCAATATTCCTCCTCAAAGTACTTGAGATTTCTTCAATAGGGATTTTTTTCCCTTATACCACCTAACTTGATCCACGCTCAGATCCTAGTTTACAGACTCTCTCTGGTACATAGTTGGCAGCATTTCCCATCTCTGCTCAGCTTCTAATCTCTGATCCTCAATCCTTAACTTAATCCTAAAGAGTCACCAATTAAAGCACACGGAAATAATTTCCTTGAAGGAGAATAGAACTAGAAAAAAAAATCTGCTAATTACTCAATGTTTTACATTAATAAATAATTTGGTAATTGATGTTTTTTATTAAGTGGACTCTTAAGGGATTGTTTATAATGGGAATTTGGCACACAACCCTCGGCTGGCACCTCAATGATGAAATAGCAGCCGTTGCAACTGAATTACCCATTCTCGTCTCAGCAGCAATGGTCTTCCCCATCCTGCTTAGGATTTTATCATTAGACATCCTCAAGACCTAAGTTGGAAAGAGTCAGAAACCATGTCCTCAAAGTTTTCCTCTTAAACCTAGTGAACCAACCTTTTTTGGCAAGCGACCTGCTTAGGTAATGGGACTTGTTATCCATTAAGGCAGGTCGTGAACCAACTGGTTGAATCACTTGTTGCAGGTGGCATCACTCGCCTCATAACTTGAACCTTAAATTCCCAATTGGTTATTGATGAAACCTAGCTCATCCCAAACGGTACACCTGATAATTAATCATCAATCAAAAATAAGATGCCCCTATTTTGTCAGCAACTCTGACTGATAAGATCTTAAGCATTCACCCAGATCAATCTCTAACGGATCTAACCAGGGGAATCACCTAAAATCTCCATTTAATGTCACAAAAAATCAGGGTCCACTGATATTAAATTCACTTTGCTATAGGGAATTATCCCTAGTGACCCCTGGAAAACTAGTCAGCTGGGAATATGGGCAAAAATCCCAACAACCCCATATACAAAGTGTGGTCAAGGTTACTTTCAGAAATTAGCTTACTGATCATATCAGGAATGATGTTCCTAAACCAGTACTTTCCACACTTGTCCCCATGTGGTTCTTATCTGCATATCATCAGAATGGAAAAGCCTTGAAGACTATAGTTTCTTTCATGGGTATTGGAATACCTACAATGGAAGCCCAATATTTATTTGTCACATTGATTGTCTGACAAATATTGATGAATGCAACAGGAGTAGGGCCACCATGAGTACTAGCCAGAGATTCCCAAAATTGAAAAATTATTGTTACAAGATATCCAGAGGACTTCTTAAATTTACAAGTAAATTTTTATTTTTAAATTTTTTTTAAACTGAGATGATGGAAAGGGAAAAAATGGAGCAACAGTGGTACCTGATGGGGACCGCTGCTCTATGTGCTCACTGAATGGGGAACTGGAACTAAGCGCACTACTGTCAAGAATATTTTGCAATTAAATTATGGCAGATTAAAGTTCTAAATAGTTGTTATTCCCACCTATGATCTGGCCTGCTCAGTCAGGTAAACATTGAATTTTCTGAAAAGAATATTCATTTCCCATACATTGATGAATCCCCCCTCAGGTTGGGACCATCTAGTACTAAAAAATATTCATTTCCCATTCTCACGCTTGGTGCAATGGTGATGATTTCACCAGTAGATGACAGGTTGCACCCATGGACAGGACACATAGGGCTTGTTTCATCTATTATGGAAGGGGTTTGTCACGCCCATACCTGGTGGGGATGGACTCATTCATAATACCAATGGTGGGGAAGAGCTGATGGAGACTTTCAAGTCCAATAATGACTTAATCAATCTAATTTCGCTGGTTACTAACTTCTTTCTGCCAGCAGAACTTGAAATGATGGAGGGCACCTCTCTGGGACAAGCGCTATTCACCTTCCACTGGTGATGGCTTCTAACCACAGCTACCTCCTGAAACACCTCCCAAAATTTACCACCGACTCTTGGGTGTTTAGAAGAGGCAGAAGAGGCACAATTCATGTTGATACATTGTTACCCACCTCTCATCTACCACATGGGCTAAATTGCCCATGGTAATAAGAGTGATGGCTATTAGCTTCTTAACAAATTTAGTCCAGAGTGGGAATTTCTCAAATTCAGCTTCGAGGGTTGTTCCCACAAGACTTACACAAGTTATATCATCAAAGTAATGAATATTCTATTATCTACTATTGATTGATCCTTACCACCCCAGCAGTGCTAAGTCCAATTGCTAATTCAAATCAATTACCTCACTTTAACAGCTGGAAACAATAAAAAATTTGATTTATTTTTATTCTCTTACCTCAGCACTGCCATAAATATATCAAATTAATGTTTTACCAATTATCCTTGGCCATTCACTAGCATCTCATTTAATAGGCTAATTGCACTATGATGCAAAACCCTGAGTTTAAAGTTATAGTTTCTCTGCTTTCAAGGATATTTATGCAATTGTCTCAAAATCACTAAGTGCTACTAAGCTATCAGTTGTTTTGAACCAATAGGAATCAAGGAATTTAGTGATTATAATGAGAAGACTGCCATTTAGTAAAGGATCTGGATTTTCTACAAATAGCTTTTAATAAGCCTACAGACAACCCTGGATGTTTACTACAAGCCCAATCTACTGTCAGTATCTATGATTACAGTGTGCTTTATTTTCATATACAATAAAACCTAATTAATATAAAAAGGTTATATTGTGTTTCTAAGGTTTTTGTCATCATCAGAACACCTTTTTACCAAGTGCAAACTAACCTGCCCAGTTAAGATTTGATACCTAGTGTGAGATTTTGAGGATTAGCTCGCTTATAAATGTAATCCTGTCTCATTAGCTGGGAAGAGTTTCAGCTGATAAATCCTTGATTGTGCTATGTGTCTTACAGTATTTCCTAAACGTTTGGAAGCTCACAAAGCTAAACAACAGTAAATGACTCTTCTGGTCTTCTTTTGGGTATATTTTCCCTCTCTAATCAGAAACTCTCCAGACACAGGTAATTATGACAAGCTCCCCTGAATGCTTGTCTACACTTCATAGTATAGAAGTCAAATTAAGATAAGACAATATAAGATGAAAAATGAATACATGGAAAGATAATTCCATTTTAGGGCCAGGCGCTGGTATTTTATACCTCTAGAGCATCTCCTGGTCATACTCATCTATTAGATGAGCTTATTAAAAAACCATACCAATCCGCTTTGGATTATGTCAGTGGTTATTAAAATATCCTCAAGTTAATTTAGCTCTTTTTTTTTAGTACTAGATGGTAAGTTAATTTAGCTCTTGAATTAACTAAATTACAATTGTTTCATCCTGATTGGAGGCACTACTACTCTTGTAATTGGGAAGATTATTAGAGCTAATATTAGCACCTCAGTGGTGTAAATTCGCCTCTCAATCAGTCTGATTATATTTTGTCATACAGCTGATGAAATACAAATAATGGGGTGAATAAAAATATAGAGTAAAAATTATGATGCGCCCCTAATTGGGATGGTGGCAGGTTATCAATAGTACTAAATACTCCATATTCAGGCCATCCATGTGCAAGTACTATTGTGCCTATTACAATGATTGACATACATTAAAATAGAACTCATTAATCGTTTTTGCATTAAAATTGTAAATGCAATTAGGTTTGTGCCATAGATTCACTTGGTTCACTTAAATGGACCCAATAATTGGCCATAATGTATTAATATCATAGCTAATTTTAGCTACAATAATTGACAATTTAAGTACAATTGAGGTGGTTTTAGAATGAAATTAGTATGCATATAAATTGGGAAGGATTAAAGGATCCATTAATGGGAGAAATCTATTAGCATTGATGGTTTTCTCAAAGGGTTTATTTTTGAGTCAACCATCAGAATCTAAAACCTAGGTGTCAAATTCAACAACTATTATACCGAATTTTAATATGTTTTGACTAACACAAAAAGGTAGCATGCTCTAAATATTAGGGTAAATACCCTTATCTACCATCATATATATACTAATTATAATACCTATTTATTGAGGTTGGTTAGCCTGGCAGGGTAATTCTAACTTCCATTATAGTTCAGGTTTTGTTCAATACCTGCACTGGCTATATAAAGTTATTGTGATATTTGTCCCAAGGTTGACCTTCCTCAATTACTTTTATATTACCTATTTATTACTACATATTTCTACATACTAAAAGTTTGTGATATTATGTGAAAATTATGTAAAGATATAGCATATATATATATATATATGTTCATGTTAACTAACTAATAATGTCTGCATGCAGCAAACATGTTTGCATAAACAATCTAACTAGAGTTCAAATAGTTTTATTTATGATTAAAAATATCTCATATAAAGCTCTAACTGTCTTATCAAACCTTAACAGAAATCATCTTATAAAATTCTTTATATTTTTAAAATTATATATATTTTTATAAACAACTACTTTTATATATACAAAAAACAATAAGGTATCTTATCAGTATAAAGTATTTTTTAAATAGGCCTGCTTTTTTCAGTTGATCATGCCTTTCAATCTCTTGATGATGGATTCCTATGTATGTTTGAGGGTTGAATCCAAAAATTACCTTAGTTTCTTTCCATCACATCAGAATTTTTGCAAACTATAATTTGATTAATTTAGTATATGTTGAGAATTATCACAAATATGAGACTCAATGATAGAGTGAACTAAGTTTGTTTTGTAATAAACGTATTATTTTGTGGCTTATAATAGACATAACATAAAAGAATACTTATATAGAAAATAAAAACTCACAATTTTAGTCATTGTGTTGGCATCCTTTTGGACCAGCCAAATGTGTTATATATCAAAAAATCACAAATATAATACGTACTGACAGATTAAAGTACATAGGAAATGCTACCATTGTTTGTTTATGATGTAACAATTTTTTGACATCATAAACTAGCAGATTGCGGCACTTTTGTCACTAAACATGCTGTACATCTCAACTGTCAGTGTTGGAGCTACCATTGGTACTTATCCTTTGCAAACAAAAGTATTTGTCATCAGATATATGCTATAAAGCAAACATACAGTGTTTGAAATGGCTTCAAGAGGCTGTAAAAAGTATGCAGAATCCTTATGTTACATTTGTGGTGAGTTAATGGTGTCAAGAAAATAAGACATTTAACATCATTTGTGTTGCAAGTGTATCTTGCATATTTCATTATAAAACTAGGAGATCAAGACATAACTTGGGCACCCCACTATGTTTGAAATACATGAGTTGATGGACTGAGACGGTGATCAAAGGGTGAACAACATGCTTTCAGATTTTGCATTCTGATGTTCTGGTTAGATCCACAAATAATAGTGATAAATGTTACTTTTGTTCAACTTATGTTCACAGTTTCAATGTAAAGAATAAAAAGAGCATCACCTATCCAAATCTGCCATTAGCTTTACGTCCTGTTCCTCATGGTTCAGATGTACAAGTGCCTATGCAACCAGGACACTTACCTGAAGTTAATGGTTCAGAAATTGAATTAAGTGAAGAAACCAAAGATAATGAAGAGGAGTACAAACCTGGCAATTTTGCTCCACAACCATCTACACAAACTGAATTGAACAATTTGATTCATGACTTATATCTGACCAAAGAGGCTTCAGAATTTCTTGGTTCAAGGCTTAAAGATAAGAATTTACTTGCAGCTGGTTCTCAAATTCCTGGTTCAGGTACAGAGAAAGGTTTTTATTTGATACTTTTTGGAAGCAGACTTAATATTCTGCAATGATGTTTTTGGACTGTTTAAGATTGTCAGACATTTTCCTTTTTGACTTAAGAAAAAAAATGTTGGAGGTATTAGTGCTCCCAAATCTGCCACCATGATTGGCCCATCACCTGCCCAATCTTCAAATAATATTGTGGATATCAACAATATGAGTACCCACAGTGAAAAGACCTTAGCGAATTCTTGGTGGAATCCTAACTATCAGAAAAATACAGTTTATCACAAAAGTCAGCTTAAAAAGGTAATAACTAATAATAGGATTACTCTGAAATCTTGGCCAAATTTGAGTAGTTCAATATCGCATGGATCTGAACCTCTGCAAGGTGAGAAGTTTTTACCCATCGATGATTGGGTGCAAATTAACCAATAATTACCATATGAGTCTGACCACCACCGAGGTGAGAAGATTTTACTCAATGCTGATAGGGTAAAAATTAACAAATCATTACCACATGAATCTGACCACCTCCAAGGTGCAAAGATTTTACTCAATGATGATAGGGTGCGAATTAACCAATCATTACCACCTGAGTCTGACCACTGCCGAGGTGAGAAGATTTTACTCACTGTTGATTGGATACAATTTATCAAATCATTACCACATGGGTTAGTTTTGCCTCAAAAATTTATCTTCAAACTGATAGGCCAAAGACCTATATTTCCTAATTTGGATGACTCAGCTTTATATTCTTTTGCCTCAAATACCAATGGTCTCAAAATTTGAACTAGTTTAAATAGAAAATACTAGTATCAAGAAAAGGACCTTTTCTGGTTTTGCCCTGCCTAAACAATAAAAAACATAAAAAATTTACCAAGCGCTATCTATTACTTTTATTATAAAGTAAAATTAACACTTTAAACAAATTATTTGTGGCATCCATTGGTGGATCCCACAAAGATATTCAACATTCCGTATGAAAGCACTGATTGAGACTATTCATTAATTTGTCAAAACAAAGCCTTAAAGTTGCCTGCTTCACAATGGAAACAGGTATATGTCAATACCCATAGGGCATTCTGTACACTTAATAGAATGATACAACAATTTAAAATTTGTTCTCCAGAAAAGTAAGTACAACTATCATAAGTGGATCATATGTGGTGATCTCAAGTATTATCAATGATCCTTGGACAGCAAGGTGGGTACACAAAGTTTCCTTGTTTTTATGTGGGTGGGATAGCAGAGACAGGGAAATCATTAGAAACAGAAAGATTGGCCATAACGAGCTTTATTGGAGCCTGGAGTAAAAATGTGCTCCAAAAACGTCTCATTGAGTTAATGAAACTTCTCCTTCCACCTCTACATATTAAATTAGGCTTGAATAAGCAATTTGTGAAAGCCTTACCAAAAGATAGTATATGGTTCCAGTACCTTTGTAACAATTCTACAGTCTTGTCAACCTCAAAACTAAAAGAAGGTGTCTTTATGGGTCCAGACATTAGAAAACTATGTAAAGATGGAAATTTAAAAGAAAGTTGAAAGTTGTTGAAAAAGAAGTCTGGGTCGCCTTTAGAGACGTAGTAACCAAGTTTCTGGACAACAAGAAAAAATCAAATTTAAAGTCTATTGCTGAGACTATGCTGCAGAAGTACCAAAATTTAGGCTGTTCCATGAATTTGAAGGTTTATTTCCTACATTCACATTTGGACTACTTTCCTGAGAATCTGGGTGCTATTAGTAAGAGATGAGTGAGTGATTTCATCAGGACATCAAAGAAATGAAAAAGCATTGCCAAGGAAAGTGGAATACTAGAATGAGGTGTACTATTGCTGGATGTTGCACTGAGATGATCCCAGAAGAGCACATGCATGAAAAAGCCTGAAACAAAGCATGGCTGGTCTAAAAAGTCATTGACAAAATGACTAAAATCATAAGGTCTTATTTTCTGTATTTCTGTATTTTTATACCTTTATAATATATTATATTATGTCTATTATATGCCATAATAATATGTTTTATACAAAACAAACCTATTCCACTCTGTCATTAAGTCTCATACTTGTATAATTTTTTATCATATACTACATTTGGCAAATGTACGATTTACAAAAAATTCTGACGTGATGGAAAAAACTAAGGTTATTTTTTTGGATTCAGCGCACAAGCATACAAAGTAATTAATCATTAAAAATTACAAAACAGCACCATCACAGGCTTGTGTAACAGTACGTTATATTCATCCTGCTTGATATTATCTTCATTTTTCTGTATCAGTTGAAATAATTCTTTTTTTCACTATCCTGGAGATGTTTGGGAATTTAGATCTGTTGTAAAACTTTAAGGCATATTTAAGTGTTAATTTGATCACAAGAGGCCATCAAAACTCATTTTGTAATGGTTTAAATGTGATTTCAGTATCTTTCATCGAACAAAAAAATCTTTATTAGGCTTTGGTGATAACAACTTGAAATTTAGATGCTTTCTGGGTTTCTGCACTCAGTAACTCAAGAAAATCTTATGTGGGGCTTCAGGGGTAGTTACTTGTGCTTTTGGGGTTTTTGCACTCATGGAAACATCAAAAACTTCATCAGGGATTCATGGGTAGTGAAAAAATCTCCAAACTGTGATTCTTAAACAGCTCATTCTTCCAAGTTAGGGTTACCTGGTTAGATGGTTAGATTCCAGGGTGTCATCCCTGCCAGGTCACCACATTGTCAGGCCAGCTCCTTACCAGGATGATGATGACTTGAGGTTCAGATGACACCTCAGATGTTGTTTTATCATGTGTCACAGTCATCATAGGTAAGCTTGAGTAATATGACACTCAGTCCATAATAGTGTTATTGTGTAGCAGGGATAAATTTAAAGAAATACAAACATGAGAAGTTAGATGTAGAGAATCTTTATTACTTTATTGAAGATTATGAGCAGGCTTTTGTATTTGATAAATGGAAAATTATAAAGGGGAAAGGTTAGGGGAGGATACCCCTGTGGTAGAATAGGGACCTCTACCGCTGCCTCCCTGAGTTCAATCCCAGTAGTGAACTTTGGGTAGGGGACAATTATGACTGTGTTGGCATTGCGCACCAATGCCTTGAACTGAGATAGCAAATAGCAAAGGCGGTCCATGGAGTTCCTGGCCTATCATATGCCATGCATGGAGGTTTTCCGTGTTTTATCCTCCTTTCCCATTTTTTCACTTCCCCTCATTGGTGCTGTATCATCCCCAGGTCAGCCCACCTCAAATAAAAATTAAAGTGGAAAGGTTTTGGAGGGTCTAAAAGAAAAATCAACTAAAAATGAATAAACGGCTAAGGGAATAAGACAAAGGAGGGGACATATGCCAATGGATTGGCGATCTCAGCTGTAGCATGACATTGAGGTTTGATTGTATAAACCTGGCTATCTAAAGATATAATTGTCAGTAGAATCTTGACATAAGCACCAAACAAAGTTATATTGTTTTAAAATATTGCTTAATATCATTACATATGATCCTTCATTATAAGGATATAAGATTTGGAAAAGTTTTAATGACACCAACCATTTACAGAATCTAAAAATGTTTATAACTAATTTAAACTAAAACCCCCCCCCAATATTATATAATATTATAACTATTTTTAAGTTTTTTTAATATAAAAAAGTATGCTAGTGACCTATAGCTATAAGGACTAGAAGCAATCTTTAGTTATTTCTTAATTTCTTAACTAAACTACTTTTTTAGAATACTAAAAGTAATTAATTTTCCATCTAGTACTAAAAAAAGTAATTAATTTTAAATTAGAAATGATGCTTTTTTGGGGTTTAGTGCTGTTAGGATTTTATCCAGATGTAATCTTCCAATGATTTATCATTATTTAGGATGAAATAGGCCAATCCAAGTGGAATGGTTTATTAACTAAATTTGGTATGGTTAATGATTGCTTGGTGAGTTTCTCCCAAAATTGGATTTGAGCTGAATCTATGCACTCTGCCAAATTTGGAAGTTAAAATTGAAAGGAGCCAAGTGCTGGCCAAAATTTTTGTATGGATCACCAGTGACTAATAGCCAAGGATGATCCAGTTAGTATGTCAGCGTAATATGTGCTCAACACCAACTGCCATTTGTGGACCGTTGTGGGAATTTCCAGCAGAAAGCTGATGTATTTGCTATTAACAATCCAACTATGATTTTTCTGCCTGTACTAATTATTTGATGCTGGCAGAATCTGACAAATGTGAGTTTGAGGCAGCTGAGGTTGTCAACAAGGAGTTGCGCTAAAAGACAATGAGGACTTGCTCCTTGCAGCAGTTAACTCCAGGATTGCCAGCTGGAACTGGCAGCACATCACCCCCCAGGGTCGAGCTCTGATGGCCAATGTGTTCCTCCTCTCCAAAGTCTGGTTCCTAGCGCACGTCTGCCCATTCACAGATGCCTTTTATACTCAGCTCAATGTACTCCTCCGCTGTTGGATCTGGGGCTCAAACCATCCATCAATGGCCCTCTCAACCTTTGCCCGACCCTGCAATGAAGGGGGCCTAGGGCTTCTGGACACGCGATCCCACGCCACCACAATCTTCCTGAAGTTCCTATGGCCAATTGTCTGCTGGGACGCGACCCCCATGCCCCAATGGGCGCCCGCCCTCCGCCAGTCAGTGTCAGCAGCTCTGGGTCTTCCTAGAGCATCTCTGACCTCATTAGGGGAGTGGCTCACAAACCACCCAGGCCATCGCCTAAAACCATCCTCATCCCCCTACTGAAACCAGGCTCTCCTTGCCCTGAAACGAGTAGGCGCGCGGATCCACCATGCCTTCCCATACAGAAGGGAAGGCCCTGGCCTCAGCCCCCATCGCCATGCAATTGTGCACAATGGACAAGTTGTCACAACTCGCCTCAACCCCCAAGATCGTCCTCCCATCCGCCCAAGACTCCTTGAGCTCCTCCCTCCCTCCGTGAGATTTGACCTTAAGGAATTGTGGAAGGACGTCTATCACCCCATCCTGTCAGCAAAAGTGTCCAACGCCTTATGGAGGGTTCTCCACTGTTCATACAGGACAGGGGACTAACTGGCCCTACCTTCCAGCACCGAAGCTGCCCCCGCTGTGTGGAGCCTATTGACTCCCACCTCCATCGTTTTTTCGCCTGTCCAGGTGTCGCCGCATTTTGGCCAAAGGCCCGCGCGCTCCTCCATGCTCAGCCCTGGTCCAGACACCCTGTGCAAGACCTCATGTTTGAGCAGACATTGCCTGGTTGCCACTGACCCCTCCGTGTCCTCGCCTATGCCACAGCCATCTGGATTATCCATAACTCCTTCCTTCGTGCTGCCTTTGACCAGCAGGTGTGGACCCTTCCACACATGATCACCCACTTTCAGGTACACTTTAAGATGGCCCTGAAGGTCTGCACTATGTCGCCAACCCTCCCCCGCTCAGTTGTCACTGCAGCACGGCTCTGGCGCGCAAACCCCCCTCCCTTTCTCGATGCCTCCTCCCTCCCCTTCCCTCGCCTCAGGCTCTTAGGAGCCCAGGCGTAATTCAATAAACATCGATGAATCCCCCCTTGGGTTGGGACCATCTAGTACTAAAAAAAGAGGCAGCTGAGGTTGTCGCTAGTGCTAAAAAAAGAGGCGGTGAGGTTGTTTCTGGTGTCTCATGTTTATTAAATTAACTATTGCCTGACTAAGGTGATTCACATTCAATCAACTGAGATAAGTCAAGATGAGATGTTGGGTAAGATGCCAAGATATTCTGAGCCAAAGGAGCAATTGAAGAGGTTTCTGGCGCATGATAAGCAACTCAAAGGTTGAATCCAAATTTGATGTTTATTTATATTAGTTATTTATATGATTCACTGGTGACTTAAGACTGAGGATGAGCTGAAACTAATATTCAGTCATTGAGAAGGATTGGATGAGAGGGTTGACGCCAGGGAAGAGAGTAGTGCAGTGGAAGGCTGAAAGAGAGGTTGGCTGGAAGAACTAGCAAAGAGCTGATAGATCAGCGGTGGGCGCAGTAGCCCTTTTGTAAATAGTATAAATTCCTGGCGCCTCCCTCTCTTTAAATATCACCTTTTGCTTAATCTATCTTTTGATTTAAGTTTGTTATTTATTTCATTGGTTGATAGTTAGGCTAAAGGATCCCCATATGGCGCAGGTGATATGCCAAGGGGTCAGCTGGTGCTTCTGGCCCCATCGCCTAAGGTGAAATTAGTAAGGGCTTACCAGTCTTCATACTGGTTGACCTTCCAACTAGCAGAGCCCACAGTTGATTTTCTGACAAGTGCCACTAAAAGTTTTGTTAGAGAACTTAACTACAAGTGCCTTTGACCCCTGCTAAAGCTTCTATAATAAACTAATTGAAATTACATTATGCCATTTTAAAAATTATAAAAATGTTTTATATTAATAATATTTTTAATTTCTAGCTTACCTACAAAGATATATGGTTTTAATTTACAATCAAATAAACTCTGGTGAACTAGATAGATGAGTATATTATCTTTGATTACTAATACCTCCTAATTTTAAATCAAGTATTCTTAAAAATGGTTTTGAAATAGCTCAATACTAATGGTTTAAACAATGTAGCAAGTAAAAAAATCTGCTTCTGTTATATTTCAATAGAAGCTATATTACTAAAATTAAAAGAGATATATCACTTAATTTGATTTAGTAAGGAATTAAACAAATTTCAGAAAAATTTCTTTTCAAGCAGTAGGCTCCGCTAGTGTGCCAGGCCAACCAGTATGAAGACTGGTTGACCCTTTGCTGTTTCACCTTTATAGGCATACCAACCCCCTATGAGTCCACGTTTAACCCACCAACAGAAAACCAATGACTTTTCCTTAGCTACAGGGTCCATGGTGTGCCCCAGCAAGTCCTGCCCCCATCCTGGGTGGCCAAGGCACTCACACACTGCCCCACCATCCTGACCTTCGCCAACCCATATGGCCATGCCCCAGCGAGTCCTGCCCCATCCTGGGTAGCCAAGGCACTCCCACGCTGCACTCCACAAGGCCGACGACCAGTCAGCACATCATCATTGGTGGCTGGTTGCCCACCAGGTTCCTGCCAGTTCCTCCTATGGGATGGTATGGGAGCTGCCAGCTCAGCCACTCCAGGCACGTCACCTCACACCAACTTCAGGGATCTCCAATCCCAAATTATCTTAAGAAAGCTGACAAACTACTAAAAATCAAAATAAATATGGTCAAAAGAGAGATCTTTATCTGGAGGAAAGAATAGCTATTTATAATATAGGCTACTGCACCTATGAAACCCCTTGGCCATCCAAGCCAGAACTCTAATAAATTGTCATTATTCATGGTAGCAATTCCCTCCCAATCTGCTTGTCTATTCACAAAATTATAAATTAGGTTGATCCATCCTTGGAATGAGTTTCTGGTCGATCATATATAATTTATCAAATATAAATAAAACTTTGAGCATTCTTTGCATGAGTTGTTGGTGCTCCAAATAAGTAGCTGAATCATAGCTGTGTGATTTGGTAATGATACTTCAACTTTCCGCCAAAAATCCCACAAAGACCCACAAATGGTCAATTGGCGGTAAATGCAGATTCTTCTAAACTAAATCAATTTCACAATTACTACATTAAATAATATCAAACTAGGCGATTAACTGGCAATCACGCCCAACTAACTGACTCCCCTAATTCTGATATTATTGGGAGAAACTCATCTGTTTAATTTCTTGTTAAAAAAGAAAAGGTTTTTGATACTATGGTCCCTAAAATAAATTATTATTATCAATGAAGAATAAAATGATCTGATTATATTTATAATTATTAATAAATTTTAAAAACTGAATTGCATGCTTATAATAAATTATTGCATAGGAACTAAGATACTTATTTATGTAGTACTAGATATTTAAAATGCTTATCATTTAGACCATTTTTAATGTTAATCTTCTGGTCTATTATTAATCTATACATGAAACTTATTCCAATTAGTCCACAATCTTTATCAAGTGATAAATTTTCTAAAGTTTCATATGATAACAAAAAACTAATTTTCTTTTATTCTTGCACCCTTTTTATAGATAAAAATATCAAAGGTAACTAAAGTAGATTTATAGTCCTAAAGGGTCTCAACAGTGATCAAAGTTTTATTATATCTTTTATATATAGCATACTTAAGATGAATGTAAAATTTGTAGGTAGTGGGGCAATTGATAAGCACAGAATTGTGTCAATGGAAGAAGAGGAAAGCTTACCTAAAACTAGAGTACCTTTATTTAATCTTGGTACTATTAGGGGATGCTTCATGAAGGGTTATAATAAACAAACAAAATTATCTTTATCATCATATCTTTGTTTAAAATATATATAAAATTATTGAAATTATGGTATCTATAATTCGCTTAAACCCATTAAAACACTTCAATTTCAATTTATTTGAGGTACGCCAACCAGGGGATGGACAGTACCAAACACAACACTCAAAATGACAAAACAAAACTACTAACCATGTGGGAAGCAGAAACTGCTAACCCACCATGGCAGAGGGTGAGGAGGGGTCGGGGGGTTGTTTTTCAGAAAGACCCACCTCAATCAAGGGATGTTGGTTACAGTACTGGATCAGAGCAGAGAGCCAGGGCGTTGGGGCATCCACATAGTGGGGGTTGAGGTCAGCGTAGTAGGAGTTTTCCTCTTCCGCATCAAGGTAATGGCAGGAAAGTGTTTTAACAAAAGCTGCGAGGAGAACTTCAGCTTCTTTGCAGGCTTCAGGAAGTTGGGTGAAAAGGGAGATACTGTGACGGGTGATTTTGGCTGAGGGGTTGAATGAAGCAATCGTTGCGACATTCATAACAGCAACTTCAGCATCATCAAATAGTTTCAAGATGTCACTGCAGGGAGATTCAGGGAAGTTGGGGGGAAGAAGAGGGTGGGCAGGCCATGCTGGAGCTGAGCCACTGACCAGGCCACTAAAATACTTAGAAGCTTAGAAACAAACCAATTAGATCAAGGTTGGAAAAGAGCATACAACATTTTATATACTATTTTTTGTGTAAAAATGATATTGAACAGGAAGTAGAAATCTCTGAAATATATACAAGATCTATAAGATCATTTATCATTATATTAATAATTGAAAGAGTATGGAAGTTAATACACCAGGTAGTTACTATAACAGCAAAAAAGTATCACATCTATCTGGATTTAAATAAGATTGCTCCAACTGATAGTGTATTAAAGGTGAAGGTATTCAAAAGTGTCATGAAAAAGCTGGCAAACTTAAAACAAAGGAGTATAAAGTATACTAAATATTTGACAAAATTTGCATAAGAAAACACTAGAGTGGACTAGATTCTTTCTATTTATTTGTGGTAAGCTGACCAGGGGACAGACATTACCAAAACTAAAAAATTAAAACTAAAATAATGTAACTAATTGATTCAAACAAAATTCCCAAATGGGCAGATTGAACGAAATATTTTAGATAAAAACAACCAACCAGGTGGGCAGTGGAAACCACTTATCTTTCCATGGCAGAAGGGAGGGTGGGATTGGGGGCTCATCTTCAGCAGTAACTTCCTCATCCCAGAGTAGTGTATGTGTCAAGGCAGATAGCAAGGGCGTTGGGGCATCGGTGTCATGTGGTTAAATATCACTGATGATTGGTATTTCATGGAAATTGCCAGCTATAAAAATGGTACTGATATATTCAGCTAAAGCCTCTTTGGCTTTAATGTGTGCATCTGAGAGTTTAACAAATGTAACAATATTGGTTCAAATAATATTAGCTTTTGGATTCTGTGCTACAGTTACCATGTTCCAGATAGCATCATTGACATTTTTGTGCAACTGCTTCACTGTTATTATACTCTTTGGGGTGAGGGTTGAGGGGATAACTAGAGGGGGAATACCTCTTGTGAGCATTGCCACTGACTTGTTGACAGCTTTGTGGAGGGGATGTCAATCTGGTGTTGCAGCTTCTTTGACTGCAAGCTGGTGTTCACTGAAAAATGATTCATCATTTGGCTGTGGGGTTTATAGATGAGGGGGTATTTGGCATTTCATTCTGCATTAATGAACAGCTCAATTTGCAGAGATGGTTCTTCAATGAGCTTACCTGATTTGTCAATTTCAGCTATAACTCCCATGGGATCTGATTGTATTGAATTGGGGAATTGTACTACAGTTGAGGTTTGATTGATTTGTTGGAGGAAGCATGGGATCAAACTGGGGTCCAAGCTGGTGCTTGATTGGAGGTTTTTGTGTGGCACAGGGCAAGGAGGAGGCTGATTGGTGGCTGCAGGTGCAGCTACAGCCTCAGGTTTTGGGAAAGGGGGAGGTAGGAATGTACCCTCACATTAGAACTGGTATGGGGTGGGTAGAAGATTGGAGGTCAGCAGATGAATAATCTGATCTGTTAGAAGTAGCTAAGGAGGTGCACTTGCATTTCAAGTGGTCCAACTCAAAACAGGATGGACAGATTATCCACCTGCCCTCAACATGGGCCTAAAATGGATGGTCAAGGGTAGAAGGAATAATGGCATGAGGGGGAAATGACACTGCAATTTACTAAATTCAGGGCTTATCATGGCATATGCCCAAGGCCCAGTGAGGTGTGTGACCCCATTTGAGACCACAAATTGTAAGATAGGGTTGGAGTCATAGGCTGCCAAACCATCTATAAGCTCCTGGTGGAGCACTGCAGAGGGGAGGTGGGTGGGCAAATCAGCAAACTGGACCACCAAAGTGGTGTCCGCTTGGAGCTAGGTCCAAATTGTAGGAAGAGGAGTACCCTGGAATACCAGGGGCACAGTTGCTTCAGTGGCAACATCAGCTTCACAGGTGAAGCTGAGGTTAAAATACCCCTTTTAGGGGTAGAAATCTATAAATCCAGTGGGTATCATCACTGCCTGTGCCATTTTGATAATAGCTTGATTGTGGTATGGGAAGAGTTTCCTGTAGTTGACCTTTAGGCTGTAGCACATGTTACTTCAGGGGAGCACCAGGGGGCAGCAAGGTACCACTTGGGTATGAGCGAGGTGGTTTTAAAATCCTTGGGAGGAATGAATCATCCCATAGGTTTGGAATGAATGGGCAATCAAGTCTGAGCACCTTTTCCTGCTGCACAGAAAATGGAGGGGGAGTTTTGCTGCTGCCCCACACTGGAGCAGCTGGCAGAGAATCTGAGGACATCAGAGGAAAACTACAACAAGAATCAAAATTTATTTTCTTGTTAATCTGTGTAATTTGCTTGGGAAGTTACACCTAGGGGAAAGAGTCTGCAGATTAGAATCTTGATTATACAGTAAGTAATACTCTAATACTAAATTATGGGATTTAGAATTATAATTTCTAAATTGTAAAGTATTAGAAATTATAAGCTAAATTGATATTCTAAATAAAACAAAGGGAAATGAGCAAAATCTATTAAGCAATTATGCTAAAATGATTACATAAAGTAAGTTTGACCAAAGTAATAACAGATTATTGTATAATTACTTGAAAAATAAAAGCTGCATTTTACAATGGGTAGATATTAAATAACACATTGGCAAAATTAGGAATACTAGGTTTAACTGCAGAAACAGATGCTTTAGAATCCATTTGGTTGTAAAAAATAGTATCAAAGTTATATAAAGCGCTCAAATGAGCTAAAGCTTTTCATGAGAACTTTTTAAAGCGTAACTGGTAATTAAGCTTTATTGATTCTTTAGGCCAAATACTTTGCAACTTAAAAATAGAACCTTTATTAGTTAGTCAATTCTTGTTATGGATCATGCCCACAAAATTTGTCCACTTTTTTACATCCTAAGCTTTGTTAAAAATTAGTAAAATTAAGTATATATACATTATTGTATGTCATAACCTTGAAAGCTATCGCTAAGTTAAAACTAAACAAGCTTTGACTTATAGACTGCTTCATATCATCATTAGTCTAATCTTCTATATTCTGTACCCTAAATTTTGCATGTTTATCAAAGTATCATAGCAGAGTTGTAGTTAATAGATCTTAAATTGAAAATACGGGTTTATTTTCACATTAGATTGTTAACCTATCTGACCCCTCTGAAGTGTAAGTTTTGATAAAGGGTAGTCCCTTTACATTTTTTAAATTGAAACACCCTTAGTAATGACTTTTGACTTTTGTTTAATTCATGTTACAATATGATCACTGATTCTTAAATTAGCTTAACACGTTCATCCTGCAGCATTATTCAGTTGAGTTTCTCATAGGGCCAAATATGGCTATCAACAAATTGTCAAATGCCAGGATGCGAGAAAATGTAAAAATATAAACTAGAGTCCCAATTGTCTATAATCACCATAAATGTATTTGAACTGAATTTAATGAATACCATAATAGACTGTAATATAAAATAATATTTTATCATAGATATAAATTAATAAAAAGTTTAAAATAATTTAAATATTTTGAATATTTTTTATTTTGTATCCTCTACCTATACAGGTAGGAACTTCATTTTACATTCCTTTTTCTTACATAACCCTTCAAAGCTCTCATGGTTGTTTTGTGTAGTTTTTACCCTACTATTTCATTTAAGACGTCACATTTGAATATACTATTAGCAATGCTAAACCTACAAATTGTTTACATATTTGTCACTCTATCACCCATATCTGGGTGATGGGGCCCCCATGGAAGCATACCTATCACCCATATTTGGGTGACATGGTGACAAAGGTGTTAAATATGCCAGCCAAGGTTCTTGTAAGCCATATATCAAGATTCTGATATGACTGGATGATAGGCCCTGAAGAGCTATGGTGGAATGGTAAGAATACACCAACTAGGATTATATTTACAAGTATTCAAGTGCCTTGATATGAGGCAATATTGGGATTAACAATTATTATTAGATCACCTGTAAATAAGGCAATAAGGCAATGTTGACATTTAATGAATATAAGTTAGATTACCTCAAAATTAGGGTGATAGAGAATTGAAGAATACTAGCTGAAACCAATGAGAATTAACAGAATAGAATAGTCTAAGCTATGAGAACAGTATCAGCTGAATTTTCTGATATATAAGTGAGCTGGGAAATTGAAAAAAGAGGAGGTTGTTAAAAGTTGAGAGATAGTGGAACAGAAAAGATTTGCTGTATTTATTAAAATAAATAAAAGTGTTGTCAGAGCAATTGCTCCTATTTTATTATATTTTCCAGTGTGTTTGGAGGACCAATGATCCGTATATCATCTGTCTGTTTTTCAGTGGGTTCGACATGAGTGACCCTTACAGCGGATCCCAACAATACCACCCAAAATTATAACATCATAAATACTTGACATTTTTTATCAAAATAATTAAAAATACATTACATCTTAAAATTCTGTTTGTACACAATAAAAGTAATATGGCTAACATAGACTAGATAAGCATCAACGTCACTCTCGTAACTGTTAACGTAAAGGACGCTCCATATAAACCTAGTCCGAGTAAAATGATTTTTAAACAGTCATGATAGTTCAGAGGTAAGGCTTATACTGAACCGTTCGTGAACGACAAGCCCTCTCATATATAAATTCATTATTTTCATATATTTTTCATCAAGTTTTATATAACATCTGATGGTTAAAATAGAATCATTTAGCCATCAACTTAAGGAAAGCTTTTAGGATATATCCTTCAAGAATACCTTTGCATAGACAAACTATACCCTTGTAGATGAACAACTTTTCTAATACAATCAATGTACTTAATAGGTTTTGTTACAAAATAGATATAAGTACCAATTATCTTATTCCAAATAATCGCATATCTTCTCAGTAACTTCATTTGTAGTAGCTTTTCCTCCCAGATCAGGGGTCAGAACCGAAGCCTCTACTAAAACACGATCAACAGCCACATCAATACTGGATGCGGCTCCAGCATGGCCTAGATGCGACAGCAGCAAGCTGGCCGAGCAGATAGCAGCAATCGGGTTGGCTTTGTTTTGCCCAACTATATCTGGAGCGGAGCCATGAACTACGCAGAATTTGTAAACAATACTTTGAAGAGCTTACCTGGTTCACCCATAACAAACGTATCTCCGATATTGGCACTTGGAACAACTCCAAGGCTCCCCACTAGGGCAGCAGCACCATCACTTGAAAAGGGAGTCAAATTTATGGCCTAGTGTGTACCTCAATATATCGCCATACAAGTTGGGAGCAACGATGACATCAAAAACATGCGGTTCCCTAAAAAGACGGTATCTAGGCGAAGCTGTGAGATGACGGCAAAGAGTCATCGTTACACCATAGAATCGACCAGTTGCTCATCCATAGTCACAGAGTGATACTCGGGAGTGTTTTCATAAGCACTTCGAATAGTATCGCGCCATAACCCATCTGTCACACTCAACACGTTGGATTTATGGACAATCGTCACTCGATGCCTTCTTATCTTTGTGCAGATGCTGGCGGTCCAAAGCCAGCCGGAACGCCATGTCGCCACATCTGCGGGAGGCAAATCTGCTGATTTTGCGACGCGCTATGGCAAACTTTTGCCCTCTTTCGTCGATTGCCAATTCTTCATCTTTAATATACTTTGGAAAAGATTAATGCAGAGCAAAATCGTTACAAGACACTCGGTGTTTTCTCGGACAATGACGCAATTAATCCTCTTTTCGTAATCTTTAACTTTGCTGGCCGATTTGACAGGTCTGACGTTAGCATAAAGATCAAGCTTCTTGCGCAGCGCCACTATTGGCGAAGAGTAGCCTGAAACTTTATAAGAAGGGGAACTATAAAATAGTTAGCCTTCTGATAAAGGTACTCATAGTAATATATACAAGCATCTAATAAAATGTAAAGTAAAACCCTAGCTTTTTTAAGCTTCAGAGTATGAATCTAAATTAATGGCACTAAAATATTCCTGATTGTGATACACCAGTAAGAGTTACCTGACAGCACCAAAAAGTCCCCCGTCACATTGTTTGAGAGCCTGGACGGTTTCATCCGGGAGAGCAACCCCAGTCTTTTGAAAAAGTTCAAACCCAGCCTTGAGATCGTGATAGGTAAACTTTATGTTGAATCTACTTGGGAGGGAGTCTAAAACAATCTTGGCTGCCTAAAAATCGTTTCATGCATTCAGTCAACGGTTAACTTAGTATAGATAGTATTATTTAAAATTTAGCGTTCTCAAAGAGTAAAGATGTCCAGCAACCATAAATTGGGTTGCAACTCTTTGCTTTATTTTTAAAGGATATAGTCAATGTAATATTACTGAAAACCATGTACCGGAATAACTTCACGCCCAATCCCATCTCCCGGAATAAGTCCGATGGTCAAGCTATTGATGGACTTTGTTGTAAATTGCCTGAAACGAGAACCACTAAATATAGACTTTGCAGGGGTTTTTGGTAAGAACTTTGACATACTTAAGGCAATATAAAACTTTGACGCTAGAAAACGTAAGTTCATGTTCTTATAATAATATGAAATATATCATTCTCCAAGAAAGAAAAGGTTAAACACTTGAAAAACAGCAAATCAACATGTATTTTTAAATCGACTACCCTTATTCAAACTTAAAAAGTGGCGGTATATAGAGACCAGCCAAAAGCTATAAAACAAGAAAAGGAATATCAAAGGTAACATCCGGGGGAAAAAGACGTTTAAATTAAAAGTTCTTAAACTGATTACTCGCATACAAAAAGGTTTTTAGATAAATGCAGAGGTATAGAGCAAAAAGATTATATTATGTAATCTAACCGCCGTTGACTTACCCAATATCATACCAACCGATATATCCGGTGGCTTTTAAAGCTTTTTAGAATTCCATACGCATCGTTTTCTACGCGTCACACTTATTGCCATGAACTTGCTAAAATTCAAGGAATGTACAGATTTAAAGAAGCCACAGAACTTGATTGATTTGCCACTCACATAATTCTGTCCTAAAGCTTAAGCTACAAATGGCTCATGTTCATGACTATAATTGCCAGCTGACTTTGTCAAATTGCAAATTTTAACTCATGATAGTTGAAATGATATATACTGATAAATTAAGTACTTATGGCTGAAAAGTACTGTACTTTAAGACAAGGAAAGTATATACGAGCTAAATATCCGTATTTTGCAATGGTGCTTCGAAAAATACAAGTTTCTTTAGTAAAAAATTTATGCATTAGAATATCAATATTGCAAGTACCATAAATTTTAGCAATTAAGTTACTTTAATCATTAACTAATAAAAAATTATGTATTAATATACACAGCTATGTATTAAGGTCTATATAATAGTCAGAATTTAAGGTAAATTACGTTATTCTACTACCATAAACATCTAAAATTATCAAGTAACTATAGGATTTCACATAATTTTTTCCATTTTTCAATAATTTTTTTCAGTATTCACATATTTTTTTGATTCATTATATAAATTTTACTGTTCTAGATTTGGTATTTCTTAGGTGAAAAAAATTTAAAATTATAAAAAATTTGAAGAAGAAAACTTATTTGAAAAATAAAAATTATGTGAAATCCTATAAAAGATTAACTAGTATCTGTTAAAAAGATTAATAATTTATTATTGAACTCTTATTTTAGTACTAGATGGTCCCAATTATTGAACTCTTTATAACTACATTTTTTAAATTAAACTCAGGCTAAAGGATGTATTAAATCAGAGGATTTATTATAGTATATTATAAGACTACCCTTTAAAGATAAATTACTTCTAAAACTTTTATAGCAAGTTTTTGGTTTATATAAGGAGAGTGTCTATAACTCTCCAGTTCCCAGCGAGGTAGTGTGGTGCACAGACCCAATGCCAGGGAACTAGTCATCAGTACTAAGGTGAGCAGAGCCCCGCAGACAGTGCTGGAGTTAATTAACTTAAGGTGAGGGTGTTTAATAAGGTATAGATTAATAGATATCAAACAAACAACAAGGCTTGTGTGGAGCCCAAAATGAAGTACATAGCCAAATGTTGATCTGGACTGGAGTGTAAGGATGTCTGGTCTGGAGGGGACCAGGGTGGCCCAATGGTGAATCAGATGAGAGAGTTACATTTGTCAAATCCAATAGATAATATTGCATGAGACCTCCTTGAAGAGGTCCATGCACAGGTTTGGCCAAGTTAGCATAAAGAAAATATAAACTAATGAGGGGTTTTTATTGGAAAGAAGTTAACCAATTAGAAAGGTTGGTCTTAAGTAAAAATATTTAAGAAAATTTGGGGGAATCATTGATTGTTAGAAGTGGTGTTAATCCCAGGTATACCAATAAGTACATGCTTCCATTGGATGTGTACTATAGCTGGTAATTGACCAAACTTGGGTTATTAATTGAAGGTAAGGCTGACCTGAGCTAGAAATTTTGAAACCAAATGTGTTTTGAAACCCAAACAATAAGAAACCAAAGTAATCTATCATTGTTTATTGTATAGCTGGTTTATTTTAATGAACCTGCTGGAATAAAGGGCTGAACTTTTTGTACATCCCCAGGACTAACCTGGGTATATCTCACCTTAACCCAGAATTGGTCCAAGGTATATTTGAGGTCAGGGAGGCCTGCCAACTTCACCTTTTTAGCCTCCTGATATATATCTTTGACCTTGCTATTGGTTCCCATAATTATATCATCCTCAAGCTCTGACAGTTTACCTGCACTAAAATACTTCATAAAATAAATTAATTAGAAGGTTGCAGAAATACTTAATGGATTGCTTAATAATATAATTTTATTTTTTATAAGTTTAGATTTTAGTTGCTTTGAAAAATAAAGCAATGTAAACATTGTTGATTTCTTGTGTAACTTTACTAGTTGAGTTATATAAAAGTAAACTATAATACAAAGTTAAGTTAGTGATTATGAGATAACACCTAGATAAATCAAAAGAAAGTGACAGACAATTGACATGCCAAAGAAAGACTTCACTTCTATCAAGGGTACTCCAACACCCACAATATGATCCAAAGTCCACAAGGCATCACCATTCAGATAAGTATGTGAATAAGAACCACATGGGGATAAGTGTGGAAAGTATTGGTCTATGAATATTATCCCTGATCTGACTAATAAGCTGATTGCTGGAAGTAATATTGACCATGCTTCAAATATGAGGTCAAACTTACAGGGTTGGCAGAAATAGATTGTTTCATCCATTTTGGTTTTTTATTCAGATAGTACTTCTGACTCATTTGGATACACACTTAATAACATGTGGCAATAATGGTCTCATTGGGTTCACTCCAACAGTTTTACTTTAAGTACCATCTGCTGAATTGACATTCCCATTTCCACCATTATTGGGGTAGATTGGATTGAGTGGTGGGTCAATCCGCCCTCCTTAGTTTACATTTGGGCCATGTTTCCAATATTTTTGAACGTGTACTTGGTACTTAATGGCGATGATTGCTTCATTGAGTTTACTCTCAACTGTGTCTCCCCTAGCATTGACCTCTAAATATTGGTTTCATTTTCTTTGTAATCAGGATAGATTAGGTTGAGCAGTAGATCATTCTTCTCATTTTGATAATTTTGATATTTGCTCTTCTGATCAGGGGCATCTTAAAAAACTTGTAGGGTATGTCTCTTGAGGGTTTCTACGCTAGGAGAGGCAATATATAAAATAACTAATGTAACAGCTACAATTATTAGTGATACAAATGAGTGAAGACCCTTCATTAGATAGGTTAATTCCTTGAGGATAGCCAGACTAGTTAAAAATTACAAAATCTCCTAAATTAATTTTATGACAATAAAAGGTTATTAAAGATAGCGTCAGGACATGGAGGGTCATTCCAACCTGGCCCATTTAATTTAGGGCCTCAAAGCCCCCAGCAAGTTCATAGCCCATTAAGGCCTTAAGTAAAGCTATGTAAGGAAAAGAAATAGGCGAGAAATGGTATTTTATTTGAATAAAGCCCCAAAGTATTTATAGGACCTCAAGGCTAGAATTGGTTTTAATTTAAGAAAATTTGAAATAGAAAAGTCTTGGAATTGTTTATCAATGATGAGATAAACATAAAATAATAATATTACAGAAGTACATTGGGATCATCTTTGGCATTAGTTACTGGTGAATCCCAAAGGGGTTATTTAATTATGGGCCAATGTCGAGATATAAAATTTTCCAAGACCCAATTAATTGCTCAACATCTTTGGCATTAGTTTCCAGTGTCAATAATTAAATTAAATAAATATTATCAGGACCAATCCCATTTCTGCTTGGTGTAACTTTCTGAGAAAAATCTTATGAAAAACAAATCTCAATCACCCGCTGTAGTTTTACTCTGATGTCCTCAGATTCCTCACAGGATGCCCCAGTGTGGGGCAGCAGTGAAACTACCCCTACCATTTTCTGTCTGACAGGAAAACATGCTTGGATAGGCTCATTCATTCATATCAAACCCCTGTGATGACTTGTTTCTCCCAAGGATCTTGACGCCCACCTTGCTCATAACCAAGCAGTACCTCGTTGCCCCCTGGTGCTCCCCTGGGCAAAATGCATTTCACCTTAGGGTCAACTATGGGAAACGTTTCCCTTACCATGACCAAGCCATTATTGTAATAGCTCAGATGGTGATGCATCCCACCATTTTATTGACTTTTGCCCCTATAATGGGTATTTTGATTTCAGCTTCACCTGTGAAGCTGATGCCACCACTGCGGCAACTGTGACCCTGTTTTTCCAGGGTACCCCTTTCCCCACAATCTGAACCCAGCTTCCAGTGGATACCACTTTGGTGGTTCAGTTTGCTGGTTCGCCCACCCACCTTCCCCCTGAGGTGCTCCACCAGGAGCTGATAGAAGGTTTGGAAGCCTATGGCTCCAACCCCATCTTGCAATTTGTGGTCTCAAATGGGGATACACGCCTTGCTGGGCCTCAGGCATATGCCACAATCAGCCCTGAATCTAATTAAATTTCTTTGTCAATCCCTCCTCATGCCATCATCCCCTCTGCCTCTAACCATCCATTCTAGGCCTGCATCGAGGGCGGATGGATGATCTGTAAATCCTGATTTGATTTGGAACACTCAAAGCGTAAATACCCTTCCTTAGCTGATTCTGATGGCTCTGAATTTTTGTCTGACAGCTTCCAATCCGCTGTCCACCCCACGCAAGCTTTGGTATGGTGTACTATTAACCTCCCCCTCCTCCAAAGCCATTCACTGCAGCTGCACCTGCAGCCACCAATCAGCCTCCTTCTCGCTCCAATGCCACAAACGCTCCATCCAAGCAAGCACAGGATTGGATCCCAGTTTAATCCCATGCATCCTCCAACAAAACAACAAAACTCAGAAATATTCAGATTCCCCAATTCAATTCAACCAAAATGCTTGGGATCTATTGACTGAAACTTATTAATATGAGAATATTATTGAAGACTGCATTATCCAAATTGAGTGGTTTGTGTTTATCAACCACAATTGTGAGCTACCCCCTCACATATATTCCCCCCAGCAAAACGCTTTTATGTTCCGCGGCGACCACCAGCTGGCTATTGAAGCAACGACTAAGCCAGATTGTCACCCCCTCCTCAAAGCTGCTGCCAAATCAGTAGCAATGCTCTCAGGAGGAATTCCTTTTCCCAATATTCTCTCCAAAGCCAATAAGATTCAAAAAGTTATGTTGATCAAAGCTCACAAAGCCACCAATGACGCCATCCAGCATGTGGCAGTGGTAGTGTGAAATCCCAAATCCAATATTACCCACACCAATATCACCCTATTTATAAATCTCCCTGACACATGCATAAAATATTAAGCAGCTCCGGCCAGTTAGTTTGAACTCTTATGTACAACAGCTGTATTACTACTAAACTGATCATTGGAAATTTATCTCTCCATCCCGCTGATGCCCCAACACCCCTGCTCTCTGCTGTAGCCCATGCCACGCTTTGAGGTGAAGTAGAGGCCAATAATGAGCCCCCTATCCCCCTTTCCCTTCTGCCATGATGGGATAAGCGGTTCCCACTGTCCCGCCTGGTTGGTTGAGTTCACGTTTTGTGTGTTGTCCGCTCATTTTGGGCAGTTCATTCATTTTATTTGGAGAGAATTTATTTTTAGGTTTTGAGTTTTGGTAATGTCCATCCCCGGTTGGCTTACCTTGGTTGGGTAAAATTATCTGGGCCAATCCCCAATACTTCATATTGGGATCAACCCATTAATGGTGAGCCCAATCTGGCATCCTCCTGTAGTTGGGTCTTGTCAGACAATTACAAGTCCAATGTATTAATTTTAAGGGTTTGTAGGGAAATAATCAAAATATTGGCCAATAGACCCTGGCCAATTCCCAGTGGAACACCTCAAATTGAGGCAACGCCTCTATTAATAGAAGGGCAAATAAAATGAGTTTGGGCAGTCAGATTGCACTAATTGTTGGCTGAATCTGGGAAGTACATTGAAGGCTCATCCTTAGGCCACTTCTAATCTAGGACAATATACAACGCGGTGACTGTTCCTTTTATAGGGTTGGAATGGATCCTGTAGGGTGAAAATATTTTTGTGCCCAATGATTGGGTAAAATTTATAAAATTGTTGCCTCACGGATATATCCTACTGGAAATTGACTTTCCATCAGCTGTTTCACAAAAGTGAGGCGAGTTTTCCAAGCTCCAATGAGTCAAATTCCTATATTCCCTAAATTGGATAGATCTAGCTTATAGTGAATATCTCATTTGAATCACTTTAACCCTTGAGACAATTTAGATACTAAGTATTTCAATATTGAGAAGGTTTGCTACTTATCCCCCATAACGCACTTAAAAACTTATAAAAAATCAACCTTTTAAGTTTTATTATTTTTATTACAAGTGGTGCAAAAACTTCCCTTGAATTAAATTGTTAGAGTTTGGGTACAAAAATGCACCAGCGTTCATCTCTAAAACCTAAAATCCAACTTGTGGTGCTCATTGCAGGGGCATCTGTAAACCACAATCTTTTACCTAAAATGGGGGGCGGTTAAGTGAGTAACTTCCCTTCCTTTCCTTCAGATTATAACTCAAGATAGTTGCCCTTAAAAGCATTTAGTCAGCGCTTTATAAAGACTCAAAAAGATTAATCAGCGCCTCTCTCTAGCTTCTCCTGAAGCTGCTACTGCTGTTACTGCTATCACTGGGCGTACCCTTGTCTCCTTTAAACCCCCATTCAAAGATAAGTTTATCCCAGGTGAGGACAGCACTCTTCATTTCTATATGTTTATATTTTTCCATGGATGCACAACGGATCATCAAAAAATCAAGCATACCCTCCATTGATTGAGTCACATGGCACAAGGTATCAAGATTCCCAACATGGCCAACCTCAGCACCTGGGCGGAGTTTAAACAAGCTCATATCGAAGAACATGGCTCCATCCAAAGTTTATGAAGGCAAAAACAGGCCTTCATGTGCATTATTCTGAAAGAGGGAGAATCAATACCTCTTTTGTTATATGATTCTATATTAAAGCTCAACCTCTACTGCTTGCATAAATGCTACCACTGGATGATACCATTGCAGGTATCTTGGCTGTATTAGCATCCCATCCCTCTTTGACAGTACATTTTAATTCAGTCAAGCGCTCTTTCTTAAATTTACAAGATATCAAGGAGGCCTTGCTAGCAGTGGCTGATATCTATGAACTTCACCATATGCAAGGATCTCTGAGGCAAGCATCTACGCTGAACAATTTAGTCTTTACTATGGCTGTTTCCTCCTGGAAGCCTGCTCTTGTAGTGTTGCCATCCCAAAATTCTACTTCCTCCCATAAAGATGGTCAGATGATAATGGCCATGATGGGCAGTGCTCCCCTACGTTTTCAGCTCAAAATACCCAGTTGGTGAAAGCAGTCGTCCTCTTGCCTTGCTCATCTTTTTCTCCAGAGAAGCCTTTACAAGTGGTTCCAAAGCCTTCTCCTAAGCCAAAACCCCTTTCTCAGGTGCTAATTGTCCCACTAACAACGGGTTAATTGGCCAGGTCACCAAAGCTAAACTGCCTGTTTCACAAAAGCACACAGCCACTGATCAACCCAAAGATGACGTAGGTAAAACCTCTACCTCCACAAAGCTTTCTCTAACCTCTCATCCAGCTAATTTTAGTCTGAATCCTGTCTCCATGAGGAAGCACAAACCCCCTACTTTGAAGGTCAAGAATTGAGCCTTGAAAATTTTAACGCCTCCCTTAAAGGTTAATATGTTGAAGGAGCAGCCCCAAGACCTATCCTACAATAAGGGAATCCCTGAACCTACCTCACCCCCTAAGGCTCCCTAACCTGCATTGATAACCCTTTGATAATGAATCTGAAGGAGGTAGCAAAGATATGGGCCAATATGTTTTAAGAGCCCCAGGTAAAGTGGAGGTACCAAACTGATTAAACCCAGAGAGAGCGGATTGGGCTAAGATCACCTGTCAAACATATCTCCGTCATGGGTTGAGGTGTTTTGAGGTCATTGACACTGCCAGTGACGCTAACCAGTTTATTGCTACCTTAATCCGCCCAGACCAGTGTGTTTATATCCTGCAGTTTATTCAAGAGAATACCCTGAGACTGCTTATAGACTTGTGTCTACTTTCCGTATTAAGGAAGTTCTAGCTCTCTCCCCTAACCTTGGGGGACCCTAACCAAGGTGGAGGTCGTCATCAATGGGATACAGGTCCTAGCTATCCTTGACACTGGCTCTCCAGTGAACGTTCTTTCTTCTGAATTAATTAAGAAATTCAAGATGGCCCATGACTTGGAATATACCCAAGAGTTTGGGACTGCCAGTCCTAACAGCAATTGCGCCATTGGGGCATACTCCTTTTTCCCAATCCAATTTGAGAAGCTTATCCTGTCAGCCCCAGCGGTGGCTTTAGCTAGTACCACTTATTACCTGCTCATTGGGACTCAATTTATGCTCAAGTACAATGGGATCTTAAACCTGAAGCAGGGCTATCTATCCCTGCTTAATTATGAAGTTCCATTTATTATAACTAACAATGAGTTCAATAAAAAGATTACACTTGCTTAATTGAGTATCCTTCCTCCGCCTTACCTTTGCATTATATTTCTGAGGGCTGAAATACAAAGAAGTTAACAGAATTTGTGGACGCGCTAGATGGCATCCCCTTTTATGAGGCAAAGGAGATAATGGTTAAAGAAGGTGAACAGAAAGTGATTGACACCAAAAACACCTTGAAGATCCCCCACAGCTGCCTATTGTACATCATAAGTATTGATGGGATAATCCTTTAGAGCCTCAAGTGTTACCAGGTATAATAGACACAGATTACCAATGACCCATCAATATCCTGCAAGGGAATCTTACCAAAAAGGAAATGTGTCATAAAGAAGCATCAGGAGATTGGGATAAGTCTACTGATCCCTATTGAGGACGTTCACCAAGTCCATTGCATTGGTCTATGTTAGACATGGGCTTACCTGCAGATCAATTGCTATGACCTACCCTGCGTTCAAATTTCTGATGAGCTTACTCCACTGAGCTTAAAAAGTCCACGCTTTACTAGAATCCTACAGTGATATTTTCTCTAAATCAGATACTGACTATGGCCACATGAAGGATTGGAGCCATACCATTGAAGTTGGTGATGCCTATCCTATCCAATCCAAGCCCTATTGGAAATCAAAATTTGAGGAGCTTCAGATGAGGACGGAGCTTGAACAGTTACTGGACGCGGGGTTACTGGTTCCTTCTAAAAGTCTTTAATCGTCTCCTCTCTTACTGATAAAGAAGAAGAACGGAGGTCATCAGATGGTGATGGACTACCAAAAAATAAACAACCTTACCAAAAAGAATAGTTACCCTATCCCCAAATTGACGATGATCTGGCTCAACTTTCCGGATCCAAGGTCTTCTCCACCATGGACCTAGCTAGTGGATACTGGCAGATGGACCTTTCTACACAGGACCAGGAGAAGTGTGCTATTATCTGCAGTGAGGGCCTATTCCAACCCACCATGCTACCTCAGAGGTTGTGCAATGAGCCTGCCACTTTCCAGCGTGCCATGTATCACATTATGCAGAATCTCAAAATTGTGTTGTGTGATTGTCTATCTTGATGACATCACCGTTTTCTCTAAAACCTTCAATGAGCATCTCACACATCTGAAGGAAGTGTTTCAATGCCTGCGGGTCTCCAACGTAAAGCTGAAGCTTAAAAATATACATTTTTCCATAAAAAGTTGAGTTTTCTGGGACACGCCATCTCACAAGGCGGGATCCAACCTCACCACAATAAGGTTGAAGCTATAGCCAAGATGCCTGCCCCCAAACTCTACATGATATCCAGGTGTTCCTAGGCATGATGGGGTACTACTATCAATTTATTTTAAATTCGCTCAGCTCAGTGGGCCACTCATATGCCACTTGGCCAAAAACTCCTTTACATTGGGGAGCAGAACAAAAGGATGCATTTAAAACACTTGAAAAGTTATTGCAGCGACGTACAATACTAAGCCACCCTGACTATAATAAACCCATAATGCTGTTTACTAATGCCTCTGACTATGCTGTTAAAGATATCTTGGCTCAATTGGATGAGCATGGGGTTGAACGTCCCGTTTCCTACTTCAGCAAGATGCTTTCTAAGTCTGAAAGAAACTATAGCGTCACTGAGAAGGAGTACCTTGCTGTCTTGCTCGCTGTTTAATAACACCGCCCTTTCTTATATGGGACCTCCTTTAAGGTGGTTACTGACCACACCTCTGTGAAGTGGTTACAGAATATGAAAGATCCCACTGGGCGGTTGGCACGCTGGGCTTTGAAGCTCCAGAGCTATGATATGACCATTGAGCACCGAGCTGGGACACGCCACATGAACGTCAATGGGAAACCTGACTGCCAGTTCTTCACTTAGACAATAGTGAAGCATAGAGTTTACACGACCTCATAATGACCCCTGATGCATAGGCTGATGAGGATGAACCTGTACAGAAGATGCTGGCTTGACACTCAAATAACATTAAGGTGGAAATTTGGAAGTTAAACAAAAAATTGGGGCAAACTGTTTGTCCTATCACCGACTATCTAAGCGAGTATCTGTCATTATGGAGTCTCAAGCCATCCTAAGGCATAGCAGAGTGTGAAAAACTTATGAGTGTGTTAAAGAATGATACTACTAGGAGGGAGTCATGGAGACCATTATCAAAGTCTTGGAAGTCTGTCTGATGTGTAAAAAGAAAACCAGCATCAAAACTAGGTATCCATATCAACCTACCACTCCTCAACAGCCCTTCCACACAATAAGCCTAGATGTGGTTGGCCCTCTGCCCCAAACTGCGGGTGTAAATTGATATATATTGGTAGGGATTGACCAATTTACCAAATTGTTAAGGCTGTGGCTCTTCCAACTCAGACTTCCAAAGCCACTGCTAATTTCCTCTACAAGTACACTTTCACTCGTCATGGTTGCCCCATGTTCTTCTCTGTAACAATGAGAAAATTTTTCACCCCCAGAGTAGTCATGATTATGACACTTCTATGGAAACCCAGCAACTTTTCTCTGCCCCTTACAACCCTTCCACCAATGATATTGTTGGAAGAGCTCTTGGAACCTTGGTCTATATCTTATGCAAGATAGCTACTTCAGACCCTCTTCATTGGGATATATGCCTGCCCAGTGCCCTCATGGACTACCGTATCAGTTAACACTGGATCCTTAAGATGTCTACATTACATGTGTTGTATGGCCGCAAACCTGGGGTGCCTGCTTTACTAGCAAAAGATTTTTTATCAGCTAGGCTTATGGTCCAGATCAAGCCATGAAGAAGTTGGCGCAGCACATCATCCAGTTACAGTCTGAAGCAATGATTAATTTAGCAAAAACTTTCACAAAGAGGGTAAAACTGCTAAAGAGCTCTGGCCGCCTTTCCATTCCTTCCAAGTGTCAGACTTGGTACTCTACTATCACAAATGTATCATGCCTAGAAGTTAGAAGCTTGGGTCCATCTGGGAAGGACCCATTTTTTATCACTTTATAAGCGAGTGGATGAGTATTCCATGTAGTTCCTTGCTTCTGGCCTTACCATTAACCAAAGGCATCGATGGTTCTTGTGACCTTAATCCCCCTACCACTCTTGAAGGGGGTAATGCTGGCCAATTACAAGTATGATGTATTAATAAGATTGGCTCAGAGGGAAATAGTCAAAATACCAGCCAAAAGACACTGGCCGATTCCCAGTGGAACCCCTCAAATTAAGTAACATTTCTTTTAATAATTGGGTAAATAAAACGAGTTTAGCAGTCAGGTTGCACCAAATCATCAGCCAAATCATGGGGAGTCCATCGCAGGCTCCCCCTCAGGCCAATTCTAACCTAGTACAACCTACACCGCGGTGACTGGCTCCTTTTATAGGTTTGGAAGGGGTCCTACAGGGTGAGATATTTTTTGCGCCCAATGATTGGGTAAAATTTATAAAACTGTTGCCTCAATGATATATACTACTAGAAATTGACTTTTCATCAGCCATTTCACAAAAGTGAGGTGAGTTTCTTTAGCTTGATAGGGTGAATCCCCATATTCTTTAATTTGGATGTATCTAGCTTATAATGTATATCTCGTCCAACTCAATCAACCCTCAAGATAATTTAAGTAGTAAGCATTACAATATCAAGAGGGTTTGCTTCTTATACCCTCATATTGCACTAAAAAATATATAAAAAAATCAACTTTTAAGTTTTATTATTTTCATTCCAGGTGGTGCAAGAACTTACCCTGAATCAAATTGTTAGATTTTAGATAAAAAACGCATCAGTGAGCATCTTTAAAATTTAAAATACAACATGTCTCAACCCCTAATTTGGGATTTCCCCAATAAAGGGAGAACCCAACAGATAGTACAAAATAACCTAGCACTCTACTATGATCAGAGTACTAGGATTTTATAGTTGAAGGAAATTGAGGGGCAGAGACTGTGGAATAATTCTTATAACTATATGTGATAATTTTCTAAAAATGCCAGGACTTTTTGATCATAATTAAGCTTACACATTGCAGGCACCTCAACGTGTGGTTCCTGTTTCCAAATTTTTAGTTTTTTTCAGGGTTCCAACATGCCAGCGTATCTTGAAATTTTCCTAAACAAAATTAACTTTAACCTGAAAAGGAACATTGCTGGATTAAATTTCTGGGATGGTGCTCTTTTTGAAGCTTCAGTCTTAATATGCCCAATTGTGCTCAGATTTTGCTGCAGATTTTTTGTTATTTTTATGACATAGGCTTTTGATGAATTAAACTTTGCAGAAAAATTATCCACTTCCGCTCTTCAACTTTTTAAAACTGATATGAGTGGCATTAGCGGAAACCCACTACTCATAAAGGGTGTGCCCTAATCTTTATTAATTTCTCTAATGGAAGGACTCAGGAACGTTAATCTTCTTTGATTGTAGGGGTGGATTGACTGATCCAATTTTATGGGTGCAGCCAGGATCCTTACAGTAGATAAAATTTATTAAAATATAAAACCTTACCATATATATTCTTTCTTAGAACAGATTAAATTCTAGATTTAGCTTCTCTATTAGACTATAACTTTAGCATATTCTGAGTCACCGTTGTATTTAGAAAAACATTACTTTTCTATGCATAAGGTAAATTTATCTTTATATAAGTGTTGCAATTGAAGCTACATCTATCCATTACAATGTAATCAAATATACCAATTAAGATACTTGATAATAAGGGTGGTTAGCCGAGCGGGTAAAACTGCTTCCACCCCTAGTGCAGGTTTTGAGTTCGAAACCTGTACTGGCTAGAAACTTTCTCAGTGTGGTATATTTGTCCCAAGGTTGACCCACCTCAAATAATAATAAAAAATTAAGATACTTGATAATTATTTCTATGAATTTTTAATTTATAGAGAAGGCTTAAGTTCCAGAATTGCTACAAGTTTTAGTTGAAATCTGATGCTGAACACAATTTTTGTAAATTTCAACCTCATTTACCCCAAGCTTTCTCAGCTCTCTTACTTTAGATATTTTTCACTGTTTATAAAATAGTTAATTCTTTCTGCTTATTATAAACCTTACAAACCAGTGATACTGGATAGATCAAAACATAAGTTTTTACATTTACACAAATGAGTTAGATTATTGTGAGTGTAAAGCCAATAAGTAACCTTAACTAGTGCAGTGGAACAAGCCAGATAGTTATTATGATTGAAAAAATGGGTTTTCAGAACAAAAACTTTTAAAGTTGGGGAAAAAGTAAAAAGTGATGAATATAAAGTTAGTGAATCACTTAGTTTGAAGAAAATGCTATACTCTAGGGATGTCAGAGTAAAACTATGTGCATGAACAAGAGAAACACATCTGATATATCAAAAAGATAAGAACTTTCATAAGATTAGATTTTAGTGATTTTTGCACTTTTATATAATGATTGCCTCTTGATTAATGCAATTTAACTGGTACAAAGTTACACTTGATAAGGCCAAGTTTATGAGCTTTTAAGGCATACATCTTTTTAAGCCAAAATTTAAAACACATTTTTGATTATAAAAAAGTACTAAATGTAGATCAAATCTAAGTTACAAATAAAGCTAAAGGTGGTTAAATTTACCAACCTTTGGTAATAGTTATTGCAAGAATGACATGATAGGCACCAGACAACTGTCATTACCCTGTGTATAATGGTAGCTTTGGTGAACAGCAGAAATGGGTAGCTTTGCAAGGACATTGCAGTTATAGTGGAACATTATGCATAACAGAGACACAAGAGTGGATATGTATGGAAATTCAAAATGGTACATTTCCAGAGAAGACAAATCAACAAGAGCACTGGAAAGCTGTGTCTATGGAATGAAATGGCCAATATGGTGCAAGGTACTAAACTCACTGCAACAGGGAAAAGGAAAAGTGAAAGAGTATTTGAAAATTTCTTTTGTCATATCATGTTGGCCAATCCACTGTGAGGTATGAGCTGCCAAGGTGAAGAGGGAATCTTTGACCTTGGCTCAATTATGGTGCTAATCCCACAAATAACTAAAAACTAGCAGAGTGTAACAAGCTAAAGTGATACTAAATTAGGGGTATGTAGTTTTATTTATAAATATTGGAATAAGGATAAAATTGATTGAATAATGTCAGAAATTTGCCCTTACAGCTGAACAAGAAGAATGTTTTAGGTTGAGTTCAGCCAAAAAAGGAAAATGTTGGCTATTTGTGATTATCTGAGGATATTATGAATGATTTTAACTTTAATGATGATAAGATTATCGGAGAAATTGACCAAAAACCCCTGGCTGCCTCTCAGTGGAACCCATTAATCAGGGTAACATAAGTTCAAAACCACTACGGGTATCAAACATAAAATCAAATGGTCAAATTACTCCAACCACATGCCAGACTTCAGAGATACCATTGAAAGGCACTACTCCCACCACCTCAAAGTCCTTCACTGCACCTGCGCAGCCCCCCCTTTTATAGGCTTGGTGGGGGTCCCCCAAGGTGCAAGAAATTTCTCAGGCATTGATTGGCTCAAGTTCAACAAAACATTACCTCACAGGTATGTTCTGGCTAATCACAACTCCTCTTCCTTCGCTCCACTGCCCTGAAGTGAGTTCTAGAGGTATGATACATTATTCCAGCATATTTCCTAATTTGGACTCATGTACGCTATTCCAAACATATCCCTAAACTTCCCCTAAACCCTCAAAGTACTTTAAAACAATATAATAAAATATTGAGGGTCATCATTTTTATCCTTATTGCACCTATAATAAATTGATAAAAAACTTAATCTTTATTAGTATTATATTTTTAACTAATTATAATTTTTTGTGGAATCCATTAGGCGTCTAGCACCAGTGAGCACAAATCGACTGGATTTCCACAAAAAAAATAAAAAACAGGCTTTACTTGGTTTTTAAAAGATGTTTAATTACTTGGGATGCCAGAAGAAGACTATTATAAGAGAAGCGGCAGATAAAGCTTATACTGGCCTTCCAATTGGGATGCAAAAGTACCCAAAAGGTGAGCCAGAATGCCAGGGGCACTGCTGCTTGAACTACATTTTTATATGTGAGGAGGTAATTAATAATGGAGCGCCAATGGACCAAAAAGTGAAAAGCATGATGCAAGGAACCAGCTGGTGCAGCCTCATGGCCAATGAACTGGCCGAAGGGAGTTGCAAGACCAGGGAAAATTCATAAAGGCCTTGGCACAAAAGCGCCAAGTGACTATGGTGTGTATCAAAGTTAATAATATGACTGAGGCAACCCAGATGATACGTGGTCTGTGGGCCATATTGCAGATGTCATGGGGGGTTCAGCAAAGAAAAATTTAAATTTAATTAATAAATTTGAGCGCAGGCATGTTTTTAGTAAATTTAATTTAAGAGAATCTACTGTCAATTTCCTCAGTGTATTATGAATGCTTAAATAGACATATAATTTGAGAAATAACTTAGGGAAGCAAAGGATTGTGGTTCTCAAGATTCAACCTAATCTGGCAAACTTTGAGCAGGGGGGATAAAGACTAACTTATTTTAAACCAACTTTAAAAGTTTTGCGGTAGGCCAAGTTGCTGTCAGTTTATCTACAGATGCCTAATTGTGGATTTGCTGCAGTTCTGACAATTAGCATGTTGACATCTCACCTGACGATCAATGGGAACCTCTTAAGGCCACCCCATGTAGGGAGCCCCAAGATGTTGGGAATGGGTTTGGGGCACCCAACCCGCCCACACCTGATCGCTTTGGTGTCCATTTGGCCAAGCGGGATTCATTGGACGAGAAGTTTGATTCTTTCAGGGAGGATTTTGAACTGGCGGCAACATTTCTCAATGAGCCAATGTCATCACTAAGTTTTACCAAAGACCTAAACTAGACGCTTTAATTGCTGAAAGTATGTACCCTTTGGGCTTTGGTGCCAAGGATTTGGGGCTCTCAGGCCTTGATGACAAAGGCTCGTCGCTATTGACTTCATTAGAACCTTTTATCCCATGAGGATGCAGACTCTCCAATAGCTCAACATAAATTATCTTGATCGGCAGTACCAATTCAACTGAAGTAATATTGGGATATATGGCAAAGTCCTCAAAGGGTAAGATGTTAAACACCGCTCATCCAACAAATGGTCAAGGTCGCCCTGGGAGATGAGAGGGACAGCTGTCTTTCTCAGACCCTTCTTGGATGGGAAAGGGAACGCCACTCGGTCCAAGTGGAGGGGCGCTCCCCAGGACTTACACACATTTCTTCTAAATATTGGGCGAAGATTAATTTCATTACAAGCATGGTTATCATCCTGAGCTACCAACTCCCACTGGTTATCAAGGATGAGGATGCTAAACCTCAAAAACAGCAAACTTGCATGCTCAAAGCAGATCAATTTATACAACACATTATACCTTAACTGAAAAATGTGTAAAACAATTACTCCTACCTTGAGCTTAAAAGAAAGACTCCTCTTTAGTGCAAGTGAAAGCATAGAAATTCGCCCATGGGACCAAAGAAGAATCAACTTGTCAAGCGACGTTAAGATCACTCCTGACGCAATATTATAAGTGCAAAGTCAATATGGAATTCGAGTATAAGAGCCCAGTTATTACCAAGCTCTTATGACACTAAATACTCTGGAGATCTAAACCTTGCTATAGGGAAAATTATTACCCAACCAAGGAATATTGAGAAAGGCTATTTGTGGCACTAGCCGATTAGCCAGATGCCAAAATATTGAGTCAGTACATGCAATTTGAGGTTTTGACAAGCTTGGGTTTGGGTATGAACCCAAACAGCAGAAAGAGTTGAATGAACTTTTGGAAGAGCTTACTGACATCTTCAGCAATGACACTAATGACTATGGCCTGTGCAAAGGGAGGTTCATAAGATGGACACCAGTTTGGCTATCCCCTTCAAGGCAAACACTACTGAGTTAAAAAAAGAGAAGCAGTCATTATGTGAGAGCTCAATCAGTAAACCAAAGTAAGGCTAATCCGTCCATCCAAGAGCCCATGAGCGTCTTCTTTGCTGCTGGTATGCAAGAAGGATGGGACCTATAGGGTTGTCATGGACTACCGCCACCTAAACGATATTATTAAGAAAAGCTTATACCCTTTTCCATGCATTGATGATCTTTGAAGCGCCTGGGTGGCTCAAATACTTTTTGGCCATGGAACTAGCCAGTCACTAATGTCAAATGGGGCTCTCACTCGAGGACCAGGAAAAATGTGCATTAATTAACAGCCAAGGGTTTTTTGAACCCATGAGGATGCTGCAGGGGCTCTGCAATGCCCCTGCAACCTTCCAACGTTTGATGGATCACATCTTTGGCGATACCAAGCTATTGAGTGCATTTATATACCTTAATGACATCACCATGTTCAGTTGTATGTTTTAAGAACACTTGAAAAACTTCCAAGAAGTCTTCATGCAGCTGCGCACATCCAAGCTAACTCTGAAGAGAAGCAAGTTCACTTCATTGAAAAGAAAGTTTGAGTTTTTTTGGGAACGAAATTAGCCCATCTGGAATTAAGCCTCATGGTAGATAAGTGAATGTTATTGTGGCAATAAAGCCACATTTAAGATTATGAGGGACACTCAAGTTTTCCTAGGCTTAGTGGGATACTACAGGAAGTTCATCCCCCATTTCACGGACTTGGAGGCTCCCCTTAACTACCTCCTGACCAAATAAACAAAGTTTGAATGGAGCATGGAGAAGGAGCACGTATTTGCGGAGCTGAAGGCATGATTGATAAAAGCACCATTCTTAGTATACCCAACTTCAATAAGACCTTCTACTTGTACACTGACGACAGTGGCATGGGATTTGGTGCAATCTTTCCCAGCTAGATAAGAATGGAGTAGAGCATCCATTAAAGTAATACTCTAAGGTACCCAACAAGGCAGAAAAGAATTACACAGTTACCAAACGCCAATGCCTTGCAGTAATAGAGAAGCCAAGCACTTTAGGCCCTTTTTATGGAGTGCATTTCAAAAGTAGTCACAGACCACGCTTCACTCCGCTGTCTAAGAAGCATGAAGAATCAGGATGGACGCCTTGCCCTCTGGGCTGTTCTCCTGAAATGGCAAAATTTAGAAATCATATATTGAGATGGAGATAAACATCTTAACAAGGATGGTTTGTCACGAATACCTGTATTTCACCTACAGGCGACAGATAGTGATCTCCTTTATGACATAATTGGGCGTTGAAGAGGCATGACAGGACGAGACAGAAGAGTTTAAGAGCGTCCTGCGCAGATGTTCTAAAGACATCCGGCATGACAATGGGAATCTGCAAAAGAAAGTAAAACAAAATGGTACCCTTACATCTGGCCCAGTGATTGCATGGAGCTTGTTATGGAAACGCACAAACACGTGGGTCATGGACGCTTTCAGAAGACGTGGCGTACCTTAAGGAGTGATTTTACTGAGAATGGATTTCTGACAAAGTACACCAAGCATTGAAGTTGTGTGTACCTGCGCCAGTTTTTGTCCACCTGGAAAGAGATTTGAGTTTATGATTATTCCACCCACTTCACCGTTCAGCAATATCTCTATGGTTGTGGCGAGACCATTTACAATAGCATAAAGCGGCGCCAAGTTCATCCTGGTGGCAATTGACCACTTCACTAATTGGGTAGAAGCATCTGCGGTCATAACATACAGAAAACTCGACTGCTCATTTCTTGTACAACCAGATGATGGCAAGATATAGATGCCATCAAACTAACTTGATGGATAATGGCAAAAAATTCATCTCTGATGTGGTGATGAGACTAATGGATTTGGTAGAGGTGAAACGACAGTTCAATATTCCCTACAAACCATCATTCAACAGAAGTATCAAAAGAAGCAACAGAATTTAAGGAGTTCTTTATTGAAAATGGCTTTAAACTACAAGTAGAAGTGGGATCAATTGATCCCATAAGCTCTACTAGATTCCCAGTTAAGCCACCACCTTTGATTGAAATAGAAACCTTCAAAATTCTGTATGGGCGATAGACTGTGTTGCCTACCCTCCTGGCATCCATTATATTAGCGGACAAAAAGAATATAATACCAAGAAGCTATCAACAGGAGTTGGCTAAAGAGTTGGTCAGTATTCAGTTATAAACTTCAAGCAACATTGAAGCTAACCTGCCTCCTATCCAAAGAGAGAGTCAGAGAAGAACACAGATAAACGAAATTATTATGGGTGATAAGTTTTTGTTCTTTCACTTGAGACAAACACAACCAGAGAAACTTCAGGCCATTTGGTTTGAGCCTGCAACCATCTTAGCCAAGAAAAGAGCAAGGTAGTCAATCCGCAATGATGAATCTGACATTGTTTTTTAGAAAATTTATGCCTGGCACCTTCAAGCATTACACTGGTCTCATCTTGAAAGGTGTTTTATCACAAGGAGCATATAGGTGGTGCTCCTGGTCATACCTGAACCAGTAAAAAAATGTTAAACAACAAAAACAACAACAACCAAACTGGTGGTGGTACTGGCAACCAGGCTGTCAGGATTCAACCTTTATTGGGAGAAGCCTTGATTAGGGGTCATGACCCACCTATGGGTACATGCCAGAGTGGGCTCCCCATTAACTTGGGTTATGCCTGATCTGAAGTATTGGGGATAGGCCACAATAATACATAATTAATTATTAATTTGAAACTGGCAACTGATGCTGAGGATGTCAAACCTCAGGTCACGCCAAAGTCCCTTTTGGTTCTTGCACCCCAACCAAGTAGCCCTTTTTAGACTTTAGCAAATTATTCCAAGGATGATCTTAATTGTGAGACTTTGAGGATTAGCTCGCTTATTTAATATTCCTGTTTCAAAAGTTGGGAAGAGTTTTTGCTGATAAATCCTTGATTATGCTATGTTTCTTACAGTATTTCTTAAACCTTAGGAAGCTCACAAAGCTAAACAACAATACTTGACTCTTTTGGTCTCTTCTGGGTATAATTTTCCTCTCTAATCAGGAACTCTCCAGACACGGGTAAATATTACAAGCTCCCCTGAAAGCTTGTATACACTTCTTAATATGAAGTTAAAACGAACTTAAGATGATATAAGATGAAATATGATTAAATGGATATGTGACGATTTTATATTAGGGCCAGGCGTCGGTCTTTTATACCTTTAGGACATCTCCTGGCCATTCATAGCTTTTAGATAAATTCATTAAAACATGACAATCCTCTATGGATTTTGGCAGTGGCTATTAAAAATCTCCAATTTAAACTGGCCTTGAATTAACTTAATTACAATTGTTTCAGCCTGATTAGAGGCACTACTACTCTCATAATTTGGAAGATTATCAAGCTTAATATTAGCACCTCAGTGGTGTATATTAGTTTTTCAATCATCCCAATTACGTTTTGTCATAAGGCTGACAATATATAAAAATGGGGAGAAAAACCTATGAAATTTGCAATGGATCAGGTGGTACTGATCCGTACATTGCTACAGATCAGTCAGTACTGTATCTGAATATGGAATTTATAGGAAGAAACCTGAATGAGAGGTAATTGGAGCAAGGGAAATTCAACTGTCTAAAGCTGAATTGCATCCAAGTTGATATGGCATCAGACTTATGAGCGTCATGGATGATAATTCAATGGGGTATGGAAACTTCACCTGAGATGTGCTAGACAGTTCAGGAGAGCTTGGTGTAGGAGAAAGCTTACTTAATATTGGCAAAAAATTATTTATTTGGGGATAGGCTGGCCTGAATGGCCAGTTGAGTCTTCTTCAAAATCCCAAAATTTAATAAAGAATTTTTGCATAAGAAAAGATTATTTTATTTCAAGTAGTATAACTGGATCAAAGTTATGGGCTCCACTAGTGGGCTTAATGTGGCGTTGGCGTGGATCTTGGAACCCTTCTACAGCATGTGGACAGTGATCCAAGGGTGCATGGCAACAACAAAATTCAGCGGATGGGTTTGGGGATTAGCTCTTTCAGGCTGGTCCCTAGTAGAGTCAGCTATGAGGCTCTTACTTCCTGATTCCCTTATGGAATATTGGCGAAAACCCATTCATTACAGAATTCAAATAATGATGCACCCCTAATTTTGATGTCAGCAGGCCTCTCAATAGTACTAGGTACTCCCTATTTGGGCCATCAATGCGCAATTACAATTGTTTATTACAGTGATCAACATACATGAAAAAAGAATTTCTTATTTTTAATTGCATAAAATTTGAAAATGCAATCATGTTTGTGCCATTAATTCACTTGGTTCACCCAATTGGATCCCATAATTGGCCATCTTAATACTATTGTATAGCTATTATTAGCTATAATTGGGTTGTTTAGATGCAATCAAGGCGGTTTTAGAGTAATCTGGTTTCTCAAATATGCAGATAAATTGGGAAGGATTAAAGGATCCATCAATGGGAGTAATCCAATAGAATAGTTGGTTTTCATAATTGGCCTATTTTCAAGTCAACCATCAAAATCTAACATCAATCCCCTTGTATTAACTACTTATATTTATCTCAATTGTTGTCAGCAATCAATGCTGATACTTTCCTATCCCAAATACTCTCATTCCCAATCCATCAAGGTCTTATAAATACCTTGAGGATTATTATTATATACTGTTTCTCACAATATCTTTTCCTTTTTAGCTTACCTAAGGCTTTTAAGGCCTATTAACTCACTGAAGGGCGTTGGAACCCTGATTAATAATGGGCGCAGTTGGAGTTGCTCCCCCATGTTCCAACACAGGCCATCAAAGATGGGGACAAAAGAGGACCTTTTATAAGCACTGATGGGAAAATATTCTCCTTCCACCAGTGACATCATGTGAAATAATTTCTGTCCTGCCAATTTGGAAAATTAAAAATGAGGAAGATTACACCACCAAATTTCATATGAAATTTGACCCTCTTTATACCTTTGGGGGATAATTAATTTAATTTCTGCCACAGACACCCCAATTAGCAAACTGAGTTATGCCAGTGAGAGTATCAGAAATACAAACATGCATATTACCAAATTGTGCAGTTGTCCAAATTCTGTAAGTCCAGGGGCGCGCCCCCTCCACTTATACTGGGTGGCATTCTAAATCCCATTAAAAATAGTCCAAAAAGGCCAGCTGCCCCTATCATCTCACAGGGCGACCATTCCCATGTGGTAGATGAGCGATGGGTAACAGCTCTCCCTTTATAGAACCCGCCACCTGTCCCTGCATTTACTTCCACTAAATCAGTATGGCAAATTATGGAAATTTGTACCAAAATATCAGAGGTTCAGCATCCCCATGGGGCAAAAAGTCCACATGAAGTCAATGGCAACAAGCCCTCAAAGGTAAGGTCAAAGAGCTCCAAACCCGTGGCAACAAAGCCCAATGGGTAAAAAAGTTTGGTAAATGGAGTGTCAAGTGTTGGATCTTCAGCAAAACTCTCCAATGGAATTGGGCCATTGGGAATTTTTGGCGCTGGTTCAAAACCCGCCCCAAAATTATCGGGAACAAAGCTTGATGGTCTGTAACTTCTAAGAAGAATGCACCTAATGTTGAATCATTGGTTGAATTTGCTGATCGCATTGGGCCATTTTCAAAAGTCGCCGCCAGCTCAGAACCTTCCCCAGAAAGTGTCAAGATCTTTTTCCAATAAATCCCTCTTGGTCAAACGGATGTCAAAGCAACCAGGCGTGGGTGGGTTGGACACCCCAAACCATTCCTAACCTCTTGGGGCTGCCCCTACATGGGGTGGCCTTGGGAAAGCCACTGCTCATTGGCGAGATGCTGTTGTAATAATCGAAACTGTTGTAAAACCGCAATTTGGCCATCCAAGGATAAATTGTAGTGACTCAGCTTAATGCTGACTCTTTCAAACTCAGTACAAATTAAGTTTAATTTTCTCTACCCCTCACTCAAAGTTTGCCAGGTTAGGCCAAATCTTAAGATCCCCAATCCCGCGCTTATCTAAGCTATTCCACAAATCAATCATCTAATTTAAGCAGTTATAATACACTAACTAAATTGACAGTTGATTTTCTTATCTTACAATTTATTTATTATATATTTCCCGCATTCTAATTTAAACTTGATTTATTTCAAATTTTTCTTTGCCAGACTCCTTCAACTCCTCCAATGTGGCCTCGCAGGCCTCCCATCAACTGGGAAACCCCAGTCATGCTAGTAACTCAAGCTCCTACCACAGCCAATTGGCTTTATTTTGTTAAATTTTTTTTGGAACTCTCCTCAATTACAGAAGCGATCTGCCAGCAGATTGTTTGTATCCTGTGAGCTCAACTATCCCCAATTCATGCGAGGATCCATCCCTCACCCATGTTATCATACCCAGTCCCCTCTATGGGAGACTCCAATTTACTCAATTCAATCTTGCCTTTCCCACTCCTAGGCACATTGGGTCTGGAGCCACGACGGCCTGGTTTCTTGTGGGGTTCTTTTTTATGCTTGTGGACCACCAGCCCTCAATTTTCACTCACCTTTCCGTATACCACATCGTTGTTAGAGCGGCAATGACTCTGGCATTCTGCCTCGCCTTTTGGGTGCTTTTGATTCATGACTGGCAGTCTAGTCTAAACATTATCTGCCGTATCCCTAAATGTTTACCACTTGACTCAAAGTCATGATGTGAGGCGCATTGTAGAAGCGCTATCGCTCAAACCTAATGTCAAGGCGAATATCACTAGATATGATAATCGTTTCATTTCACCTAAAGTAATACTGAGCAGAATTTTGGAAGAGAGCCCCACTATATTGACCCCTGAACATACATGTTCAGGTGTAACTGACGCTATAAGAAGCTCACACATACAGTAGATTAGAGCAAATGGTTGAACAAGCAAAGCAGCAGTCAGACGCAGATTGATTAAAGGATCCTGAAAGATCCTCTAACAAAACCCTAGTTTTTTCATAATACATTATCTTTAGTTTATAATAATTGCTTTAACTTGTGTTGTATCAAGTTAGTAATTGTGAATATCCAGTTTGGGATTAATCATTTTAAAGAAATCGGCAGTATCCAGTATGGGATTAACCTATTTTGAAAAAAAAACTCTGAAGAGGATACCTTAGTGCTGATAACGCCAAGGTAGATGTTGGAAAGGTTACTGTTGAGTCATGAAGGCCAATTTATGTCAACAATGTCAAATAGTGCCAAGAAGTTTTCCAAGAACGTAAGCAAGTTAGGAAAGCAATCGATTCTCCATGGAGTAGCATATGATGAGAGTTTGCTTAGAGAGAACTTTTGTGATGTTAGCGAAGGTTGTCTGGTGTTTAATCTGCATGGGATAGACCTCCTGAACAGCGAGTTGGCCTTTAAAGTTAAGCGAGTCAAGGTAGGCGCGCTGACTACAATCATTACAGATGAAGAGATGAGTTGGCTGTTTCTATTAAATGTTATCTACTTGTTTAGAATACCTCATAAGGTAATTAGCAATAGAGACCTCAGTTAAACATAAAAGTTTTGGAAGGCATTGTGAACATGATGAAGATCAAACCATGCAGAACATCATCATAGCACCCTCAATCTGTTGGCTAAACTGAAAAATCAACATGACATTAATTCAGTTTCTCTTATGCTATTCCACCGCCTCCCAAAGCACCTGGGAAGCAAATCTTCCTTTGTCCCAGTTTTGTATATTTACTACCTATATACATCTATGGAAGTGTTGCCCAAATATGGCAACTCGGGTTACAATCCTGCTTTCACCATTGAACTCCAAATCTTCAGTATTATTCAGAAAGCAGACAACTTTGTTAAATACATTTAGAAGGTGCATCTCCAAGTCCTGAAACAGTTGATTAAAACGGAATAAACAAAAATAGTTTTCTGATAAAAATTCCATGCAGCCTCAGACTAACAAGTAAATGAATATGGTCATGTTTGATACCAAAGAATTCATTTTCAAAATGACATGCCATAAGTTGGCTTGCAAGTGAGCATATTTTTCCCTTATCTCCCAGGTGTTTTATATAAGATCTTTCCACGTGGGATTGCCCCACTGGAAAATCCACACCTCTTCTCACGCATCATTCATCTCTCCCTTTTAAGGCAATATGAAACCCAAATTTGAGCCTATTATTATAGAAAAATCTATAAAGTTTATGATGGAAAAGATCTTAGCTCCTGTTGGGCTAAACGCAAAATTTATTACTTAAAGTCCTGAAAAGGGTATTCTGCTTGCGTGATCCTCTGGGTTCCCTTCAAAGAATGCGCCAACTGCCAGGTGATGATTGTTGATCTCCATGCTAAAACTCCCAATGAACCTTCTACCCCACTCAAGAACCCTACCATCGTGGCCCTTAAGTTGCAATCACTCATATGAATTATGCTATGGCTTAGGCCCTCTGATGGGGGTGTGAACCCAGTTCTTAGAGGGAATAGTAATCTATGATTCTAGGACCCATTTATCAAGATAATAGAATCTCGAACCTCTTCAGGATCAATAAGAGGCTAACCTTTTTTCCCTTTCTCTTACCAAACATGCTGATCTAAGGCATACCCTAGACGAGAAATGGGTATAAGATGTCCCACCTCGTTTGCTTTTCTCAATCCCCAAGACAATTACCAGTCCCAACCTACCCATATTATCTAAAAAATACAGATATAACTGCACAAAATTAGCCAAGTTTGACTAAATTCTAATAGTGCTCATCAGAAGATCGTTGAAAAGGCTAAATACCTCCCCAAACTAAGTGCCCAACAGAGGCGCTCCAAATCTAAAATTTAGATCTGGGGATCCTCAGATAAAATACTCTAATAAAAAATCCCCTATATGCTCAGACTCAAGTGGGAAAAGTGAGCATCTTTTTTCCAGCCAAGTTCAGGTAATGCTAATGTGAAATCCAATGTTTGAATGAAAGCTAAATTTATCTAGATATAGTAAATTTGCTCATTTTTTTCTAGAAACCATTACTGAAATGGGACGTTTGATTCTCCCTGCAAATCAGAGAAATGAGATTCTCCCAATTGGACATTGTTGTTTGTCCTAGCCTCCTCATCATCAACCCTCCCCTAAAATCAGACCCTGATAATGTTGGGTATTGGGCTATTTGGTTTTCTTACTTTTAGTAGATATAACCAAAAATCAATATTCTTTTTTTATTTATTATTATAAGATTTCTAAGAAATCGGACCCAATTACGTGTAATTGGAGGCTCTGAAAAGTCTATTTTAATGCCCAAGTTGAAGAGGGTCTTATAAGGGTATTTTAAGCCATTTTACCAAAACTGGATCCTTAACCCTGAAGAGAACCCTACATCATCATGCTCACTAGTCTATAGTATGCAACACTATTCTTCACTCTCACACCTATAAATCCTAAATATAAAAGGTGCCTCTTGTATACTTGGGCCTTTTATTGTGGTTGCTGAGGTACCCATATTCGCAGCCCATTTTCTCATGACACGCCCTTTATCCAACACATTCGTTTAATATCTTGGCTTAATATCTTTACCTAGGTCAAATCAACCTCAAAATATTTTATAAAGGCATTAAACTACCATTTATCTAGCTGAGCCAAAAACACCAATTTAACTATAAGAATTACCTAAATGAGACTAAGAACTAGTTGTTTAAACACTAGATATAAGCCTACATATGATAAGAAAAGCTAAAATTAGAACTTTAGCCAATTAACTCTCTTAATCAGCACAAAAGGTTAAAAGTAAACAAAGTTATTTAAAAGCTTTAATATAATTATGTGCTGGTTTGATAGATTAATGGGTTACAAGTATAACCCAGAAATAACCAATATAACTAGTTCCATATATAACTTAAGATAAAATAAATCAATAGATTTATGTTATGATATCTAACCACTAAGGCTATCAGCCAAATATAGATCATTTAGATATCTAATAATTATATCTAAACTACAACTAAAAATAAAAAACAATATCACATCTAATTTTCATTAAAATACTAATTTAAGGACTGTCCTTAAAATAATATTCTGAACATATTTGTACAACTACAATTTTTCTTACAAAAGTAAAATTTAAAAGCTTTTTGGTTAGTTGAATGATAAATATCTGCTAAGGTCCAGTATTGGTATATACAGGACTTATAATATAGAAAAATATCATTTTAGAATGAAAAAATCAATATCTAAATGTGGAATATGTCAAAACTATTTAGAGCTAATATTAATGTCTAGTTTTTGACAAAAACACTTTTGATCTTATCTATATAAAAGATCTAGTAAGGAGATTTAAGTAGGTTAAATCAAGATTTAAAGTCTTATATTTTGTAAAGCTAGAATGTATTATCTCCTTCAATATTGATACTTATAAACAAATACATAATAATACCTAGATACTAGACTAATATAAAAACTAGTTTAGGTCTAAAGAGCACCCCCTGAGTCTAAATTGGAAGAAAACTCAATTCGGAACCAAGAAGGGGTTAAAAAAGGCTGCTCACCCACAGCAACAGGCGACTGGCCCATGTTTTTGATGAGAGGTCGGTGCCAGCTTACCCTCTGAAGGTTGTATCATTGCCTCTTCATTTCACCACCAATGAGTTGATGGTGGAATAAAAAAGAAGGGTGTCAAGAGATGTCAATGGCCAAAATTAATCTCCAGCAGGTTATTTGCATCTCCTCCCCTTGTCAGAAGTCTTCTTCTCCTGTTTTAAGTTTAATTAACAAAGGCAAGTCAATATTAAAGGAAATCAAATTGTTAAAATTAACCTCAGATTTGAAATCAGCCTTATAACCTTCGCCCTACAACTATTGAAGGTAAGTCTGCCATCAACAGGTTTGGGTGAGCCAAATTTATTTGATTTTGAAATGGAACAGTTTTTAACAGCCCTAAACTTGGGCGCGGCCTGCCAGACTTTGCACAAACTGTTGCACCTCACTGGGTGAATCACACCACAAAATAGTAAAAATTTGATACTGATCTGGCCAGTAGGTTATATCTGAATCAACCATTGTAGCAAATTGTTGTGTCAATCCGCTGTTTTTGAATCATGAAGATATTCCCCAGGCATAAATGCCTTTTCCATAATTCCCAGATGGTGAGCTTATAAGGCAGCAGTCCCCAACTGGTACTTCTATCACTCCACTTTCTATCATTTCCTGTCTAAAGTTTAATTATATTAATTTCTTTGATTTTCCCATTATAAATAGAAGTAAAGTATTTGAAATACCAATTTCCAATTGTCTGGAAATTTTGGGATTACCTGGATGGTGTTAGTATTCTCCTTACTCACTTTACTTCCAACTTTGTGGAGGCTGTATCAAGGATAACCTGGCTGATTCATAGGATTTAACTCACCAGGAGTGTCACAGCGGTCTTAATTATATCTTTAAGCTTCATAGCATAATGGATTGATCCTTGTTTTATCTTTCTCCACCATCCTTTGTAATCGGGGTGATGTGTGGGCTCTATTCTATTAGTGTAAGGTTATATCTTGGTTAGTATATTTGTTTATGGAAGGATACCTAACTCTTTAAATCAAAGCTTCTATGCTGTGGTTAAGGATTACCTTTTGACCCAGAAATCCTGGTGTATACTCCCCTTTCATGCATAAAAATGTCAGCTCATTTGTCTCCCCACTACATACCTTGCTTGGGCGTGTTACAGATGTGGGTGTGTTGTTTGTTACAGCTCCAACTCCACACTGCCATGAGGAACTATAATGTGTTCTGGAATCTTGAAATCTTATGTTAAATCTGAAGCCTCTGATGATTAAATGATAATAAATCCTTCATTATCTGTGCTGTTTGCCGCACAACACGAAGTTGTCAAGGTAATCCATATAGAATGAAGTAACATTTTCCCCTTTAAGCTAGTTGAGTGGATATCCTAATAGTTACTCCTCACCACCAGTTATGTCCCAAAAAGTTAAAAATAGAGAAGATCATGATTTCTCTTTACTTTCTGTTAAAGTTAGTTAGGATCCCATATGGGTTCTGTCAAGGCTCTTGGTTTCAGGTATCAGCTAGGATTTTATGAGCTTAAAATTAGCTCAGGATTTGGATTTAGAGCTTGAAGGTAGGGTCTTTTAGTATTAGGCACTCATTTATCTCCAAGTTTTTGTTATTTAGTGAGACTTCATATCCCATACTCTGTGCATAAGTTTGGCTTCTGTGCCCAGTTTACTGCAGTGCCAAATTTGTTGTTTACTGTCATTAATGGGGTAGGTTGGTGGCGCTATCAACTAATAAGTATAAAATGTAGACAAACCTTTTGTCCTTTGATAGCCCCCACTCATGTGGTGAAGTCCCACTTTTTGATATATTATCCTCTGGTAGTGTGGTGGGTTCTGTCTACGTAACTCCCTCCTCACTACTTTACCACCTGATTTCTCTTTGGTGTTGTTGCAGTATAAAGACATTATTGACATGGAAAAGCTAATAGCCTTCTTTTCACTCTGAGTATTATTTGTCTTTCCACTGACAGTGAATTTAGTTAATATAATCTTCGCCTTGTACCCCTATATGTAACAAGAAGACAAGGCCCTGGAGGTGTGGTTAGATGACATGCTCCAGAAGGGATTGGTATTTTGGAAACCTCCATCGTCTCTTTACTTAATGTTTTTTCTCATAAAGCCAATTATCCCTTGTGTCTGTGCATGACTATGGCCATTAGAACAATATAACGGTGCATGAACCCTATTCCCTTTCCCTTAAGCAAATTATCCAGATGAGCGCGAAGTCCAAGATGTCTTCAAAGCTAAACCATAGGAATGCTAACAACTAGGTCTGTGTAGAAGGAGGCAAGGAGTGGCATATGGCCATTCATACAGAAGGGGCACTTTCCAGTTCGTGTAATGCCTTTGGTCTTATAAACGCGCCTGTTATCTTCCAGCACATGATCTATGACCTTTTAGGTGATATTACTTCACCTTAGTGGTGGCATAAATTTATGATATCTTGGCGCATTCTCCACTCCCAAACAGCATGCAAAGAGCCTGAAGGTGGTAATGGCTGCACTGCAAAAGGCAGATCTTTATATGAAGACTTTTAACTGGTAAGTTACTATGAAAAAGATTACCTTTCTGTACAATCTGATGCTAAAGGGCGGGTATGTCATTCCCCAGTAACCTCAAGGCTTTCCTTTCCTGGCTCACACCACTATGTAGAAACAGCTTCGGATTTCTTGGGCAACATCTTTTTCTTGAACAAGTTTTCTTCTGAGCTCAGAGTTAGCAGCTTACTACACCCTGAGAGGGAAGAATGTCCTTTCAAATAGACGACAAATTGTCAAAACATGTTTGAAGCAATCAAGTAGGTGTTTGTGGAGCCCCCTGTGCTAAAATATGCCAATCCATCCTGCTCATGCAATGGTTTGTGATGCCTCTGCAGCAGCGGTGAGGGGCTTTATTATTTTAGGAGCATGACTAGTTGAATCACCCTATTACTTACTTTTAATGGATGATTTCTTCTTTGGAGCAGTCATGAGCTATATATGACAAAGAGCTTGCCACTGCGGCATGAGTGCGCATACACTGAAGGTATATTATCCAAAGTGCATGCCATGAGGTGGTTGCCCAAACGGACCACCAGCCCTTATATACTTCAGGAAGCCGCAAAAATTAGTGCATAATCAGGCCTGGATGTACTGTACCGTTTAACTTTAACTTAAGTGAGAGTTTGTGAAGGGTGATTTAAACATTCTCCCAGATCTCTTGAAACAGAATCTTTCCCTAATCCCTATGAGGGATGAGGTGCAGGAACGGACCGCGGTGATTCCCCCTGTTCATATCTTATTCTTTGCTTCATCCACAAATCTTGGGTGGCTGGGCTCTAGTGTTGCCTTTGGGTTAATAAGTACTGCTGACCAGATATCCTGCTTGGAGGGGCTGGACCTGTTTGACAAGCAGGTATTGTCAGCCCACAAGTAAACCCATTATTCAATTCATGAGGGGATTATCTTGTTCTGTAGTAGGGTATGGGTCTCTTTCAACTGTGTATGATTTTGTCTCTGCCCACCGTTATCCCCCAGAGTTGGGGCGCCCAGGGAATAGGAAGTGCCTTAACTCGGGAAGTGGACGTTCAAATGACTGGGCATCTTCAAAAATATCTCAACTTGAATCACTAATTGTGTGACATGTGCATGGTTAAATCATTTAGATCAGATAATGAAAATCTTCTCCATCCCTTGCAGTAGGCAGAGGTATGTGGACCTTGTTGTCAGTCTCTTTATTGTTGAGCTTCCCAACTCCAATAGGTTCAACGTGATTAGGGTTGACATGGACCGCTTTATGAATTCTCCCTCTCTATCCATTGTTTTTCATCAATAACTTCTGAGTAAATGGCCAGTCTCTTTGTTACCCATGTTTTCTCCATGTTTGCCCTACCTCAGGGGGTGTTAAGTGACTAGTAACTCCAGTTTAGTGCACGATTTTAGACTGCACTTCTGGCCATCCTGAAGATTAAGCCATGAATATCATCGCTTACCTAATCCAGTCTGATGGCCAGATGGATAGGGTCAACCAAATCCATGAGCAGTATCTCCGCTGTTATGCCTCTGCCGCTCAGGATACCTGAGTTGTTGATCTTCCATGGAGCAGTTCATATACAAATTTGCCACCCAATTATCAGCTGGATTTTCCATTATGAACCACCCTGGGGTATAGCCCCTAGTTACTTATTGTCTTGCCTTCATCCAAAATCACCAGCCACTGAGGAGTACCTGCAACAAATTTGAAGTATGTTGTTATAAATTTGGATGGTATCATTAGGTTCAGTCAGGTTGTTCGTACATGTCAAACCCACTGAGTAACAGACAGATGATGTGGGGATCATTGGTCCTTTGGACACACTTAAATATATACTTATAAATTAGGAGCAATTGCCCCAAACCGATTCTTTATTTATTTTTGGTAAATATAGCAATTTTTCGCTGTCCCATTTCCTCTTTACTATTAACAACCTACCTCTCTCAATCGCCCATCTTGCTTATATACAGCAGCTTCAGGTGATACTGCTCTCATGGCTTGGAATATTCTATTCCGCCGAGTCTCCTCAATTTTTGGCTTGTTATTCTATAATCCTCTGTCACTTTAAAGTAGGCGATTTAATTCATATTCATCAAATGTTGACATGCCTTATTGCCTTATATAGAGGCGATCCAATAAAACCCATTATATCTAATAAAAACCCATTATATCCCAATATCGCCTAATCTCGAGGCACTTGAATAATTGTAACTGATATCATTTTTGGCAGATTCTGCCCTAGCTATCCAACGATTATTGTCCAGTAATATTGGAATTGTGACATTACCCCCTCCTTGACTGGATGATAAGATCCTATTGTTTTTAAGGTCGGAGGAACTTCACGTGTACTCAGTTAATGATCTGACCACAACAGGATCCTTGATGTTATATGCGTCAACTCCAGTTTTCTTTATAACTTTGAATGGACCAATCCAAATACTGGCCAGCTTGTGTTTCCACCTGAATCCATGTTGATCATGGAAGAGAACCATATAACCTTCCTTGAACGGCACTAGCCCACTATGACGTACCTTATCTGAGGCCTGATTCCTGATCTTCTTGGCTAAACTGAAGGAATATGATTCGGTTTGCAGTTTGATCAGAATGTTAATGAGGTTAAACAAAAAGTGGTGGGGTTCCAGCCCACCGGTGTCTTCTACACAAAAATAAAGTAACGCTTGAAGAGCCAGGTGTCTGCCATATAATAGTTGGAAGGGACTCTTCCCCATGGCAGAATGGTAACTAATTTTATAGGTGAACACAGCAGTGGAAAGGAGATAGCTCCAATTGAAAGGTCAATCCATTGATATTTTTTGTAGTATGTTTACTAGAGTTCCATTCACCTGTTTGACCATTCCATTGGATTCAGGGCGATATGAGGTTATCAGAACCCTGCGGATTCCCATAAGCTTGTTCAGTTTAAGTAGGATATGTGAGGTGAAGATGGTTCCATTGTCAGTGAGAATAAACTGAGGGCAGCCGTGTCAATGAATAATGCATTCTATCACGAACCTGGCCACAGTAACCGCCCCCAAGTCTCATATCACCCTCGCTTCAACCCACCAGGGCAAGTGGTCAATAGCCACAAGTATGTACTTACAACAGTTGGCTCCTGTTGGCAAGGGGCCAACAACATTGAGGGAAACCGTGTGCCAATAAAAATGTGGTTTCACTAACCGATATGACGTTGTACTGTAAAATGGCTTCTCTACTTGGCACTGAAGGCAACAGGAAATAGTTTCGAGCACATTGAAGCTCATACTTTCCAAATAGAACCAGAGGCGTAACAACTCCATAGTCTTGTGCACTCCACAATGCCTGACTGTCTTGTGCGCGCTCATAATAATTTCCTGTTGTGCTGAGGGGTGTGGAAAATTCACCATAGAATCGCCAATCCACCTGTACATTTCCTCATTTCATTGGAAGGTATTCGTTCTCATCTCATCTAACACTTTGATCCATTGGAGTGGTTCGTCATCACATTTTCCACTGAGCATCTTATTGTACATCACGTTGCTGAGGTCTGCTGTCACCGCAATAGCTGGTAATCGAGATAAACAGTCAGCGTTATGATGCTTTATACCTGGCCAATGTAGAATCTCAAAATCATAAGCATGCAACTTAAGAGCCCATCAATCCAAACGGCCTCAGGTTCTTTGAGGTTCTACAACCAGCGTAATGATGTGTGAACTGTTACGACTTTAAACTTTACCCCATGCAGATAAACTCTGAATTGCTTATACGCGTAGATCACTGCTAAGCACTCCCACTCAGTCACAGTATAATTATGCTTATGACAGTTCAGACTTTGACTACAGTACATGACCGGATGTTTCTCTTCCTCATCATCTTTCTGAGAAAGTACAGCCCCAACAGCGGAAGAGATGCATCCATCTGAATGATAAACTCCCAATCGAAGTTCAGATATCATAACACCTGTGCGCCAATAAATGCCATATGGAGTGTATTGAAAGTGGATTGATGACATTCCATTTATTCAACACATCGTCCTTCTTTATCAACTCAACTAGTGGCCCCCTAATACAGCTAAGATTAGGAGTAAAGCGACAGTAGTAACTGACCATTCCCAAATAATACCTGTATGTCGCACTTACTATTGAGAGTAGTCATCTTGCTGATGGCCTCCACCATAGCCAGCTGTGGTTTCAGTCCTTTAAAGTCTACCACAAACCCTAGTTATTCCATCTGAGCTTTTGAAAAAGTTACATTTTTGAGGTTAAATTATAATGTTTGCCTCAGCCATCTGGCGTAGTACTGCTTCTAGGTGGTCAAGATGCTGCAAAAAGGTTCGAGAGAAAACATTAATATTGTCAAGGTATACAAGGACGCATGACAGCTTCAGGTCACCAAGAATAATATCTATGGCTCGCTGAAACATAAATGGGGCATTGCACAGCCCTTGAGGCATCCGTGTCAGTTGAAAAAGGCCTTTGGAGGTGATTACAGCGCATTTTTCCTGTTCTATTGGGGTAACTCAATTTGCCAGTAACCAGATATCAAGTTCATTGCAGAATAAATAACGGGCTCCCCCTAATTGGTCTAAAGCATTTTTGATTTTTGGCAAAGGGTATGAATCCTTTTTTGTAATACTGTTGAGCTTCCAGTAGTCTATTACTATGCAGTTGGTGCCGTCTTTTTTACAATTAGAACAGGCGAAGCCCACGTGCTTTTGGATGGTTCAAGCATCCCTTGCTCTAGCAACTTGTCAATTTCATCAGTAACAACATCTTTCGCTGCCCACAATTAGCGGATCAGCTGAGACCTTATAGGGGGATGATCTCCTGTGTCTACTCAATGGACCACCCCATAAGCACACCCTAAGTCATGACGTTGACAGTAAAAAGTCCCTTATACTTCTGAAATTAAAGCTATTGCTTAGCCTTTTTGTTCTTCCAATAGTCCATTTAAATTAATCCAAAGTACAACCATTAGTACATTGGCAGGTGTCTTGACTGGTAGACCAAATTCATCCAATGACCCAAAATCATGAACCTAAAGGACCTCATCTACTGGAATCAGATGTAAATACGCTACAATTTGGTGTCAGCGGATTTGCTTAGGTTCGCTCTGAAGGTTTGCTAACAGAACCTTAATCTCCCAATGTCCCAGAAGTATAATCCGTGGAGCCACATGCGGCTCAAACCATGTTTGATGATAGAGCCCAATGACTTCCCCATATAACCCACTCGCCACTTCCACCTCTAGCTCAGAGTTCACTAGGACTTGATGGCCAGAAGGTATAGATATGGGCCCTGCTGCTCGAAGAGGTATCCCTTACTATTCATACATCTGCTGGGGAAGGGACCGAGTCTTGTGCTTTAGTTGGTGATATTGAACTGGAATCACCCCATCACTATAGGCAAGGTTGATATAAGAATATGCACCAGATCCTTCAGTACTCCACTAGTGGTAAAGTAAATTGGGATATGTTGATCTAGAATGGTGAGGGTCTCCTCTGTCATATTATTAACATCCCTGAAACAGCGTAGGAAAGTTGTCCCAATTAACAAAGTGTAGTTTTCGTTTGGCAGCAAAATTGTCAGGGATACAATGACATTAAACCTAAAGCGCAGAAATAGTAAACTTTAAGCCCCTCAGAGACGGTACTTACTGCTCCAGCAGTTCCATACACCATTTGATGGTCCACATCAGATTTAAAGTCAACTTTGCCATCAACTTAGTGTAAAATATGTTTACTGGAGCACAAGTATCTATTATAGCGTGAATTCTATTTTTTGCATCAAAAATATCACATTATGTACACTCAGAATAAGAAGAATATTGGCTGTTTAATACGTGAACATTTACAGGCTCTCTTTTTAAGTAAACTCATTAGCCCTCACTGACTTGGGGGTATTCTTTAAGATCTGCATCTACCAGAATGGCGACGTTTACTCCTTTCAGAGTTGGCGCATCCGCGGCAGAATCAAGTTTGTCTGAGGAAGCTCGATCAAGAATTTGACAGGCATACGGCTCAGGTTGTTTGGGGGACTCTTCTTCCACTGCCGCCTTGGCTTGAGCTTGGGTTACTACGTTTACACCTCCAACTGGCTGCTGATATAAAAGTCCATCATCTTACTGAGAAATTTCCTCAGGGTATACTACTATTGATTCGAGGACGTTTTGGGTTGGTATTGTGGAGGTAGAGGGTCATGTCTCTACTCTGCTCCATCTTTTCCCTGATAGTATTGATCTTGGTGTACGTAGTTTACATGGCGGTTATGGCAGAATTTTGCCAAATAATCAGGGCGACTGCATTTGTAGCAATTAACCCCATAAGAGCCACGTACTTGATTATCATAAAAGGGTCCAGTCCAAAAAATTTGGGGTTGTTCAGCGTAACCAGCCCCAGGTCAGTAAGCTGATTGTTAACAGTAAGTATAGCTAGGTCAAGGTAGATAACTGGATTGCTGGAGGTTTTCATGGCCAGCCCATTGTTGCTGTTTTTACTGTTGAGTATAATTCGTCTGAGGATGAGGTGCAGAGTTATAGTAAGGCTGAGAATTACTAACTGGAACTGGAGTTGGATTAGAGTATTCTCCTAAATAAGAGAGTGCAGTAGCAGTGATAGTTTACTGTTCCATATTTGGCGGCAGAAAGTTAGGGGATACATGATGCAAAAACTGTACAATCTTGAGCAGAGGTACGTCATCATCCAGAAGTGGTGAAATAACATTATGAAGTTCACAATATGGCTTCACCGCGGAGGTCATGGCAATGCACGCGTCGGCTTACACTAAGTACCCTCCTCCAATCAGCACATGGGCTTCTGTTGTGAATCAATCAACGATTCCAGAAGAGTCTCATTTCAATGGAATCTGATCATTAAGAATTCTGCTTTTTGCTACGACATCTTTGAAGTACCCCCAAATAGGCGGAGTACAGTATCCTTTACATCCTTATAGGTGACAGAGCTACTTGGGAGGTAATAGGTGAACTGATCAGCACTTCCGACATCCAGGGCAGATATTAACAACTTAGCCTTCCATCTATCAGATGCGCCTTCTTCTGCAAACTCAAACCGTTTGAAGAACCCATGAATGTTCCTGTTGCAGTCAAATGAAGGTAATTTTTCAATATTAACTTCCTCATCCTGTTCACAGGGTTTTAGGCCATACTGAGGAATGGATCAAAACTAAAAGCAGTTTCTCAATGGGGAGCTGGACTAGTTGAAGTTGTGATGTCTGCCACTTCAGGGGTAGTGTGACCTTCTGCCATGGGCAGTACCACCATTATTTGAGGGAAGTGCTATTCTGACTTGTATTAGTATCTGGCACTACCATCCTGGGTATAGTAGCTCCGATCTGCGCCATATTATTCCTCATATGATGCCCCCTCTTGATGGTCATCCTTGTCCCAGCGAGAAGACTGAGAGGTAGTGGTCAATCTTCATTCTGGGCACTGCAGCCATTTGGTAGTATCATTCAATTGGTCAGCTAGTTCTTTGTTTTGTTGTCCCAAGATTTGCATTTGGCTAAAAATACTATCAAGTTGGTGCATGACAGCATCTCGTTCTTGAAGTTTATCTTGGTTTTTGAGCACCGCGTCTAAGGTAACTTCGAGTTCCTCATATCCAGCTGGTGCGGTGTTCCTTGAAGATTCCCCAGCAATGCAGCTTGTGAAAGGCATGGCTGGCGACTGGAGTTAAGTAGTATTAAATGGTTGATCAATGGGACCCCTGTAGTGAGCACCACTGTTATAAATTCAAATGGTATCATTAGGATCTGTTGGGTTGTTCGTACAGGTCAAACCCACTGAGCAACAGACAGATGATGTGGGGATCGTCAGTACTTTGGGCACACTTGAATATATAAATAAAAAATAAGAGCAATTTCCCCAACCAAATCTTTATTTATTTTTATTGAATACAGCAATATTTTGCTGTCCCACTTTCCTCTTTACTATTAACAACCTACCTCTCTCAATCGCTCATCTCGCTTATATACAGTGGCTTCAGGTGATACTGCTCTCATGGCTTAAGCTATTCTATTCCGCCAATTCTCCTCAATTTTTGCTTGTTATTCTCTAATCCTTTGTCGCCTTAAAGTAGGCTATTTACTTCATATTCATCAAATGTCGACATACCTTATTGCCTTATTGCCTTATATAGAGGCAATCTAATAAAACCTATTATATCCAATAAAAACCCATTATATCCCAATATCACCTTGTCTTGAGGCACTTGAATAATTGTAACTGTTATCATTTTTGGCTGATTCCACCCTAGCTGTCCCACTTTATCATCCAGTCATATCAGAATTGTGACATATGTAATACCAAATTTGGGAACACATGACTAAGTCAATTCGTGAAAACAAGTGGTATGATGATTGAAAACGCCTTCTCATATATCAGAATTCACACTGAATCTGATATTAAACTGAGTTGGTCCTCTGAAGCTCACTTAAATGGTTGGATAGATGTGGATTTTGCACTGAAATCCAATATATAGATAATATAGGACTTAACCTTTGTTAGAGGTTCAGAGGTCCAAATACATTCCCAATTGCTTGATCTTAATCTGTTGGCAATGGTTCAGAGGTTCCCATATGGAATATGTTAACTATTGGATCTCACACTGAATTAAAATATAAATATATTAATTGGACTTCAATAGTAGACAATACTGAAAGGAAAGTTTCAAATCACCAAATAAGTATTTACGGCCCTTTGAAAAGTAGCAGGGGTATTACAAAGCCCCTGAGACATATGAGTAGGCTTAAAATAAACCTTTAAAATCAATTAAAGTGCATTTTTGACAATCTTTGGGAACCAGTTCAATCTGCCAGTAGCCATTAGAGAGGTTCATGGCCAAGGATAAATGTGATCCAGATAGTAATCATAATAAATCAACTATGCAAGGTAATGTATATGAATCTTTCTGAGTAACAGCATTAAGACAACTATAATCTATAACCACCCAATGACCCCCATCCTTTTTTTGAATAAGAAGTAGAGGGGAAGCCCATGGACTTTGGGAAGGCGTTAGTAGCCCGGCTTCAAGGTGTTCTTTTAGCTCAACTGAGACTCGAGCCTCCTCAACTTTAGACTTTCAGTAAGGCTGAGCTTAAATTGGAAGAGTATTACCTGTTTTTACCTGATGCTGCACATTTTTATTAACCCAAAATCTCATAAGCCTCCGGCATATATATCCACATACTCTTCAATTAAAGCCTCGGTTGATTGTTGTTGTTCTGGAGTAAGTAAATCTACATATTCAACTCTGAATCTAGCTATGATAGGTTTGTCATTCAATTCAAAATCACGTTACTTCCCACATCCAATGATAGATAATATTTCCTTTACAGGTGTAGAACGCACATAATCTATAAAATTACTTTGATTCAAATGCATAGGTCAAGCGGTGAGTTTAGCTTAAAACTGAAACAGTTACATTATATATGAGGTCAAGGATACTGGGACATGTAAGGCCTCCAGATGGGAGGGTTTAAACCTACTTGAGATCTCTAATGCATGATCAGCTAGCACTAATACTTGCACTCCAGTATCATTTATAGCTTGAGCTTTAGAGAAATTTTAATCAAATTGGTAGAGTATAAAGGCATTCCTTTAGAGGCACAAACTGATGGAGGTGGAAGAATAGTCTTGGGTCCCAATATTCAGTATTCAAGATGAGAGATGGAGTTAGGATAATCCAATAAGCAAACACGTCATTTAAGTTTTCCCTTGTTATTTAAAACATCTTTTAACATTAAAGGTACTTAATATCCAACGAAAGAAAGATAACTGTTCTTAAAACTAACTTTACCTTAATATCAATAAGGATTTTGGTTCCCAAAACTGCTAGTCGTAACGTTTATAGTCCAACACTACTTTAGGGATCGAAATAACTAATTTCCAAAACTCATTAAAAGAGAAGAATAAGCTCCTATGGATCTAGTACTAAAAAAATAAGCTCCTATGGATTTAGTATATGAATGACCAGCAGTTCCATAGTCTTGAGAGTGGTTTAAATCCGGTGCAATTTTTATTTTTTTCATAAGCTGGGATGAGATCAAATTAATGGGAGATCCTGTGTCATTGATGGCTGAAAATTTTTACTTTGTTTACTATAACTTCCACTTGAGTCGCATCAGTACCAAAATGCAGGATTGGAATTACTAAAGATTTAATTGGTCCATCTAGTGCTAAAAAAAGGTTTAATTGGTCAATCAGAAGATGAAACAGAAGTGTAATAAGAAATAGTAGCTTTGTTGACTAAATCATCAGGGATATTAAGTTAATCTGGAACAGATATCACATAATAATCTTTAGAAGAATTAGAAGTTTGATTTCAAAGGCACTGGGGGTAGGTCAGCATAGGGAGCCTCTTGCCCTATGCTGAATCCTCTTCTTTCAGCTCATCAGCTTGTTTCTTCCAACATTGTTGTTCCATATGACCAAAAGTCCGCAGTAGCCACAAGGATCCTTCTTAGGTATAAGTTTGGGTCTAGGAGGCACCTCATGAACATAGAAATGAGGATTGTGAGCGGAAGATGGGTTCACTACACCATTAGGGATCTCCATTAACGCATCTTTTATGTTGAGAATAGACCAAAAAATTCATTTTAGAGACTTCAAATGAAGTAACAACTGAGTATGAGAAGCAAACGCACTCATCACAGCTGAAATGGCACCACCTAAATTAATATGATTACAAGTAGCAAGTCTCTGGGCATCATGAAAAAATTTTAAACAAAATCTTGAATTGTCTCTCCTTGCTTAACTTGGATGCTCATGAAGGCTTGTTTTTGATTAGACAAGATTTGATAACTTCCAAATTCCTTAATAAAAGCAGTTTCCACTTGATCACACATCTGTCAAACCTTAATATAAGGAACAATGATTTCTTTAGCAAATAGAATTAAATAATAAGTAATATGCAAAACTTTTTGTTGATCAGTTGCTCCATCCTTTGCTCACTCATAAACGGATAGAAAAGATCGAATACCACCAACACCTGGCTCATATATATCTTTAAAGGTAGGTTAAAAGAGATGAGCTCATTGCTTAGTACGTGAACATTATACCAGGACTGGCTCAGCTTATTAGGGTTCAGCTTTAAGAATATGAATTTGAATAGGAATTTGGTCAACTTTTTGCCATAAAATGTTAAGATCGTCCTGTAAATTTATGAACTTGTTTAGTATTGTGATCATTAGAAGAAGATTGATATAAATTAATAAATAGTGAGCATTTCTTCTTGCTTATTCTCAATTACTCCATAATTAGCGGTTAAGTGGTCAATATGGGCGGTTAACATTGCAAACTGAGTTTCTTGAGTAGATTGATTAGCACTGTATAGATAATGAGCATTATCACCATCCATTAAATTGGTTTATGATTAATCTGATTTTGTCAGGTGTCCTTCCAAAGACAAAAACTTCACTTCGCTATGTCTTGTATTTGGCTTTCTAAAGCTTGTACTCTTGTTATCAGGGATTTAGAGTTTCATAGTCAGGAAATGAAAGCGTAGGTCTAGGGGGACCTGGAGGTCTTGAGGGCCCTTTAGGACCTTCATGACCTACAGGCCCAGGGGGACCCTGTTGACCCCAAGTCCTTGAGGATCTCGCTCACCAATAGGTCAGGTGTCACAGAGGGAGAACTAGGTGGTCCTGGAGGTCCATAAGGACCAATAGGATTGGGTCTTCCCTCTCATATATTATTCCCAACTTGTACAAGTTGTTGAAGTAGCCATTTAGTTTAATAAAGCGTACCTCATATTTGGTCCATACCTGTCCCAGTTGAATAGTAAACTCCTCTTCGAGAGCAGTTAAAAAATGGTGTTTAGGTTCACCAAAACACAGTAACCTGTTGAGATACTTCCTGAACTAAATAACTCACAGCTTCGTTATTGATTCTAACATGTTGGTTGTGCAATTCATCGATTTTTCTCTTATTGATGACTATGTCTAATTTGATTATTACAAATGAAGTAAGAATCGGTTTCATAGAAATAGGATACCTAAGAATGAAACTGCTGAGCCATAGTCAACTGGCGTTGAACCTCAAGATATGTATCCCCAAGATCTGAAGTAGATGATGAATGGCGGGATGCACATACTTCCTGAGATACTGCTTTTTCTGGATAACCTAACTTCAGTATGTTGTAAGACAGCTCTATTGTATAATTCCATCATTTTAGGTGAAACCTTAGATGCTCATTCTTGATTAAGACGTTCCCTGGATGAATCGCCCCTCTAATTAAACCTTTTTTGTTTCGCCTACATTGAAAGACTGTAATTAATAATCTGTTTGATCATGGTCCTCAATGTTTAAATTAATAGATTCTTGAAATGAAAATTGCTGATATTAGCAGAAGGCATCTTCTGCCTGTTGGTATGTACCTAATGTTGGATAAACATCAATCCATATATTGAGGGACTCTCTTTGCTAGAAGTATTCATCGTTATGAAATTATGTTTTTGCAAGGTAGCCTTGGAAGCAGACCTGGCAGGGAACACCAGTATCAAAATTCACAAGAAATTATGATATACATGCGCTATGAGGGCTACAAGATTACCGGTTTAGTGGTATAGCAAATATTTAAATAAGGCAAAGAAATAATTAGTTTTTGTTGCAATAATAGTGTCTAATTGGAATAAAAAATCTAATCTTAAATGCCCAATAGTTAGATACATGAGACAAAAGATGAGGTCCCTTTATTTTTAAAACTTAGTGATATTTATAGGAGAGGTTTTAGCAGAACTTTGTAAGGATCTTTGTGCTTTAACTGAGGTAAGATCTTTTCTGTTAGAAGACTAATATTGCTTATTATTTTTAATTTTTTGTGATTGTCAAATCTGCTAAGAAATTTGTTAGATAAGATCAACCATCTCATTGAGGGCTCAGCCCTTTTGGATGCTTAGTTTCCTCAGAAAGCTCAGCCCCATCAAATAGATGAGGCCAATAACTATAAAGGGTTGATCATTATAAAAAGAGAATTTGATATATTTGATGGGTTTGTTATAATCTTATTAGACTAAGACGCTGAACCTAGATCCTGAATAGAATTGTTCATCACAAGTTAATTTTCAACAACTCCCACGCAATCAAGGAGGATCCTTGGTTATTCAGGATGCGTGGCACCTGAATATGAAGGATACCTCCCAAAAGTTTGCAAGCAAATTCTCTGGGCCTCACTTGATGGAGAGTTTTAGAAACTGGTACCTTCCAGCTGGCCCTTCCTGATCATTGGAGGCGGCATCCTGTTTTCCACACTTCCGAGTTATCCTCATTTAAAGGGGAGGCGCCTGCTGTGCCAGAGCTAATACTGGTGGAGGGTGTAGAAGAGGCTGATGTTGACGCAATTTTAGCTTTATGGAAATCTTAAAGTTCTATGCAGATATTGGTCGCCTGTGTTGGACAATTTCCTTCTCACTTAAGGGAGAAGAATGTTTTGGGTGCAGATAGTCCAAATAATGGGCTTGTCCACCCCAGCACCAACTCAAATTTGTGATTAAGTCTAATTTAAAAACCCATTTTTATAGACCTGAAGGGGGTTCCAGGAGGTGAAAACATTTTACTAACCAAGCAACTAATAGAACCTTAAATAATTGTCCAAATTAAGTATAAGATTCAGGTAGCTGATTGGAAAATTATATTAAAATGCTACCTCAAGGTTACGTCCTTCTGGTTTCAAACTTAGTACATAAATTTAAGCCTTGAACAAAGTGAATTTCAAGCGTTTTGATAGAGTGAAATGCCATTTAACTAATTTGAGTTTACCCCTGTTACTATTGACTCTTTTTTACTACACTACTAGCTAAAAGTTTATTAAATTTTAACAGCATAAAATAATTAAGGTTCATTTTGCACCCCTAAGATCCAACTTGGAAAATAATAAATTAAAATTTATTGGTTTAGATAATGTAAGTTCTCCATTAATTTAGCAATTAATAAATAAAAATTCATTGTTGATCGTGCCATAAATCAGCACCTGTGAGCAATTTAAAAGAAGGATTATAACAGCCTGAAAGTTATTCCCTTCCTACAAAAACAGCTGGGTAAATGCCAATGATCTTGTCAGTTACCACGATTTGGTGGAGGCTTTCCACACAACACCTTGAAGCCCTCGACCTCCAAGAAGGTTGCCTCTCTTGGCCATCAAAATGCCCAAGGCGCAAAAGTACTTCACTCCCACTCAAGTTCATGATGGATGTGCTCCCCTTGTCCAAAATTGGGAAGGATGATGTAAGTCATGTATAACACCCCCTGATCTCAATATTGAGGATTTCCCTTCAGAACCAAGTAGGGGGCGAAAAATGCTTATTACCTCCACACCAACCTGGGAGACCTAACCCATGTTATTGATGAGAGACAAGTGACAGCTTACCCTCTAAAGGTTGGGCTATTGCCCCCACTTTTCACCACCAAGGAGTTGGTAGTGAAGATCAAGGTTTGTTTCAGGAGGTAGTGATGGACAAAAGCCATTGCCAGCAGGTTTGTGCAGCTTCCCACCTTGTCAGAAGGCTTTTTCCCTGTATTAGTCCATTTTAGTTAAATTAAGTCACCACTGGTTGATCTCCAATTGTTTATATCGACCTCAAATAAAAATTGTCCCTCAAACCTTCCCCTTCCACCAGTGAAGGTGAGTCTTCCACCTATAGGTTTGGGCGAGACACATCCATTTGCTTTGTTATGAGACCGTTCTTACTTTTCCTGGACTTAGGAGCAGCCTGTTAGCCTTTGTACAAATTGTTGCCAGGGCATAACGAGGAATTGTGCCACAAAAAAATAAGAAATTTGATACTGATCTTGCCAGTCAGCTTAGATCTGATTATCCACGTTAGTGTAACGCACAGGTACTTGCTAATACGTGACAAATGAGTTGGGCAGCACCAGCCATATCACCAACCACATGACTGATAGTCCTGCGGAGAACCACCCTCTTGCCCATATGCCATTTCCTGAATTTCCAACGCATTTGCAGACTAGAGTCCCAGTGATGCTGCAAGTGAGCAGTAAGGCCTGTCCCCATGATAGTGATGTGAACAAGGACAAAGCCTGGCCTAGCTCACTTTCTGAGCTCAAGATTTTGTTTTTATTGAATAAACTTCTTATAAAAATTAAACTTCTTAAATTGAACAAGCAAAATTTACTTTATCTGTGTTTTCCAATTGAGAAAATGAAACTGTATTTGCAGTTGTCGTTTTCTCATTTTTAATGCACTTCTCATGAGTTTAATTTATTAAACTTTAAATAAAGCTTTTGATCAATAACCACACTTTTGCACATGCCAATCTAGAGTCCCACATAATGAAAACTTGGAGGATTTGAGATACTAGTCATTAAATATGCCATATCAATCCTTGTTTGTAAATCCCCAAAATGCTTATCTACGAATTCCATTATGAGTGGTTCTTGTGATTGGTCCAACTTCTGAAATCCAACCTCCAAATTCATGCATTAATTCAAACCAATATTTATGAGGTCAGTGCGGATCTGGCTGGCCCTGATTTGTCACATCACCCCCTTGTGAATCAAAAACTTCCAGATCTTCTTGGGACAGTGGGCACACTCCTAAGGCTTTTGCCAGGTCACTTACTCCACTGGGTATCCCTTCAATTTTACCAGAAATTTCTGGCAACCCTGGCCCAATGCTCCTTCAAAATCTTCTCGACCTCATATTCCTGGTTGTTCTCCTCTTGTGGGTTCAGCCCAGGCCGCTCTGGTCTTTGCCCTCAGAATCCTCAAAGCTGAGAACCATGGATAACTGGATGGGCTTTCAACCCTTCTTGGAGGTCCAATTTGAATGCTACCTTGTTAATAACCTGGATCATCCTATATGGGCCTAAGAACTTTAGTCCAAGATTCCAGCTCTTCACCAATACTGCATAATTCTTTGCCGCCACCAGTACCCAATCTCCTGGAGCAAACAATGGGTCTGGAACTGTAAGTCTTGGGGAACGCTTTTTGGCCAATGATAGGGCCATTTTCCCATTCCCAAGTAAGAAGACACCAAAGAGGTTGGCGGTACCCCTCATTACTCAGGGCGATCTCACTCACGTAGTAGATGAGAGATGGGTAACAGCTCTTCCACTTTGGATCCTACCCCAGTACCCACACTTACCTCGGCAGAACTGTTACAGGGAATCTGCAAAATCTGCACTGAGATTGTTGAATTGAAATCAACCAAATTTAAATTGAGTGGTATTCTGGCCAATGCTCAGACCTCAAATGACTGGAATATCATGAAGACTGAGTTATCAGCTGGAACACCTGACAGTTCCAATTCAATTAATGGTTTGATTGATCAAATCCCCTCCCTACCAAAGTCATCGGGGATCATCCTCAATGAGCAGGCTATAGCATCATATGCCATCGCTGAGGGTTTGAAGTCCCCTGCTGATAATTTGGGCGTTGCGGCTGATGTGATGCCACTGACCAAATGAATGGCCCAGTGACCGAGTGGAGGTGGGTTGGGTGTCCTGAACCCATTCCTAGTCAAATGGACCCATCCCTATGTGGGGTGGCCTTGGGGGATTCCCATCACTTGTCAGGCCAAATCTGTCACACCAACCAGCAGAAATGTAGCTGAGCCTCAGTTCAGACATTCGAGGTCAAACCAACAGCAACTTAGCCCACCACCAAATTTTTCAATGTCAGTTCTCAAGGAACAAACCCGTCCATTCACGAATAATTCGCTAGTTAGGTCAAAATTTGAAGGTCCCAATCCCAGCTTGTCACTACCTCAATAGATCACTATTTAATCAGTTGCATAGCACTGAGAAAAATGTTGGTCAATTTTCTTCCTTTTCCTTCAATAAAAATTTTGCCAAAAAAACAAAACAAAATTTTTATTGTACTACTTCTTCTGACTGAATCCCTGAGGCGTTTCCCTGGTGGCCTGTGGTCCATATACCAGATGGGCTCAACCAGTACTTATGGTCACTATGGATCCCTCCATCATCGATTGGATTCAGCAAGTCCAATATCTTTGGCTCTACAACCCTGTTATCATGAACTTCCATCAACAGTACACGAGAATCTTGTGGCCTTATGTCTATCAATTGAAAGAGATAATTCGTCCCCTTGCTTCCTTGGTTGAAGTGACCCCATATGCTGATGAACTCATCAAAACTATTCCTATGATTCCACCACCTGCAGCAAGGTCCCCTGGGTTGGGAGTGGGCTCATTGTGGCTTGTTGTCAGGAACATACTCACGGTTGTGTTGCACCAATCATTTGTTGTTTCCCAATGCCCGGCTCCATATCAAGTCATTCTGTTGGCAATGCCTCTGGCATTCTGGCTTGCTTTTTGGGTGCTTACGCATCCTGACTGGCAGGCCAGTCTAAAATTCTTCTGCGATTTCCATGACAGGAACTCTTTGTCAATCTGCATATTATTTTTGCCATGCTGTGGCACGCTCCAGGTTAGTTTGCAATTTCCTTCTGATCTCTTTTATTCTTTAGGATAATTCGTCTGCTCATGGCATACTACTCCTTTTGATCCCCCATCCAACGCTGGATTGGATCCATGATTAGCAAGAATGGTGAAATTCCTGTCGACTATTGGTGGTGGCTATTGTAAGCAAACTGAGCAAGTTGAATCCATGTAACCCAATCATCCTGCCAGTCAGAGACATAGCATTAAAGTATTGCTCCTATATTTGGTTTACCCTTTCTGTTTTCCCATTGGATTGGGGATGGCATGCCGAAGCCCTATATGGGTGATTTTTTAAGTTACTGAGCAGGCTAGATCAGAATCTTGATACAATTTGGGGACTGTGATCCAAAATGATCTCTGCCAGTATGCCATGATAAGCAAATATCTCATCAATAAAATCCCTTGAAGTGTCCTTGGCTGAGAATTTTGAAGTACGTGGGAAAAACTTGGCATAATTTGTTAACCATTTGATGACAACTATTATTGCTTCGTTACCCTGGATCTTAGGTAACCCTATAATGAAATCCATGCTGACTAACCCCCATGGCTGATTTGGAATCTGGGGTGGGACTAAATTACCCAAAGGTTACTTTTGTGAGGGCTTTGAGCATGCGCAAATCAAGGACTCTGCCACATATTTTTTATATCTTTTTGTAGACCAGCCCAGGAATACTTCCAGTGCACCAAGCCAATCATCTTTGCAACCCCTGGATGTCCCACCAGTGGGTGGTCATGCGATGCCTGCAGCACTTCCCACTGCAGTGAGGGGTTTGGAACCCATATTCACGAGTTTTGATATTATTCCATTTTTTCTTCCGTATATACAATGCAGGTTGTGCTGGCCCTCTGATGTTTCTGCCCATTTCCATTGCCCGAATAAAGACCTCCTTTGCTTTCTTCAGATCTCCCTTTCTAGTTCATCTTCTTCACTCACCATCATGGCAAATTGGTCTTCCAAGAGCATGGTTGCTGTGTTGTACTTCTCCAACTCAGCCCTCTTATATGCTAGTCCCACATCCTGGCTCAACCAATCAAATATGATGTTAACAGCTCCTGGATGGTATACCACTTAGAAGATATAACGAGTCAGCTCCACATGTCAATGGGCTTGGCGCTGATTCATTTTCCTAGGCTCTCGGTAATATTCCAGTGCCTAATGGTCTGTGCATACTATGCTGGGGTGACGGGCATATATCAAGTGGTGCAGCCACTCCTGATGCGCCGCAACCACCGCCAGTAGCTCCTTGTCATATATTATGTAATTTGTTTCCGCAGGGATCATTTTCTGACTAAAATAACAAACCATATGCTCCAACCCATCTCCTCCCTTCTGTAGGAGTACCACTCCTAATGCAAAGTTTGAGGCGTCTGTTTCCACCACGTAAGGTTTTCCAAATCTGGATGGGCAAGTACTGGTGCTTAAATAAGCTTCTCTTTCAGCAGGTTGAATGCCCGCTCCTCTTCCTCCCCCACATATAAATGGTACCTTCTGCGTCAGTTGCATAAGTGGCAAGGCTAATTCAGACAGAGTCTTGATGAACTGCCTGAGGAAATTTACCATCCCCAGGAAACTTCTCACACCTGTCTGATCAGTTGGAGCCTTCCATGCGCGCACTGCCTGGATCTTATTTAGCATATCCCCAGGCCTTTCCCAAGTATCACATTTCCTAGGAACTTGACCAACTACCAGTTAAACTCACATTTTGAAGGCTTCAGCTGTAAACCTGCCTTAGCCAACGCCTTCAGGACCTCCCGCACATCCTGTACATGAGCCTACTTGGAACGTGAGAACGCCAGGATGTCATCCATATTAGCAATACAACGCCGGCTGATCAACTGATAGAGTACTCAGTCAATCATTCATTGAAGTACTGCTAGGGCATTTCGCAGCCCAAATGGCATGACTCGGTATTGGAACATCCTAAGGTGGCATTGAACGCCATGTATCCTTGGTGCTCCAGCCTTAAAGGTGCCTGGTTGAAAGCATCTGCCAAATTGAGCTTGATGAAAATGTTGCATCCTGTGACCATTGGCAAGATATCCTCCATTAGCAGCATTGGGTAAGAATCCAGTTCTGTGACCTCATTTAACTTCTGATAATCCATGCTTGGCCGTAACTTTCCGCTCTCCTTGGGCACTAACAACACCAGAGATACCAAAGATGATTTTGATGGATCTATCAAATCTTCACTTAACATCAAACTCACGTGGTCCTCTAATGCAGCTTTGGCTCATTCATTCAACGGATAGACTGGAAAACCATGAGGAAGTTTGGACCCTTTCTAAAACTGGAAAGAGAATGTGAATGGCCCTGTGAGGAATTCAACAAATCCTTCTTTAGAACCAAAGATCCCCACAAAATCTTGGTATTCTGCAGGTAAGACCACTTCCTGCATGGCCCCAAGGCTTAAGTCTCATCTAACTTCTGGTTTCCCACTAACAAACTCCACTTCAATGGTGGGCCACTCCTGGGGTACAGGGTAATGGAACTAGCAAGTACATTGATCTGGGGTCTGAACTGATGCCATCAGCGCATCCCAAACACTACTGGATGGGTCGAGTTCTTGATTACACAAAACTGCGTCGAAAACCTGAATGGGTCCTGCTTTACCTTCACCAAAGGCATACACACCATGATGGTGCCCTCCATGTGGCATCAGCAAAAACCGCCACTGGTCCTTACTGCACCTGCAGCTTCAAACGCTCTGCCAATGCCAGTTAAACGTAATTCTCTTCTGCCCCAGTATCTATCTGGACCATTGCCCTTTCCATTCCTTTATCTGTATGCAGTTCTATGGGGATAAATAGGTGAGAATAAAGCAAAAAAGGCGATTTATTTTTGGATGAGTCTTTCACTTGAAAATTGGCTGATGGAAACTTTGACATATTCCCGTGGCGCCCTCCCCCTTAAATATTTCCCACATCTCTTGGGGCTGGATGCCACCCCCTTGACTGGAACAGCACTTACTGGAGATTGTCCCTTCACAGATGACATTGATTCTTCCTGCTGGTCCCATGCCAGTGCTAATTATTTCTCGACTAAAACTGCTAAAGATACCTCCTCCCCCAGCGTTGCTTGCACCTTTGCTGCTGCCAAAGCTGCTAGCAAATCTGGCTGCAACCCCTGGTGGAACATTCGTGAGGACTGGGAATCCATAAACTGTGCCACTTTGGCCAATGGACGGAAGACCTGCGCATACTCCTAACAGAGCTATGTCCCTAGCTGACTGATAATAATGCTGACCAGGATTTATCTTTTGCTTCATCCAGACATGCTGCCTGGTCAATCATCTCAACACACTCCTCCATGGAATTGGGAAAACTGTCCTGTTCCTTGATGAGTTCCTGGAACCATCCCACTAATTCTGGAGGTAATGTATCCATCATATAGGCTAGTTGGAGCGCTAGAAGGGGTTTCACCTGTTGCCTGCATCAACTGTGCTAGAACTGGATCCATGCCATTACCTGGTGAAGTTTATCCAATGCCTTCATAGATAATGCCACACGTCTGGTAGATATTTTTGGCTTCATCTGGACCATTATGGTTTTCTGAGTTGTTGCCCCCCATAATTGTCCTACTTTGCATAGCACAAATGCCAAAGAAAACTATACCATAAACACAGTTAAGAGATGTCAGTTCCATTTCTCCCTGATGGTAACCACCACTTCTTCTCAGGGCCCTCACAAGGCAGAAAGGAAGGTATTTGAGTTTCGTTTTATGTAACGCACAGGTCCTTGCCAATATGTGACAAATGAGTTGAGCAGCACTAGCCATGTCACCAACCACATGACTGATAGTCCTGCACAGAACCACCCTCTCGCCTGTGTGCCATTTCCTGAATTTTCAATGCGTTTGCAGACTAGAGCCCCAGCAATGCTGCAAGTGAGCAGTAAGGCCTGTCCCCATGATAATGCCGCAAACAAGGTCAAAGCCTACCTAGCTCACTTGCTGATCTCATGGTTTGGGTTATTATTGAATAAATTTCTTATAAAATAAAACTTCTTTTTTGAGCAAGCAAACTTAAACTTTATTTGTGTTTTTCTGATTGAGAAAATGAAACTTTATTTGAAGTTGCCATTTTCTTTTAAAGCCTTTCTCATGAGTTTAATATATTAAACTCTAAATTAAGCTTTTGAGTGATAACCATACTTTTTCATGTGCCAATCTCAAGTCCCACATAATGAAAAGTTGGAGGATTTGAGATACCAGTCATTAGATATGCCATATCAGTCCTTGTTTGTGAATCCCCAAAATGCTTACCTACTATTTCCATCATGAGTGGTTCTTGCTATTGGTTCAATTTCTAAAATCTGACACCCAAATTCATGCATGAATTCAAACTGATATTTATAATGTCAATGTGCAAATCCCGCTGGCCCAATCCATCACAGTTAGCAAATTATTGTCAAAACGCATGATTAAATTATAAATATAAACATCAAGCATTTATGACTTTTCCTTATTCCCCAATAGTGAGCTTAAAAGGCAGCAGTCCCCACAAGTACTTCTATCACTCTATTTTCTTTATTTACTCCCTTAAGATTTATTAAAAAAATTGATTTCCTCAAAACTTTAATTAAATTTAAAAGTAATTTACAATATTTAATTTCCAGTTAATTGTGCCAGTTTTGGGATTACCTTGATGGTGTGTTGGTATAATCTCTACTCACATTATTCCAACTTTGTGGATGGCTTTACAATAAGTATTCTGATGGTTGATCTGGGCGGCAACTCACCAGTAGTGTCAGTCAGTCTTAATTCTATCAGCAAGCTCTATGAAAAAGGATACATTTAGGATTAGGGTGCATATACTTCTTTTAAAACTAGAGGTGCCCAACCCAAAAGGGGGAGCTGCCATGAATCTTTATTTTGCAAATGGGAAAAACAAAAGGTTTATGCAGATAAAAAATCCTATATAGCCCCTCAGCTAACAGCCTAGGAAGCCATATCTTAGGGTGCATATACTTAACTATGAGACAGCTACTCTAGATGCCAGATTTAAAGAGGGACATACAATAACTTAAACTATTATACCTAACTTAGAAGTTAACAATCAAAGGTTATTTATTTAAATCTGCATAAAACTTGCGTTATTAATAATGAAAAGTTAGAATTTTAAAAACTTTTTTCTCTAGTTGCAAAAACTTTTGCAACAGATTCAATTCAAGTCTAGGTAAAGTTTGATAATCTCATCGAGGAGATAAGTTGCACCTAATGTTGGGGAGCAGTTGGGCGAGTAAAGTTAAGGGCACAGGTTTAGGCCTCACATCAACCAAGTTTTGTAAACGCCCCAGCGAATCTGGCAAAATAGATAGAATAAATAGTAAAAAACTGGCGGTTACCATTTCCCCAGAAATTTTGGCCTGGCAAGCATGCTGCAACCAGTTCATCAATACGCCGCACTCCCAACCACTATTTTCATTGGAACATGGGGTGCATGTTTTCCTGGATATTCAACAGATGGCGCTCTGGGAAAAGTTTTGTGGAGATGTACACACACATTTCCTAAATGCAGTGTACGTCACACCACACTTCATGCCTCACGGTTGGCTGGATCTTGGTTTGAGAACAAAATTGCGGCAGACAAAGCCGCACAAGTGCAAGTAGTAGTGGATCTCCTGGATGGTCAATGGGTAGTCAAAACAAAATGCACCCATGGACTAATTGAACCAAATTTTCGTAACTTTTTGACTTCCTATCTACTACAGTCAAGCGCACCATGCTAGAGCACCACCTGAAGGCTGGGCTCACCAAAATATGGTGAAATCCAATTCTTTGAGATGCAGCGCTTTACTCTCATGCCAGACATGTGCACGGGCAAAGCAATTGCTGTTCTCACCCCATCTGCAAGGATAGCGGAGGATTTGACCCAAATCCCTCATACCACTTTTGTAGAAATCAATGGGCAAGACTCCCGCCCATTCAGGGTCACCATGGATAGTGCGCCCAATATCTGCACTTTCTGTCGCACTCTTTGGCCACAAGGCCCATACCTGCCCTGCCAGGGAGGGCATTACCAAACCAAAATAATTTAAAGCAATGTGTGATGCAGACACCCACTATGAACCAGCAGTAGACACCGACGCAGCCTTCCCAGGGGGAGTCAGGGTGCTACATTAAAGTAAAACCTATGTCCCCTCAGGAGTGGAAGAAGGCCAAGAAGGCCTGCAAGGCAGCAGCCAAGGAAGCGGCCAAAACTGCATCCGCGATTCCACCAGCCCAGCTCCAGGAGAACATTGAGACATTCACAGCAGAAGCTGATCACAAATCCCTCCACCAATCATATTGTACCGCCAAATCTGATTGGGCCACCCAAGCTGAAGACCTGATGGGTGAGTCAGTTCACTCATTTAATTATATCAAGCATTGATTGAAACTGAGTCGCTCAACAATATTCCTGCCAAAATTCCACCTTTATGCAATGGTACACCACAAGTGCACACAACGCCAACAATTCTTCTCACAGTGGGGAAAAAGCAGAAGGCAAAAGCCAACGTGAACCCCAAAGCTAAAGCCTCCCATACTGAACCATACTCCATAGCACAAAATACCCACACTGTCAAACAGCGATGTGCTGAGAATGAAAAGGCTGAAGGGCATGGGTGCCCTTCCCCTCGCACCTAAGATGCAAAGGGAAAAGCCTTTACTTTAGGGACGTTGAACATCGCTGGACTAAAGGCCTCGCCGTGCTGGGCTAGAAAACTGAGATTTTTAAAATCTGATTTACCCATTGACATACTGGCCATTCAGGAAGCCCACTGTTCACATGGTGCTGAGGACACATGGGCAACCATGCTCCTCCCTTCCCTTTCCTTTTGGTCTATGCACTGTGGGGTGCTTATCTGAGTGAACAATAGTTTTAAATTTATTTTGTCAAAATCTTACCTTGATGGCTGCATCCTTGTAGTCACCTTTTTATGGGATGATGAAGTGCACACTGTTGTTAACATTTACGCCCCAACCTGTGCATAAGATCGTCGAGAATTCTTGGCCATCAATTCCAGTCTGCTACCCCCAACCCATTTATTGTTGGTGACATGAACTGCTGGACAAACCCATCCACAGACCGCTGGCCCTTGTTGCCTACACCCCCACAGGGGCACATTGAACTTTGTGTTATAAAAGCCACCCTAGGTTTGTTCAATGCTCTGCCACAGCATGCACCGCTACTCACTAACATGTTTCGCCCCATATGCACAATGGCCAGCTAAGGTCTAAGACCCAAATTGACCTTATTCTCACGCCGTTGAAATTTCAGTCCCAAATTTCCCACTTTTCCATGACATAAAAGATTTATCCGACCACAGAATGGTATTGCTTTCCTGCCATTTGTCCATTCCAGTGGCCCAGGCGCCAAAGTGGTGCAAACTCTGCCCCATCGAGATTATGTCACCAAGGTTTTCCTCATGAATGGAAACTGTGACCTCGACTCCAGAGTTTACCGCACTACTAGGTGCAGACCCTATCTCCACCTGGTCAACCTTCAAAGCAAACACAATCTTCCAGGCTCGCCACCTCTCATGTCATACATGGGCTGTCTCGGCAGTCATTTTGTGCATGCTGGCGGAAGTGGACCACCTGGAGTCTAATGTCCTCACTGCATGCTACAGCCCTGCTTGAGGTCAAAAGTGGGAAGAAGTGTCCGCTCGCCTCAACGCACTAGGAAAGACAACACAAGCACCAGGTTTGTGTTCAGTATAAAGCAAAGCATATTACAGCGGGCGATACATGTTCTACTTACTTTTTTTAAAAATTATATGCACCATGCCAGAGTTTGGCCTGCACACAGGTGCGAAGGCCAGACCACTCTGTTGCAGATATGCCAGCTGAAGTGGCAATCAAAATACACAACTATCACTCTGAATAATATCGAACTGATCCAGTTCCACTGGCAAAAGTGGAATATTCCTAAAAAGTGCACATATCAACACCATTTCATGCTTTCTGGAGTTGGTGAAATTGATTACTCAGGATGAACTCTGGTCCGCTGTTCGCAGTGCATTGTGTAGAAAAAGCCCAGGCCCAGACGGCATCCCTTATGAGTTCTATAAAAAGTATTTCAAAGATTTCTCTTCCTTGCTGCTGGCCTCTATGAACCAATGCCTTATGGAGGTGCGCCTCCTTCCTGGAGGGAAAGAGTCCTTCACGTTAACGTTGTACAAAAAAGGGGATAAGCTGGACTTGGCTAACTGGCGCCCCATTTCACGTATAACAGACACAAAACTTTTTATTAAAATCATGGCAAACCGCCTAGGGTTGTTGCCTCTGCTCTCATTTCCCCTGAACAATCTGGTTTCATTCCAAAGAGGTTGATTTGGGACAACATTCACTCCGTAGCCAATGTCTGTCAATCCACTGCTTCTGAAGCACTTGTTTTTTAGACCAGCAGAAGGCCTATGATAGAGTCAACTGGGATTACCTCAGAGCCTGCCTCCACAAATTCAACCTATCCTTTCGTTTCATCAATTGGATGATGTTGCTCATGGAATCCGCCACAATGGCTGTGCGTGGCCCTGGTTTACTCATGGATGTAGTCCGCCCTCAAAGGTGCCTACGTTAAGGGGACCCTCTTAGCCCACTTTTATACAACTTCAGCCTTAACTACTTCTTCGAAATGTGACTTCCTGCCTTAATGGTGTCCATGTGCAAGGCCAAGCACCAGTCAAGATGTTGGCGTTTGCTGATGATTGTATGGTTGGGGTGTCTAACAATTATGATGCACGAGCGCTTGAAGCTACTATCCAGGATTACTCCAGGTTAAGGAATGCTGCGCTTAATGCCTCCAAAACTGAAATTGTTCTCCTTGGTCATTATCAAGCCCGCTGGCCCCAGCGCCCCATTTTCTTCCTGCTTCATCAACTTTCTTACGGGATCGCTTACCCTGCCCACCCCACACTGCCCCGCTTGTGCTCCCCTTAGTTCCAAGCCCCACCTTTGGCCCTGTCCGCCATTTGGGGGTGTGGCTGGAGGTGGGAGGGTACTCCTCATCAGTAATGGAAAACCATATCCTTGACAACATTATGAAACGAATAGCTTCTCTTTAAGCCCACCAGACCTCCCTTACAAGCAGGGTAGTGCTAAGAAAAGTCTATACTCCTTTCTAAAGTTTGGTTTGGGGCCCACGCCATCGCTTTTTTCCCTTGTATCTTCAAGTCAGTATATGCTCTTCTGCAAGGGTGGCTTTGGTTAGGCCGCCCACTGCTCGTGCGCCTGAACATCATGTTTGGCCCTCGCCATAGTGGTGGTATGGGCCTGCTCAACTTTGAGGCCCATGTTGCCAAAATCCTTGATACCTGGATCGCTTCAATCACCAACCCCACAATCTCAGCCCAGCATTGGTCCCGTGAGGCCTGCTCTAACTTCTCCTGCGCCCTGGGCCTTAGCAATCCTACCCACCCTCACTCCTTGTTAAAATATCTCGCCTCACATTCTTCTGCTGCGGGCTCACATGGGACGTCAGCCCGCTTCAAAAGGATCCTACTCTCCATGCAGAGCACTGAGTGGAAAATTTGCATCTGTGGGCACACCGCTCAGAGGGGGCGCCCTACTCCTTTGTTCACCTAAGAAGTACAAGGAATACCCATTCTGAACGGAGTGATACCCATGAGGTTCCTTAACATAGCCCGGGTGGACTACCTGGACATGTTGGACATCCCCTACTCCCTTCATACCCCGAAAGCCATATGGAAGTACGCCCGCCACCCTCTTCTGCAGCTGCATAAATTTTCCCATGTGTAGCGCTGCTTGATATGGGTATACCATACTTCCAAGTACTTAACGCTTAGCACTCATCTTGCGTCGTGTGTGGCCAGTATGGAACGTTGATTCACCACCTGGAAGAGTGCCCTCCCTCAAAAAGCGATATGGCGTGAGGTTCAGTGTCTGTTTCTCCAGGATCAGGCTCAGCCCTTTAGCCTGTCTAAGGACATATTTGCTCTGTCCATGGCTTCCCCTCTATTACCTTTCCTCCATGCCTTAGTGGTTGCAATCGCTATGTGGACCATCCACACAATTGTCTTGGATGTTATCTCAGGCTCCACTCCCGCCCTCCAGGAAGATCTACGCCAGTTCCTGTCACACCTTGTGGACCACTTTCAAGCTTGGATGTTTGGGTACATCCCGCCCCATTGCCGCCAGTTGGTCTCATCTTGGTTCCCAGTTTGGTTCATCATTTCAGACCCCTTCCTACATACGTGCTCAATAGTGGCGCAAGCCCCTACACACGCAACCCCTTTCTTCTCTTGGCGTTCCCGCTGGTAACAGGAGATAGCATCTGCTTCTCTGGGGTGCCCTCCTCTCGCTGAAGTTTGGTTTGTTAATTTAGCTTACTTATCAGAAGTGTCCGTCCCCTGGTCAGCCTTCCCAAATAAAATTAAAAGTTAAAGATGAAAAGTTAGAAATTTAGCAGTAATTGATATGATAACTATATATACTAAATGTGTGTGCTTATAGAGACTAATCAAGTTACTACAAAAAATTGTTATTAAGTAAGGCTCATATAAGTAAACACTGGATGATACAAATCAAATGGTGCTGTAAAACTATGAGTTCCTTAGCTTTCCAATCCTGCCATCTTACTTTATTTTACCTTATCCAGAGAATCCTTCAGATAATAGAATTCTCCTTCTATCAAATTTTTAGAAAGCTAGCATTGATAGCACTACCATTTTGTAAGGCCTACGGCATCTGCCATTAAGTTAGATAGGGGAATACACCCTTTCATGTCTAAAAGGGCCTAAACCCAAGGCTTTATCTCTTACACTTATTTATGACCTAGAGCATAACCTGTACAAGAGATGTGTGGTGTTATGGCACTAGCTCATAAATTTTTCCAGCCTCCAGTCTGGATAAGTGAAAACTCAGAACAAAATCTAGAATACTGGAGGTATAACTGTCCACATGGCTTAATATTTCATTGGGATGAGGACAACTGAAAATGACACATGGCAATCTTCGTTATAAGAATGCCCACCAGCAACCACACAGTTACAAGAGAAACACGTGGATTCCACGGAGGTTCCTTAGGCACATCAGGGGGAGCAAAATGCGCTTTGAGAACATGGGTCAAACGAGCAGAAGGTCTGTAAAACTTAGCTCAACTGGGTGGGAATCATCTCAAGGAGCAGTGCCACATAATAACTATATAAAGAGCCCAAAATCTGGGTCAACCTGAAGTGACCACCATAACGTTATCCCCATTTTAATTAGGGATGGTAACAAGGTAGTAATCATGGACACTATGGTCCAGTTGTTACGAAGACTGAGAAACATGGTACTTGTAAAACGCAGCTACAAATAGCTATAATACTTCAATTTTTAAAATATCACATGAAAGCTTTTTTATTAAAACAAAGGATTAAATTTGACTGACATCAGGACTGTGTGGACGTTTAACTAAGTGCATGGGCTTTGGAATTAAGGAAATCAGCATTAATCATGTAGACAAGATCATGTTTGCTTCCAAAGATTGTCACTATAACGTGCTCACAGTGATAATTTAATCTCAACTTTTCTGACCAAACTGCTCTCAAATTTTTATACTGAAACCTTTATGATGGTGAAACTTTACCTGGTGGAATGACAATAATCCATCAGGTGGTTGACTGGTTTTTCTTATGGTCAGGGAAGATATGAAAGATCCTATTGCATATAAAAAAGTGTAACAAGCCAAGCCTGTAGTGACTGGCTCGCCTTCTCCAGTGAAGAATATTTAAATTAGCAGGGTTTCAAACCTGATTGTACAACTGATAATTTAGTTCTGTTTGTTAACAATTTATTTTTTAAATGAAACCTGAATTGGGGCAGTGACTACCAGGTGTGAGGAGCAGACAAAAACTTGCCACTAGTAATGGCTTCTTACCGCTATCACCTCCAGACACAACTGCCAATCTTCTGAATCAACCCTGTGTGGTGATAAGTGCATGTGGGGGGCAAGTTATAGAGGCTAGGCCGCCACTCACCTCTCATATACCACATGGGCTAAATTGTCCCGGTAAATGAGAGGGATGGCCGCCTTCTTAATCTTCTTCTTTGTCCTAAATGAAATCTACTAACTTTAGAGACGTGGGGGTGCTACCCAGGACTCACAGGTGGCTACCGCCCTCCCTTATTGCCATATACATTTCTCCTCACCTACTCCCAGCCCAAACCATCTTAGTCTCAGTACCTACAGTTTTTACATGTTAGATAAGACAACTATGAGCAGACTTAAGCTATTATTAGGAATTTTAACACCACGTTTACATTCTCCGTTCTCAAGAGGTGTCTCAATCATGAGTCACCATGAAAAGTAGACCTTTGACAACTGTGGCAATCCTGATTGAAGTTAATTTATCTTATAACTCAAATTTGGGTGAGAAGGTGAAAAGTAGAAAAACTTAGAAATTAGGGATCAAAAAAATAATAAAATTGTTAAATGTATTCAGAAAATTGGGATCCTCCAAATAACTCAAGAATAGCGCGGTGATCTTAGTCAATCTTTCTACTAAGAATAAATAGAAGAAATAATCCCCTCCACTATCATGTTGGATAATTGGAGACTAAATGATAATCATGGCTCAGTAGCCCCAACCCTAGAACAACATAAAACTAAGCACAGTGAAAATGGTAGAGAGTTGGGTTATCACTTTTACATGCAATTTAACCAAAGTACTTTACAAATTCCTGGTTTAAACATTTTTAAATCTATATATAAATTTTTGCTGCTAAGTATGATGACTGGGGTAAAGGACTACCCGTTAGATCCAATTGCAAAATAATCTAGGATGGTAACTTATGGTCAGTCCATCTATTTAGTAACTTATCAGATAATAGAAATACCCCGGTATTTTCTCTTACCCCAGCAGTACTCTTAAAAATACTCTCTCATCCTTCATAAATTAACTCTTTTTTTAGTACTAGATGGTCCTCATGAATTAACTCTTAAATGCAGAGTGTCGCCTTGCAGTTTAAAGTTATTGTTAATGAATTTAAGTACCCGCGCTTACAGCTCATTATTCTCTTGGCTCTCTAAGCTCTAAATAATTAACCCAACCTTTAAATGAAAATTGTTAGACATAATATAGGAATATGAGGTTGTTTACTTTAGAAAAAGGTTTTTATACTCTCAAATGCTTAGAATACTTTATCACTATGCTAAAAAACCATAATGTTCACGTGAAACCTTCCTGTTATAAAAAGATTACATCCCATGTAGAGATATCTCAAATAACCTTTTGGAATGGTATAAATTCTATAGAAACCCGCGGATCCTTAAAATAGCTTATCACATCTTGCTGGTTCACCGAGTTTAAGAACAGCGCTGTGTGGACCCAATTATGTGGATCTTTTAGATGTGCTACCCTTATACCACATCCTAAATCAGCTCCTCTGTTTTATACTTAGGAAGCTACTATGCACACCCATTTTATAAACATATTCACCAAGGTACAGAAGCATTCTAAAACTAAGAAGTCAGATACCACCCTTTGTTCCCTTAACAAGCTGAATAGTTTTAAACTTTTCTTTCTCATTGCAAACACTTTTGCAACCCATTCAATTCAAGACTAAATCTAGTTTATAATCTCATAGAGGGGATTAGTCTGCGCCCATGTCTGGGAGCAGTTGGGCAAGCAAGGTAAGAGGAGCAGGCGGAAGGCCCGCGGCCTCTAATGTTCGAAAACGCTTCAGAGAATCCAGCAGAATAGAAAAAAATCTAAAAAAACTGGCGGTCACAATTTCCCCGGAGATACTCACGTGGCAAGCATGATTCAACCAGTACATCAACATGCCACATTCCCAGCCACTTTTGTCGGTGGAATTTGGAGTCCGTGTGTATCTGGACATCCAAAAAACAGCCCTATGGGAAAAATTTTGTGAAGATGTACACAAAATTTTCCCGACCGCGGTGTATATTGCACCTCACTCCATGTCGTGTGGTTGGCTGGACCTAGGTTTTGGAAGCAAAATAGCAGCAGATGAGGCTGCAGCGGTGCATGTAGTGGTTGACCTCCCTGAAGGGCAATGGGTCATCGAAACTAAATGCACCAGATGGACAAAATTAAACCAAATTTTCCTCACGTTTAACTTTTTGCCTACTATGGTAAAACGTGACATTTTGGAGCAACACCTGAAAGATGGTCTCACCATATATGGCGAAATACAATCTTTCAAAATGCAACGTTTCACGCTGATGCCACACCTGTGCACTGGCAAAGCCATCGCAGTTCTGACCCCTAACTGAGGAGATCGCAAAGGACCTAACCCAGATCCCACACTCCACCTTTATTGACATCGCAGGGCACACCACCCACCCATTCCGGGTAACCGTGGACAGCGCGCCCCCATTTGCACCCACTGTGACACGTTCAGCCATAAGGCACATGTGTGCCCCATCAAAGAGGGCGTTACATTCCAAGAGCACCCCTTGGCAGCCATGGCCAGTGGAGAGGCGCACTACAAACCAACTGCAAGCACCAAAGAGGCTTTCCCATGGGGAGCACAAGGCTGCTACCTATTGGTAAAGCCCATCTCCCCACAGGAGTGGAAGAAGGCCAAGCAGGCCCATAGGACCGCGGCCAAGGAAGCGGCCAAGGTCACCACCACCATCCCACACTCACAACGCCAAGAGGACATGGAGACCTTCGCGGCAGAAGCAACTTGGGAATCCATCACCCAATCAGATTGGGAGGCCCAAGCCAAATGGGCCACTCAAAGATGAGGATCTGATGGGAGATTCGATCTCACCCAATCGCTGCACCCAAGCCCCAGTCAAAACTGACTTGGGACCTATCCTAACCAAAAATTTTTTTTTGCCCCACTCGACGGTGCACCAAACTTATCCGCACTGCAAAAAATTCATCCAATGTCAGGAAAACAAAAAGTGAAGGCCAAAGCCAACGTGACTCTTTCCACAAAAATTAACAAAAACCCCAGTAGCATTGCTGCTAATACCCACGCTGCTGTGAAAGCCCATGGGGACCTGGAAGAGGCTGGTGGGCCAGGGGGCCCACCCCTTCACACCTTAGGTGCGAAGGGGAAACCTTCACTCTAGGGATGCTGAATATTGCCAGACTCAAGGCCTCCCTGTCCCGGGCTAGGAAACTGAGTTTTTTACAAAAAAATTTACCCGTGGATATCCTGGCCATCCAGGAAACCCACTGTCCACGAGGTTCCAAGGAAGCTTGGAAAACAATGCTCCTACCATCCCTATCCTTTTGGTTGAAGCACTGTGGGGTGCTAATTCAGAAAAACAATTTTTTCAAATTTATATCTTCAGAAACATTCCTAAATGACCGAGTGCTCATTGTCACCTTCTCATGGGCCGATGTTGCACACACAATTGTCAATATTTATGCCCCAAACAGTGCACAAGAGCATCAGGAATTTTTCTCATCGGTAAAATCCCTCCCACTACCCCCCAATTCTTTCCTAATTGGTGACATGAACTGTTGGCTAACCTCACCAATGGACCGGTGGCCGCCCTCACCCCACGCCCCACAGGGTCACGTAGAACTGTGCATTCTAAAAGCCACCCTTGGGTTAATGGATGCGCTGCTGTGACATGCCCCACTGCTCGAAAACATGACGCGTCCCCACGTCCACAACGGCCAATTAAGGTCCATGACCCGCATTGACCTTATTCTAGTGCCAGCGAAATTCCAACCCCACATCTCCCACTTCAAAACAACGAAAATGGAATTCTCCGACCACCAACTGGTCTCAATAACATACCACTTACCCATCACAGTTGCAAAGGCCCCACATTGGTGCAAAATCTGCCCCCCAGAGCTTGCGTCGCCAGGATTTCCATGTGGGTGGAAGAGGCAACTTTGGCAAAATTTTTTGTTGCACCGTTTTGCGTGGACCCCATTTCCACATGGGCAACTTTCAAAGAAGACACCATCCGCCACTATTGCCATCTCTCATCCAGACGCTCATGAGCCACATCGGCGGTTATATTGTGTGCGCTGGCAGAATTGGCCCACTTGGAGTCCAACATTCCAGCCTCAGGATATAGCCCTGCATGGGGCCAGAAGTGGGTGGAGGCAGCAGCCCACCTCAACGCACTTGAAAGGCAACACAAACATCAGGTTTGTGTCCAATACAGGGCCACACGCATCACTAAAGGTGACAAGTGCACCGCATACTTCTTCAAAAAATTTTTGCACCATGCCAGAGCGTGGCCTGCACACAGGTGCGAAGATCAGATAATTCTATTGTGGACATACCGGCTGAAGTGGCAATCAAAACGCAAAGATATTACTCCGAGTTATACTGAGCTGAACCAATTCAGCCGGCCAAAATGGCGGAATTTCTCGACAGAGCTCATATCCGCACCATTTTCCAATACCCAGAAATAATATATTTAATTACTCCAAACAAATTATGGACTACCATTCGCGGTGCGCCAAACTGAAAATGCCCAGGCCCAGATGGCATTCCATTTGAGTTCTACAAAAAATATTTTAAATATATATCCCCATTGCTGCTAGCCTCACTCAACCAAAGCCTGTTGGAAACACGCCTCCTACCAGGAGGACATGAGGCCTTTACAGTCACACTCTTCAAGAAAGGGGATAGGCTATCTAGTACTAAAAAAAAGGGGGATAGGCTAGACTTAGCCAACTGGCGCCCCATTTCTCTAACAAACACAGACACCAAAATTTTAACAAAAATCATGGCTAACCATTTAGGGACTGTAGCATCTGCCAACTCTCCAAAACAATTCGGTTTCATCCCCAGAAGGTCGATTTGGGATAACGTGCACTCTGTGGCTAATGTGTGTCAGTCCACAGCCTCTGGGGCACTTGTATTCTTGGACCAACAAAAGGCCTATGATAGAGTAAACTGGGAATACCTTAGGGCCTGCCTCCAACAATTCCGCCTACCTCCCCGCTTCATTAACTGGGTGATGCTGCTCACGGAATCTGCAACAATGGCTGTGCGCGGCCCAGGTTTCCTAACAGAAGTAGTCCGTCCTCAAAGGGGCCTGCGACAAGGGGACCCCCTGAGCCCACTCTTATACAACTTCAGCCTTGACCCACTACTGCGAAATGTGAATGCCCAACTCACTGGGGTCCATGTGCCAGGCCAAACCCCAGTCAAGATGATGGCATTTGCAGATGATTGCGTGGTGGGGGTGTCTAGTAACAAAGATGCATGCGCGCTTGAAGCCCTCATCCAGGAATATTCCTGGGTAAGCAACGCGGCACTGAACGCCTCCAAAACTGAAATCATCCTCCTTGGTCGGTTTCAGAACTGCTGGGCCCCAGCAAGTAGTTCCCAACCCAGCCAGCTGCTCGCCCAAGTCCACGCCTTACTAACTCAAAACACACCGCTCCACTGGTGCTCCCCTTTGTGCCACGACCTACCATAGGACCGGTACGCATCTGGGCGTGTGGTTGGAGGCAGGAGGATACGTGTCAGCAGTAATGGAGTGCCATATACTGGACAACGTGATAGAAGCGAATCGCCTCTCTCAGAGCCCACCCTACTACCCTCACTGGCAGGGTTGTTCTTGCCAACTCTATGCTCCTATCCAAAGTCTGGTTTGGAGCCCACGCCATTCCCTTCTCCCCAAGCTTCTTCAAATACCTGTATGCTTTGCTACAAGGTTGGCTTTGGTCAGGCCGCCCTCCACCAGTATGGCTAGAGGTCATGTTTGGCCCTCATCATCATGGTGGCATGGGCCTACTTGACTTCAAAGCCCATGCCAACAAGATCCTAGGCACCTGGATTGCGGCCGTCACTGCTCCTGCACTCCCATCCCAACACTGGTCCCGCGCGGCCCGCTCCAACTTCTCCCAAGCCTTGGGCTTCAACAATCCATCAAACCCCCACTCCCTGATGAAATACCTCGCATCACACACATCAGCCACAGGTCCTCACGGGACCAAAACCCACTACAAACGAATCCTACTCTCTATGCGAAGCGCAGAGTGGAGAATTCATATTAGTGGACATACAACCCGAAGAGGCTGCCCCTCTCCTCAGTTCACACAAGAGGTACAGGGGCTACCCATCCATGATGGCGTGATCCCCATTCAACCCCAAGTCCTATCCAGGGTGGACTACCTGGACATGATGGACATCCCTTATTCCACTGAGACCCAAAAGACTATCTGGAAATACGCACACCATCCTCTGTTGCAGCCTCAAGTCCGCTCCCATGTGTGGCGCTGCCTGAGGCGGGTGTATCGTACAGCTGAGCGCTCTAATGCTTTACACTCATCCTGTGTCGTGTGTGGCCAGTATGGAACGCTGTTTCACCGCCTGGAGAAGTGCCCCACCTCTAAAGTAATATGGCGCGAAGTCCAACGTCTGCTAGGCCAGGATCAAACACATCCCTTCAGTCTGTCAAGAGATATGTTTGCTTCATCAATGGCCTCCCCCTCCCACCCTCCCTTCGTGCTCTGGTGGTTGCAATCGCCATGTGGACTATCCACACGATTGTCTTGGATGCCATCGCCGGATCCATCCCCACCCTCCCTGAAGCTGTCCACAGATTCTGGTCTCATTTGGTGGATCACTTTCAAGCGTGGATGTTTGGATATCTCCCACCACGTCGCCGGCAGCTGGTCTCCTCCTGGTTCCCAGTCTGGTTCATCAAATCAGACCCCTTCCTCCACACGTGCTCAATAGTGGCTACGCCCCCTACACACGTTCCCTCCCCTTCCCATAAGTGGCGTTCCCGCTGGCAACAAGAGATAGCATCGCTTCTCTGGGGTGCCTCACCTGGCACTAAGTTTTGTCTCGTCTGAGTCATATTCGGAAGTGTCCATCCCATGGTCAGCCTTCCCCACAATAAATTTAGATTTAAACAAGCTGAATAGTTTTGACCGCTCTTACTTCTGACTTTCCGTTCATTTTACAGTAGTAAAGCACAAGGTGACGGTAATTGCATTTGTAGACACTGGTGACACTGGGAATTACAATGGTCCAAAGGTCATTCAGTCATTGTTTTTTAAGTTACCCCTGGTGCACCTGTCACGGGAACATCTAGTAATCCCATACTCACACTTCCTATGAGCAAACCACTGAGCTTTGTTGCCCATAAATATGCATTTGTTTCAAACTTTGCAGCAATACCAAAACTATTAATTTCAGTGATTTAAAGGTGGGTGGTGGCGCAGCCAGTCAGTGAGTACTGATTTAAAGTGGAACATGATGGCCTTATCCTTTAATTCTCTCATAGGTTAAATTCCCCTCCCCCACACTGGCAACAGAAAATACTGTAGTGGCAACTGTGGAACACTCTTTTACCAATGTTGTGCCTGAATTAACTACTCTGGCTCATATTCTCGCATCCTTTAAGTTAGTTTATTAATATAGAAGGCCCAATAAGCTGCCAAATCACTCAAAATTATATCTTAGTTTTCAGCTGACGGTTGACCTCATAAATATCAACTGCCACTTATATCCCCTATACAGCTGAGGAGATTAGGTTTTGAAACCCTGGATTGACAACATTGTAAGAAAGGTATGAATGTTTAAGGAATATATCTCTCACGTCATCTTCATTGATTTTTTGCACAGAAACCTGATGACACTCTGAATTTCTGTGTAGACAACAGGGACCTGGATAATGTCACAGTCCCAGATCCATATCTCCTTCTCTTAGAAGCCACCATTGCACAAGTCATTTCCAAGCCTAAGGTCTTCTTTAAAATATGAGCTTGGTAACGTGTTTCATCAAGTGCAGGTAAAGTCTGGTTATGGATGTCTGACTGCTATTCAGACGAAATATGGAATTTAACTGTTTAAAGTAATGCCCTTTGGCTTAAAAATCATCATACTATTCTAACGGTGAGTTGATGATAGTTCAGGGGATTCCAGGTTTCTCTATGCAATTTTATATGTGTATGTCATTTTCAATCCGCTCTCCCAACGCTAAACAGCAGGGAAAGGATTTAATGGCCGTGGTTTCATCCCTGCACAAAACTGGGTTAGTTGAAAAACCCTCTAAATATGGTATTTACATGAACTAAGTGCAGTTCCTTGGTAAGCTAGTATTAAAGAAAGGTCATGATATTGCATATCAAAACTGGATGCTATTTTCTTTTGGTCTATTCATGTGACACAAAACTAACTGCGCAGCTTTCTGAGATCTATCAATTTTGGGAAAAATTTCGCCTGCCTTCTCCAAACTTGCAATTATCTTACTTCACCTTACTTGTAAGAACGCACCTTTTATTTGGACCCCAGAGTGCCAACCTGCTTTTGGATCAATCAAAAATTTTCACTGGTACTACATAGTGCTTAAAATAAAAAATTTTCATTTCTACTCAGACTCATCAATATGATGAAGATATGCTATTTATTGTGAATTTTGATGACTTTGGTACAGCGGTTAGTGCTGTCCTTTTGCAAGAAAATGAGGGAAGGAAACACCATGTGGCTTACTTATCTAATAATTTAGTTTATAGAGCGCACATGTGTAAGTCCCGTGGAATGCCCTATGGGTATCAATCGGGCCATTTTATCATTCCCAAGCAAGAAGGTACTGAAGAGGATGGCCATACCCCTCGTTACTCAGGGCGATCTCACTCACATGGTGATGAGCGCTGGGTAACAGCCCTTCCTCTTCAAATCCCAATTCCAGTACCAAAATTCTCCTTGGAAGAACTGCTATGAGGAATCAGTGAAATTTGCATTAAAATTGCTAAGATGAAATCAATTGCAACTAATTTGAGTGGCAATCAGCCTGATGCTCAGATTTCAAATGGTTGAAAAGGTACAAAGACTGATCTATTAGATGGAATGACTGACGGTTGCAATGTGGTTAACGTGACAATTGAAAAATCTCATCCCATCCAAATCCGTCATGCATCACCCTAATGGGCAGGTAAAAGCATCGGACACCATTGATATGGTTTCAAAGCTTCCTGCTAGAAAATTGGGTGTTGCGCCTGATGCAATGCCATTGACCAAACAAACAGCCCAGTGACTGAGCATGGGTGGGTTAGGCGTCCTGAACTCGTTCCCAACCAAATGGGCCCACCCCTATGTGGGTTGGCCTTGGGGGATTCCCACCACTCGTTGGGCTTAACACCGTTGCACCAACCATCAGAAATGTAGCCAAGCCTTGGTTCAGACATTTGAGGTCGAACCAACTGTGACTCGGCCTGCCACCAAATTTTTGATGTCAGTTCCCAGGGAACTAACCCACCCATTCCCAAATAATTCGCCAGTTAGGTCAAACTTGTGGGACCTGATCCCAGCTTGGTTTCCCTCCAAATTGATGACTATTTAATCAGTCGCATTGTACTGAGAAAATTGTTGGTCAATTTTTCTCCTCTAAACTTTCCATTGAAACCTTCCCAAAATTTATTTTTATATGTTGAGAATTAAGCCACCTTTTCTGCCGACACTCTCATACACCTTGGGGTTAATGGCTATTGTTGTCTGGTATTTTATTTTATGCCTGTATGAAATTCTGGCACACCAGCAGATAATATGGAACTCCTTTCTAGTTCCATATTCGTTGTATCAACAGCAGTGCTTTGGGCATTCTGGTTTACCGTTCAGGTGCTCTGGCATCTGAGCTGGCAGGCCAGTCTAATTCTTACTTGCTGTTCGCCTGACATAATCAACCAACCATTATTTTTAGCCATTTCCGCCTTTCTAGCATATATTAGCGCAGCAATGGTCCCTTCTTTCCAACTGAACCAGGTTGTAGAGAAGATTATCTCTGTCTACATTAGTCCAGTCCCACTCAAAACTCCAAACCCATACCTCAAAGTTGCCGCGGCTAATTTTCTCATATCAGTAGGGTCTAACATCTTAACTTACAATGAGTTTGCTCCTCACCAAAGCCTAGTGGTTTCCCCTGACCCCACCACCATCTCTTTGGTATCACTGGATTCATCCACAACTACCAATAAAGAGAACTACGCTTACTTCTTAGTACCCATGAAGATTAGTGTTGGGTCCCATCACGTCTCCTTTGAGGCCCTGATGGACACTGGAGCCGCGGGAAATTTTATGAGTGTAGAACTGGCCCAGCAATTGAAACTTGCCATGGATGCAGGTCCTTCACTGATGGTTGCATCGTCAGCCTCCCAAACCTCATACCTGGTACGTCACCCAGTCACATTTTCAATACACCAATTCAGCTTCTGCGATCGCTTTTCAGCCATGCCAAACTTGGTGTTTCCAGTGATCTTAGGAGTGGGTTGGTGGCGCTGACAACATGTTAAGATTCACTTGGAGTCTAATACATTGTCATTTACCAATGATCATCTGGAGGGAGAATTCCCTTTAATTGACACCCTCAAGAATACACAAGGAACCAGTTCTATAGCTTCCCTAGTCACTTCTTCGGGCATTCCAGACAATTTTCCTGAGAACTTAATGCGCTATTGAAGAATCTTTGACTTAGAAAAGGCGGATTGCCTTCCTAAGCACACTAGGTTCAATTGTGGGTTTCAAACGAACGTAAGGTTGGTGAACATCAACTGTCCTTTGTATCCCCATACAGCAGAGGAAGAAGTTGCACTCAATAACTGGTTGGATGATATGCTGAAAAAGGTTGTTTGTTCAAGGAGACCTCACCCATCGCCTCCCCAATCATCTTTGCCAAAAAGTGGATGGTTCCCTCCATCCCTGCATAGATTATGATCACTTGAATAAAATAACGGTTTCTGATTCCTACCCCTTGCCTCTGGAGCAGACGATCAGCCTGGTAATCGCCAAATCCCATGTGTTCTCTAAGATGGATCTGGTGAACGCCTTCAACCAAATTTGGGTAATGGAAGGGCAGGAATGGTTAACAGCGATCTGGATGAAGCGTGACATTTTCCATTTCCGTGTAATTCCCTTTGGGCTGAAGAATGCTCCCGCTACGTTTCAACATATGATCAACAATGTACTGGGTGACCTCCAGTTTACCTGCGCAGTTGCATACATCGATGATATCCTAGTTCACTCCCCAATCCCCAAACAACATGCTAATGACTTGGAAGTGGTGGTGGTCTCCTTGCATAAGGCAGGTTTGTTCCTCAAACCCTCTAAGTGTGAGTTCTATAAGGAGGAGGTTAAGTTCTTCAGGAATCTCATTCTTAAAGATAGTTTTGCAATCCCTCCCAATAAGTTTGATGCTATCCAGGAGTGGCCAACCCCAACTACCCAGAAACAACTATGGAGTTTCTTAGAACCATCATTTTTTAAAAGTTCTCCCCCGCACTTTCTCAGCTTGCCACCCCACTCCACCCCCTTACAGGGAAAAATGTACCATTTTGCTGGATGGACAAATGCCAACAGGCATTTGAATCGATTAAGGAGGTGTTTGTATCCTCTCCCATTTTAAAACACGCCAATCCCACCAAGCCATATATTGTTGCATGCGACGCGTCATCAGTAGCTGTTGGAGAAGCGTTGCTCCAAGAGCACAATGGCTTAGAACACCCAGTTGCCTACTTTTCCCAAAAGTTTACCTCTACAGAGCAGTCTTGGGCTATTTATGACAAGGAGTTGGCAGCCGTTGCATGGGCCCTAACTCATTGGAGGTACCTGTTACAGGGTGCCCGACATGAACTAACGGTTCACATGGATCACCAGGCCCTGTTGTACTTTTGTAAGCCCCAAAAATTGGCACATTGGCAAGCCTGAACCTATTGGGACCTGTGCTGTTTTAAATTCAAATATGAATTCATATAAGGTGCACTAAATGTACTTCCTAATTTTTCAGCCGCAGCCCCACCCATAGTTCCGCAGATCCAGAGGAAGTGGATCTTGTTACTCTGATTCCTACCACCCAAATCTTGTCAATTGTTCCCCCTGTTATCTCTTCCATCGCTTAGGCCCCCGATGCTCTGTTAGTTGCTCAGGTCTTAGCCAGTCAAATGGCCTGCCCTGAGGGCGTGGAGTTGGTTGAGCACTTATCTCACCTGAAGCATAAACAACCTATACTCACTGAAGGAGGGTCTTATATATTTTAAATCTCACGTTTGGGTTCCCCTCTCCTTCCAAACTGAGGTATTTCGCGCATACCACGATCCCCCCATGGTTGGTCACCCTGGTTCTAAGAAATGCATTGATTTGATCAAATGGATTTCAATTGGGCAGGTTTAACAAAAGAAGTTCTAGCCTGGATATCCGATTGTGTTACTTGTGCCAGGGCCAAGTCAGTTCATTCTGGCAAAAATGGCCTCCTGCACCCCTTACAGCAGGTGGAGGGCTCATAGACATTGGTGTCCGTGGACTTTATTGTCAAGATCCCCTGTTCTAATGGGTTCACAGCGGTGATGGTAGTGGTGGATCACTTCATAAAATTTTCCTTTTGTATACCTTTTACTTCTGCAATTATGTTGGAAGAAACTGCCCGCCTTTTTGTACGCCATGTGTTTTTGATGTTTAGTCTCCCCTAGGAGATCATCAGTGACCGTGGCTCCCAGTTCACCGCGCGGTTTTGGAGTGAACTCCTATCAATCCTGAAAATATCCCCCTGTTGCTCCACGGTGTATCATCCTCAGTCTGATGGCCAGACTGAGCGGGTCAATCAGGTTCTTGAACAGTACCTGCGTGCTATGCTGCAGCCACGCAGGATACTTGGACCGATGACCTTCCTCTTGCTCAATTTTCATACAATAATGGGACCCATGCATCTATGGGGTTTCCCCCTATAAAACAACGTTGGGTTATAATCCTTCATTTTTGGTTGGACCGTGCTTGCGGCCTGAGGTTCAAGCTGCTGTGGACCACGCTGATCATATTAGATTGATTCAAACCTTAGTGCGGGAACATCTCACCAAAGCTATAGGCGACTACAAGCAGTCTGTATATCAAAAGTATCTTTCAGGTCACGAGTTTACGGTGGGCTCCTACATTATGCTCAACACCCATCACTTAAAGATCCAGGCCCCTTCCCATAAATTTGCCAGTAAACGCTCGGGTCCCCATTTGGTGGAGGAGGTATTGGATAACGGGGCATTCCAACTGAAGCTCCCCATGCATTGGAAGCAACATCCTGTTTTCCATGTTTCCCAGCTGTCACCCTTCAAGGGTGAAATTCCCATGGAATTGGAACCAATCATCGTCACAAATGTATGAAGAGGATAAGGTAGAGGCTATCCTGAATCCCAGAAATTGCAACGTTCCGTCCAATATCTCATGGCCTGGGAAGGGTATCTGGCCTAAAAGAACAGTTGGGTCAAGTCGCGCGATGGTGAGAATTGCATGGACCTGGTCGAAGCGTTCCACATATCCCACCCCAAGGCTCTCCATCCCCCCCCCCCAAAAAAAAACCTATGATGGTAATGGCGATCAAGTTACTCAAGGTGCACAAGAATGTGGCTCTCATACAGTTTCCCGGTGGTGGGGCCCTTCCCTTGTAAAAAGGAAAGGGTAATGTAAGTCCTGTGGAACGCCCTCTGGGTGTCGATCAGGCCATTTTCCTGTTCCTGAGCAAGAAGGTACTGAAGAGGATGGCCATACCCCTCGTTACTCAGGGTGATCTCACTCACATGGTAGATGAGCGCTGGGTAAAAGCCCTTCCGCTTCGGATCCTGCTTCTGATACCCACACTCTCCTCAGTAGAACTGTTACAAGGAATCAGTGAAATCTGCGTTGAGATCACTGAAATGAGATCAATCGCAATTAATTTGAGTGACAATCAGCCTGATGCTCGGATTTAAAATGGTCAAAAAGGTACAAAGACTGATCTAAAGCTGGAATGCCCAATGGTTGTGATTCAGTTAACATGATGATTGGAAAAATTTCCTCCCTCCCAAATCCGTTGGGCATCACCCCCAATGGGCAGGTATAGCATCAGAAACCATCAATGAAAGTTTTGAAGCTTCCTGCTGGCAAATTGGGTGTTGCGCCTGATGCAATGCCACTGACTGTATGAACAGCCCAGCGACTGAGCACAGGTGGTTTGGGAATCCCAAACTCGTTCCCAACCAAATGGGCCCACCCTCTATGTGGGGTGGCCTTGGGGGATTCCCGCCACTCGTCAGGCCAAACGCCATTGCACCAACCATCAGAAATGTAGCCGAGCCTTAGTTCAGACATTTGAGGTTGAACCAACAGCGACTCAGCCTGCCACCAAATTTTTTTATGTCAGTTCCTAGGGAACTAACCCACCCATTCCCAAATAATTCGCCAGTTAGGTCAAACTTGTGGGACCTGATCCCAACTTAGTTTCCCTCCAAATCAATGACTATTTAATCAGTCGCATTGCACTTAGAAAATTGTTGGTTGATTTTTCTCCTTTAAATTTTTCATTAAAAAACCTTCCCCATAATTTAGTTTTTATATGTTGAGAATTAAGCCGCCTTTTCTGCTGATACTCTCATACCCCTCAGGGTTAATGGCCGTGGTTGTCTGGTATTTTATTTTGTGCCTATACAAAATTCTGGCTCACCAACAGATATTGGTGAAACTTCTTTTTAGTTCCATATTCATTGTATCAACAGCAGTGCCTTGGGCATTCTGGTTTACCGTTCAGGTGCTCTGGCATCTGGGCTGGCAGGCCAGTCTAATTCTTACTTGCTGTTCACCTGACAACATGGGCAAATACAATTGGTAGTTGGCTTCCAGCTCTTGGCCATTGATGCAATTAAAATATTTTACAGGAAGCTAAACATCCTTTGTTTGATGCGCACTAATCATAAGTCACTTACCTAAAATTACAAAACTCAAAAGTTGGCACACAGGAAAAGCGGAAATAACCTCAATCTCTTCAGTTTTACTTCAAAGTATGAGATTTTTATGGGGTCTACCCATATCTTTTCAGACTATTCTTAGTCTCAATCAGCTTATCAGTTCTTCAATTTTTAGACTAAGGTTTATATGGGGGCTCAAAGCTGTAATACTAGTAAAGAAGTTGAAGAAGATAAAAAAGATGGGGTAAAGAGACTACTTTATTAAGCTAGAAAGATATGATATTTATAGGGTGGTTGGCACCTAACGCCTTGTAGACCTCTATGTTTCCTCATGATCAGGATCTTGCAAGTCCTTCCAGATCAACCGCCTAGTTGAAGCTCTCATTGTTCTATGATGACATTGTCCTCATGACCGCATTAATCAAAGTCATCCCTTTTGTGGTTCAAGAAGCTGATGGGCCTATCCGGAAGGTGTCTCTATTGGTTCTGGTGTGCATTAAGCTTCTTGATCAATTTTACAACAGCGTCATTAGTGGCAGTTTCTGAATGAGAGGACTAAAGAATTGTTTTAACAAGCTTTGGTTTGGGATCAGGAATCTCTATTTGCTTATTGCCTTGTATCTCGAACTCCCCCTTAATATTCTGGCAGAGGGGAGCATATGGCTGTAGGAATCAGCCATGAACTCAACTAACCACTGACTTTTGAGTTAACGTCAGCAATGGAATACTTGAAATTCACCTTATGTATGATGTAGTAGGTCCCTGACCAAAGGACGTGAAGCTTGATTTTTCAGCCTCAGGTTACTTGTGATATAAAGGGACTTGGTCTCCTAACTGTAACGTTAGCAGAGAAGGTTGGCTGACATTAAGGTGTGACGTCTACTTGACGTTGGGAGCTAGCTTGAGTATCAAATGCCTGAAGTCAGATAATTCTGTCTGCTAAGGCCCGCATCATAAGCTTAGAGTTTTCTGGCACTGAGAAATCAAGCAGAAATTGCACGCTACTTGGCAGCTAAAAGCGCGTCCATATAAATCTTCTATAGGGACATATTGATTATTCAATAGTGTTTTATCTAATAGTCTAGTAGGGCGCTGGGTAGATATTAGTTACAACACATAGTATCAAAGATAGACATCTTCTGCAATAGAAAAAGAGTCACATCATCACGTTCTACAGCCCCAACAGTTGACAGGTTGTATGTGGCGGTACTTCTTTAGATAGTCCCAAAAAAGAGGTTTTTTATTGGACTACCCAAGTTTGAAGTTAAGTCCATTTTCCAATAATGAAGTTTGTGGAAACTGTGCTGATTTAACTGGGTCTTATGAGGAATTGTGCTATAGTTTTTACAGTGTTGATTTGACCAGAAATCTTCTTGACCCACTGGTAAAATGGTCTATGGCTAATAGGATAACTTATTTCATGTAATTGGTGGGTAAAGGGCCCACCACGTCAATGCTGACAACATTAAAAGGATTTGCTGAAGCCACAACTTAATTTTTATACCGAGAGGAGGCCTGTTCTTGTGTGCAACAAGTCAAACAGGTCTTATATCTATTTCAAAAGTCTTGACCATCTGACCCAATAGCAGTGCTCTTTTAACCATTCTTGAGATTTCTTCAACGCACCATTTCTCAATTGAATGTCCTATGAGGATGAAATTTGGTACACAAAGAAGGGCGTATATAGGGATAGTCACTTCCTTTTGACCTTCTTACATAGGATTCCTTCTTTGGTTTATATATTTTTCTAAATTTTTCATAACTCAGTTTAAATCTGGGGCTTTTGTTCTCATCTTTCAGTCTGGCCAATTAGATAATATAGTAATTCCTCTTCAGGAGTCAAGGCAGCCACAACAGCATTCTTGAGAGCTTCTGGCATTTTGATGGATCCCCAGCGTGATGGACAATAAAAAAATTATAAATTTGTAATTTTAGCGCCCATCTCGCCAATCGTCCATCTGGGTACTTCATTCAATGTAGCCAAGGAGTGAGGCATGGTATGCAATAATGATAAAGTGGGTTTTATATATAGGTACGGCCTAAGAATGTTTGTCAACAATACAGCTTGACACTCGTGTTCAGTAACATTGTTGTTTTGTTGGCCTTACTCAAGAAATTGTTTTAATAGGCCACTGGATGGTCAATTTTGTCTGCATTGTGTAGTACTAAGATAGCTCTGACTGACATGTTTCTATAATTGGTAAACAGAAGTAATGGCAGAAAACCGCTGGTGAACTAGAATGGTTAATGCAAAAGGAAGTTCTCACCATATAAAAACCTATATCTGCTCAGGACGCCACTTGAAGGGGACTTTATTATGTAGGCAATAGACAAGGGGTTCAGCTAGATTGGTGAACTGAGGGATAGATTGATGCTAATAGTGCACTATGCCTAGAAATACTTGTCTATCCCAGAGGCTCTGGGTGTGCAATATATTCTCTATAGCTGTAGCTTTGTCTATAATGGTCTGAATTCCGTGCTTAGTGACCTTGTAGTTAAGGATGTCCATCTTGGATTAATTGAAAGAGACTTTTAAGATTTTGATTTCATTGGAGCCTTTCTAATATGGTTAAAGACTTTCCACAGATGTTTCAATTGGCCATTAAAAGTTCTTAGAGATACAGTAATGTCATCAAGGTAAACAAGGACACAGAAAGAGTTTGAAAACTCCCAAAATCCCATCTATGGCACGCTGGAAGGTGGCAGGTGCATTGCAAAGGTCCTGGGACACCATGATTAGCTTAAATAGCCCTTGTTGGCTATTGTAAGCACTTGTATTGAACTTCCGGTGCCAGCTCTACTTGCCAATTTTTACTACTGAGATCCATTGTGTAAAATATTGGGACTCAGCAAGAAAGCAAAAAGAGTCATTGATTTGAGGAAAAGGGTAGCTGTCCTTATTAGTATTGTAAGTGCGCATTTGATAGTCCATCACCACCTGATGGCTTCAATCTTTCTACTATTCTAGAAAGAGGGAGAGACCCAAGGGCTACAGGAAGGCTCTAGAAAGACAGCTTCAATAGCTGCTTGGCTCAACAGTCAAATTAGCTTCTTTAGCTTTACTTTTCTGGTAGATACAGGATCAGTTTGACTTAGCATCCCCAGTCTGAAATGATGTAAAACACCATTTATTATTCCAAAACATGATTGGAGGTTGAAAAAGTCGTTGTGTTCTTCTAGTAATAGCTCAACTTGGCTCCATTGCTCACTGGTTAGCTTGCGCCCAATAGAGGTATCAATTAGCTACTGACAGTGACGTTTCTATCTTAAAATCCTTAGATTTTCAAAGTTAAGCACATCGTTGATTGCTTCTAATGGCAGTAGGCAAAGATAAGTGGCTGTGTATTGGGACCCACTGTCTTAGATTTGTCAGTTAAGTTAGCCAGCAGCACTGATATAAGTTTTGCATGATTGATATCTAAAATTTCCAGAACAGGTCAGGAATTCCTTGAATGATGGGTTCTCCACGTTTTGTATCTCTAGTATATCCTGAGTGGAATACTGACATGCACCCTAGTGTCAATGATGACTTGAGACCTGGGCGATATAGTAGTCGACCTTGGTAAGTAGATAGGCATGCTCTCTTTCCCATCTACCAAAGGAGGAGGTATCCGCACTTGAGAGCCCTCATATGGTATTAAATTTAATTAAACCTAACTTATTCTTTCTAAAAAGCGGGCCTGAGCTTTGACTTCTGACTTGGCATTACCAGATATCTCTAAAATTAATGGGACTCTATGTCCTAAAAGAGATAAATACCCCTCACCATAGTGCAATACAGCTGAATAGATGCAGATAATTTGGGTTCCAAGACAGAGGTTGTACTAGGGTTATTTAAAACAAATGCTTAGGTATTTAATGACAATTTGCTGAAGCAGATAAGTAGCAAATAGTAGGACCCAATTTATGAGTATAATTCATTCCTGTCATACCATACTCTATGTATTAAGGGAAATCAGGTGCTATCTTAATGCGTTTCATTAATTTGGATAAAATGATAATCATGGGGTTCCACTGATGACAAGGGCTACAAGAACCCTAAAAATCTAAAAATCAACTCATGTTACCAAGATCTTAAATTGAGGGGGCAGAGTAAGAAATATAGGAGATACATTGGAAGTAGAGTAAACAGTATCAGTTTTTTATTTTCAGCTTGTACTAATTTATTCCCCTAGGTACAATAGCATCAGACTTAGTAGAGGTTTTTACAGGTTTTTAAGACGGGACTGTGATGTCAGAATGGAGCGCATCATCCTTTACAATGACTGCCCTTTTTCCGCCTCCTTTGCAAGTCTCATCCAAAAATACTTGGCCTTATGATGAATCCTTTATAATAAGTGCATTGAGGTTTAGATTCTTCTGGTTCCTAAAAAACATTGATTTGAGGATGGCTGGGAGAGGTAGAAGCGAAGTTCTTAATACCCAAGGTGGATGCAGAAGAATGTAGTGTTTTTTTAATTTTCTGGATGCAGCTAATATTACTCTTTTAGACAATCATATGTAGTTGGACCTCAGGGTAAGATCCCAAAGTGGAGATAACAGCAGTGATATCATTTAATATGATTAGTTAGTGGTAACCAAGGGTAGTTCTTGGGCATAAAATTGGTTGTCAGACTATAAAGAGTTTTCATTTTTTGTTCAAGTATATAGCCATAAAAGACTTATTCTGATTGTACAGGGTCTATATGCTTCTGAACTCCTATATAGGGTGTTAATTAATTTCTCACCAGTATGGAATTACTTTAAATGAGGAGTTATAATTTCATGGGCCATGCTAATCAAACAGGAGTGAATGTGTTTCAGCTTCTGACAATTGGTGGCCTCAATCATATGCTGAGCTGCCAGAGAAGAAGCACTGTAGGCACATCCATTTGAAGGGAGGGCTTTTAAATTTTACTCTCATGGGTAACTTCATGACTTAGTTATTTTTGATAAGAACCTATAGTTACAAATTTATATTGATATTAGACATGAAAATTGTTTAATAGAATTATAAAAGTACATTTTGTAAGTGCCTAAGGTATTCAGGAATCTAGTGTAGGATCAGCAGGATTTTTATATTAACCCTTGGTGGAGTTACATGGTCTTCAGAACCAAGAGTATAATCACAATGTTAAGATGGATGTAAAATAGTATTATAATTTATTGGGAAATGTTTTTCGCTTATAACTAGATAAAACTAGGTGATAATATAAATTTTTGGTTTTATCCAAGCTTAGGGTTAACCCAAGTGAATTCTCAAATAAATGCATTATTTTGATAATTAAGTTTACTTAAAACGAACCAATTCTTATTTCAAGATCATTGAGTCATTTAAACACTTCATCATTCACATCCTTCAAAAGGGAGCATAGCGGTTGACTCCATGGGACAAGGTTTTTACTTCACTAGGGAGAATCCTGAAAACGCCCTCCTCAATCCTTTTCCTTAAGGAGCAAGTATTGGTCACCTTTTATTTAATCAACTAATTGCTCGTTGGAGTATTTAAAGAAAGATTTTGATATTAAACGACATATTATTTTGTATGTTTCTTTTTGGTACTTTACTAATGTATTATAGTTTAGAGGTTGGAAATGCTCATCTGATGACTGTCAGTCAATGAATGAACCAGCTCAGTTTGGTTTTGAGAGCTCTGGAGTTGGTTTATGTTAATAATGTTATGGTGATCATCTCAACATCTTGAGCTGGGTCGCTGATCTGTTAGCCAATGTATTTGCGCTGTGAATAATCTAAAACATAGGCGTTCTAATAGCAAACTGATAGATATGGTCCTTGATTTAGACAAAATACTCAAACTGATGTTCTCTTTGTTGGTGGTCAATAGTTAAGGAGAGCAGCATCTTGTACTTGCCATTTTCAGTATTTCAGGTCAATCTGAGCACAATGAAGGTGGAGCGGTTTTACTGGTTGTTGGCAAACAATGAGTTGATGATGGGAAGGTCATAAGCTTCATGAACACCTCAGAACAGATGGTCGCCTAATGAGTGAAGGTACCCTTGATTCCCAGGAGACAAATATTGATTTTAGTCTGGAGGGACAAGGACGCAAACATGATTTCATATAACATGGATCGGATTAATCCTGAATCAGAATCCCAGCATTAACAGCCTCTATCCTTTCTAAGACCGCTACCTCCTGGCTGGGCACATGGGCCTCAGCGGTGCTATTGCCCTCCTTTTTGATCTCATTAATCGTCTGGGATATGCTAGCATGCTAGTTGAGGAAGGATATGATTTTTAAGTACAAACTTCTAACCATCTGTCAGAAAGCTTTAGGATCCTTATCCTTAGACAATTTAACTACTTCTAGATAGAAGGATGGGGAGTTGAAGACTAATTCTTTATGCGTCCTAGGCTGGCAACAATGCGGTCTTCATAGAGCAGCTCATCTGGGTTTTCAACCTTGTTTCTAACTTTAGGGACAAATACCAGTCCTTAAGAATGATCAATAAGTGGTGCCTCACTGGTAAGTTTCCAAATGTCAATGATATTATTTATATCCTATGCTGTTCTGGTTCCCATGTCAATCAGATTCAGGGGCCTCATTCTGTTAGGACTAGAATAATCCCAAACTGAGGGCTGAACCAGGAAATATGATACTTCATTAAATAGCCGCTCCTCCTTCTGGCGTTGGGCCAGCTGCTGTCTCACCCAATTTTTTTTTTTTGAGTGGGAAGCGATCCTCCCACCCCAACATTGGCTAATTCTGGCGCTGATTCCAAAGCAGTAGCCAATCAAAAAGTGAAAAAAATTAAAAAAATGTCAAAATTATGGAATCCTGAGATGATGGCTGAGACAGTTTTTCTGAGTTGTGTGTTCAATTGTTTGCAGTCAATCAGGATCTGCCACTGCACGACGCTGATGGATGGCCCAGCATTAGCTGATTTAAATCCATTTTAACACTCAAATGTATTGATGATATGTATTGACCTTATAGTTTTAAGCTCACGTTTTGTCTTGGAGGAATTTTTTGTAAATCCTCCCAATTTGTGTCTCCTCCATTTTTAATCTAAAAATAGTTTCCCCAATTATAAAAAAAATAACAAAACTGAGGTAGAAGCAGAAGCTTTTGCCAACACCCTCCTCCACCAACAACTCCATGGGGCGATGGAACCCTTTGTTGAGGGTATTTCAATCCCAAATTTCCCCATGATTTTGAGAAGGAAGTAAAGTATGAAATTGAGGAGCTTGCTTTTGATATGAGCCATGCTTACATGATGCATCAAAAACTTCACTTTTTAACCCAGATTAACCTGAAACCCACCAGCGCATCAAGTCAGTCACTTGTGTGCCTGCTCTCATCACTTTTACTGAGCATCAAATTTCTCAATATGTTGATGCAATGGACACTGACAGCCTCATCAATGAAGTAAACTCCCAATTATACCACCTTATGTCGTATGTCGCTGATGCCCCAACCCTATGCTGTCCACCATGGTCTGCCAGCTAAAGCAGGCTCCAGACAAAAGTTTCCATAAAGCTTCCTCACCTTTTGATATGGCTTCCTAGGCTGATAACTTAAGGGCTATATTAGGATTTTTTTATTTTCTAATAATCCCTTTATTTGGCTCATTTACAAATTAAGATACATGGCGTCTCCCCCTTTTGGGTTGGGCACCACTTGTGCTAAAAAGATAATTCATTATAGTAATACTGTCTCACTTTTTTGAGGGGAGCTGAGAGAACAACAAGGGTTAGACTTTCCAGTGTGGAGTCATCAAGTTTGTCACTACTTGAGCCAAGGCAAGTCCCAAGAAATTTGTCTGGCGCTTTGGGGTTGAGATGACTGATTGTCCTCAAGGCATCCATGGGGCTCTCAAAGTTTAATGCTACTATCAAATTAAAAGGTTAGTTCTTAAGTTGTTGGCTTAGTATGATTGGTCCAATTGCTCAAATGATGCTTTTTTTAAATTTATATTTAACATTTTTAACTAATAAAACATTAAGTCATTTTTATTGATTTCTCTGAGTCATCAGAGTAAAAATAACATCATTGAGGAAAATTAGAATTTGGTTGCCAAAACAATTATTATCATTTGAGTATACATCATCAATATCTATTTTTAATTCAAATGGGTATAATTAATCAACATCCAAATGTAAAGCCTTATTTGGGCTTAGCATCCTAAACATGTTTCTGATTAAAATTCGTCAGGAGGCTTGTAGAGAGCTCTAGAGTTTTACAAGCCTCATCAGTTGATTCACTTTGGGGGGCACCTAGAAAAAATTTTAGGAAAAAGAGCTGTGTATTGTAAATTTTAATTTTGTAAAGAATTTGGTGCAGTTAATTATTCATTTAAATGTCTTGAAGAATAGTTTTCATTTGATTGCTAAAGACAGTAAGGTGAATTTAGTATACAGCAGAGCTCATCATCATCATCATCAAAATCCTCATGATATTATTCAGGACTTGTTAAAATTTTATCTGATCTTAATGCTCTACATCTGGATACTCAAAATAGGATATTGATTTTTTCCCTCATTTGTCTAATACCTTTTCACTCCTTTATATTTATATATAGGGTTTAAAGAGTTTTAAACCAATTTTGACTGGAATGTTCTAGTTTTCTGAGAAGTTTCTCTTTTTAACTCATTGTTTTTATATATTCTTTAAATTATTTCAGGGTGATCCTTTTGGTCTCTTAATTTGTTATTAGTTCAATTTGGTGAGGTGTCTTTTGAGCATTTCTCTTACTATATTTATAGCTATCTCTTAATAAAACTAACTTAAGGAAGGTTGGAAGCTTTAGAGAAAGCTCTGTTTAAAATTTGAGTATATTGTCCTTATCAAGGTCTTCAATCAAATTAAGTTGAATTCTGTTGAAACCTATAAAGTCTGTATGATCTTTTCTTAAAGTTATAGATAAGCTTAGTAGCATCTATTTTATTTAACTGAGGCAAGCCAACCAGGGGACAGGCATTACTGAAAGAAAGAAATGACATGAAACTTGAACAGGGTCAACTCCATCAAAGAAAGTTTTTCCACCTCTGGATTGGGACTCAAATTTTTCTGGTTACATCATGGGTGAGGTTTTCGTGTTATGAGACCTACTAACTGCCAATAGCTTCCTTTGACTGGCACCCCAATCAATGTGTGAAGGGCGGGAATCGAACCCACAACCTTCAGGTTGGTAGCTGTATGCCTTTACCAACTCGCCTTCCACCCCCAAGCTTAGTAGCATCTAATGAACTGTGTTAAGTAATCCCTGGTAGCTTTTGACAAAGTCAAGCTTGAGATTGTAAATTCCTTACATCTCATCAGACCTTAGGTTTGTGAGTTTTAAAAGCGATGTGCTGCTTTTAAGTTACCATTTTTAGAACATATGTGTCCGTGGTGCAATTTGAAATCACCTGGCATGGAGCACCATTTTGTTGGGCTGCCAGAGGAGAAGCACTGATGGCACATTCATCTGAAGGGAAAGCTTCAAAGTTTGTTCTCATGGGTACCTTCTGATTTATAATAATTTTGATGAAAAACCTATAATTACGAATTTATATTAGTAATAGGATTGAAAGTATATTAGTAATATAAAGCACTATTTATAAGCGGTAAGGTATCCAGGAATTAGTGTGAGATCCTAAAATTATTGTGATAACCCTTGATAGAGTCACATGGTCTGCAGATACAAGAGGATATCCCAATGTGAGGTTAAATGGAAAATTTTTAGTTTTTTATTGGGGAATTGGAACATCGCCTTATGATTAGATCAAACTAGGTGATAATATAAATTGTAGCTAATATCTGAGTTCAGGGAAATCTAGATGAATTTAAAAACTCAATGCATTAATTTCTGATAAATTAAATAATATTGAACCAATTAAATTCTTATATTCAACATCATTGAATATTTCAAAATTTTAGCATTTAAATCATTCAAAGGGGAGCATAGCAGTTGCTGATTAAGGTTAAGGCTTCAAGTTTACTAGGGAGAAACTTGACATCTTCAAACTCTCATAAGCGTACAGAAAGGAGGCGATAATCTCCTGATCTGAAGTAGCCTTTCTTTGAAATTAAGAGTCCGCACGCCATCCTCATCTCGCTTAACTTTAAAGGCTGAACATTGCACAGGAGGTCTACTCCATGCAGATTAGGCAAAAGACAACCTTCTCTAATATCATAATCTCTCACTAAGAAAACTAATTTTGATGCTACCCCTTGTAGATTTAATCACTTGGAAAAACTATCCGTGCTCATAGAAAACTTCTTGAGACTCATATACAACATGTGTTGGACCTTATGACTGATTAAGACCGTTTAAACCTCTTGCTTAAAATTATCAGCATGAATGTATCCTCAACTTAGAATGGCTTCTACTAACTGATCAATCCCAGACTGCTTTCAGGAGATTACTACACTTTATACAACAAAAGTTCAAACAAAAATAAAACTTCAAATTTTGTAAAAAAAAGTTTTTATTAAGTATAACGAGAAGTTAATTGTTATTCAAGTGATAATCAAAATTTGGAATAATTGTTATATTGAGAACTAATATGGGAATTTGGGGCTTTGATATGAGGTTTTTAAGATCCTCTAGTCAGATTTTTCTGGTTTCTGCTTTAGTAGCTTTATCCATTTACAAATCTTGTAGCTGCAAACTCCGTCTTGTGGTAATTACCCCTGAACCTAGATGCATAGATGCCTTTGTGCTATTCCCCACTTCTGAATGTTGGCTCACTGTGCTTCCTTTCAGTATTGATTGAGTAATAAATTTGGTAATTCTGATTGCGACTTCAGTTATATCTGTAAAGCCCTTATGATGCACTATGCATTGTGGCTTTGAGCAACTCTCAATATAAAATGTTTTCCAGATTTGACAATATTCACTTTTGAACCTCAGATGGTCACATTGGCATAATTCAGTTCACTCATTGTTTTGTTTCCTGCAGAATGCAAATTCTTTTAGAACCCCAAAGATATATAAGGGGTTAGTTTTCACAGAGAATTTTGGCAGAGACATTCTCCTCATATATCAAATCTCCTAACTTGTCAGGGTGAAAAATTATTTTGCATGAGTCACTTCATTGTTGCTGAATTTTGTTTTTCATGACGTCCTCTTGACCTAACTAAAAATTTCTTTTCTCGCCCTCGCCTATAAAAGAGCCTTGATTGCCTCATCTGCAGTGAGTTGGTCACCAGTACCTCCACCAGTTTGGGGGTTGTTTGTACCCATTCCACTGGTCAATGAATATATTGGTGAACCAGTCGCAGCCTCATCCACAACAATTACTCTATCAAGGCAAGACCAGTGGAATGATCAAAGGTACCAAGAAAGCACTATATTAAGAACAACATCAGTATTGTCATCCTGAATGGAGTATTCAATCCTCCCTTTTTTAGTACAGTTTCAGGTCCTGTTCTAATGGCATGAAGTTTATCTAATTGTGGTCCCCAGTTGGTAAAAAACGTTGTCTACTATGCTAAACTCAGGTAACTTGGTTCTTCTCTGGCTCACTCTTTTTCCTGGAGAGAGGTTTTCTTTGATGTTTCTTAGAACTTCTAACTGTATTGTTATTAGCTCTTCCACTAAATCCTATTGATAAAGCTTTTAAGGGGACATTTAATCACTCAATAATGGTTTAACCGGCAATCTAACAGCGATGAAGCAACATCTGGTCCCACTTTGACTTGTAGTTGAGAGCCATCTTCTTTATAATTCCTCCTAATGTCCTGTTCACTCTTTTGACACTCCCTTGGAGGATGGATTATAGGGGGAATTAACCTTCTTCTTCATCCCTACCAAATCCATCAATTTTTCATCATATCTAAGACAAAGTTCTTCTCATTGTCTAACAATAGGATTTGAGGGCAATTGTTTTTATGATCTCCTGATTGTACAAAAAAATGGGCAATGGAGTTTGTAGTATACTTTTAACTGCAGATGCTTTAACCCAATAAGTGAAGTGGTCAATCGCCACCAGGATGAACTTGGAATTACTTTATCCTAATGGAAAAGGTCCCACTACGTCAATAGAGACATTGCTGAACAGTGCAGTGGGGGGAATTGGTATAAACTTAAATAGCTTCTCGAAAAGGATAACTAGCGTAAGCTACAAACAACTCCAAGGCTTGATGTGCTCTGTTAAACATGCACTCCCAGTAAAAACTCTCCTTGAGGGAAGCCAATGTCTTCTTAAATCGTCCATTACCCACATGCTTGGGAGCTTCCATCACTATCTCCATGAGATCACAGGCTGAATGTATGGATACCATTTGTCATATAGCTTTTATCAGATTTCCATCAACATATCAGGTGTCTAAAGGACATCTGCGCAGGAGGCACTTCATTTCTTCAGTTTTTTCCTACCAGGCCTCTTCAGGTAGCCCTATTAGGTCATATAGGCGATCGCTCTTTGTAATCTACAGGTGGAATACTGTTAACCTCAACAAGCCATCTACATTGAAGTGTTTATCTACTGCTCAATGTATGATTTCAAGAGTATATAACCTTGATGGAGATCATACCGACGGGCAAGGCGTCCATCAGTACTATTCATGTTTCTTAACTAGACTAATGATGCGTGATCCATGGCTATTTAAAATTTACTCCATATTAGTAAGACCTAAAGTGCTTGAATGCTCTAGTCACTGCTAAGCACACACGTTCAGTAACTTTGAATTTCTTTTTGGATTTGCTTATTACTTTGGAGAGATACTGATGTGTAATCTACTTCATCATCATGTAATTGTGCTAAGCTTCCACCAAGTTTCACATCACTAGCATTGGTGTACAAGTAGAAGTTCGTGTTAAAGGCTGGATATACCAAGATTGCTACTTCTAACTTACATCACTTAGATTCCATAAATGCCTGCTCCTTCTCCAGGCTCCATATCTTTTCTCTTCATACAACGGGTAGGTAAGGGGCACCACAAAGTCCACAACATAGAAGATAAACTGCTTGTAGTACCACACCATTCCAAGGAACATTTAAACATCCCCAATACTCTTGGTGGCTCCATTTCCACGATTGCATTCACTTTCCTATCCTGAGGTTTAATACCGGCTAGGCTAACCTTCTTACCTAAGAACATCATCTGTTTCTTCAAGAAATTACACTTGCTTCTCTTCAGTTTCAGGTTGGATGCGTGAAGCCGCATGAAGACCTCCTAGAGATGCTTCAAGTGCTTTTGAAACATGTGACTGAACCCAGTGATGTTGTAAAGGTATAGCAGCACACTGAATAGCTTAAGATCTCCAAAAATGCAATACATTGCTCGTTGGAAGGTTGCCGGGGGTTTTAGAGCCTCTGAGGCATCCTTGTGGGTTCAAACAATCATTGGCTTCTAATTAAGGCGCATTTCTCCTGGTTGTCAGGCGAGAGCTCCATTTGCCAGTAGCCACTGGATAGTCCAATGCTGTAAAGTGTCTTGAGCCACCCAGGCGTTTCAAAGAATCATTGATGCAGGCAGCAGGTAAAAGTCCTTATTGTTTATCTCGTTTATGCCATGGTAGTCCATTACTACCCTATGAGTCCCATCCTTCTTGCGCAATAGCAACAAAGAATATGCCATGCGCTCTTCTCCAGACGTTTTACTCTTCTTTGGCTACCTGATTGAGCTCTTGCCTGATGACTGCAAGATTTGGCTTTGGATGATGGTAATGTATGGACTTTAAGGGGATAGCTGAACAGGTGTCCATTGTTGGAAGTTTGCCCTCATAGGTGCAAAATAAGAATGTTTTGGGTTGGAATCAGACAAAAAGGGGAAATGTCAGTTATTTACAAGTATTTTATATTAATACTGAGGATTTGAATGATATCAACGATTATATTGGCCAAAATACCCCATTTGATTCTTGGTTGAACCCTGAAAATTGAGGTAACACAATATTGAGTACTAAGCGGGCATTTTAAAAAAAAGTAATTGGATTCCTCTGACCATGTGGCATATTCTGGGGCATCCATCAAATGGTTCTCCCCTGCACTTCTAATTCCAGTACAACACCTAAATGGGACCATTCCATTTATAGACGTGGTGGAGGTCCCCCAAGGTGAAATTATCTATCAAATGGTGATTGGTTTAATATATCAAATCATTACCAAATGGGTACATCCTGCCCCAAAAGCCTTTCCCATATGTTGTTTCGCCAAAGTAACTCAAGTTTTTAAGCTTTGATAGGGCTAATCTTCATATTTCCTTATTCAGATGGTAACAAGCCATTTCAAATTTATCATTGAATTCCCTCCAACCCTTGATATAATTTAAATACTGACTGATCAAATATCAAGAGGGTTCATTTTTTCTCTCAAATAGCACATATAATATTATAAAATCCCAACTTTTTATTTATTAGTGTTTTTAGCTTATTTAAATATAGCCTTGTTGTGGAATCCAGCGGCGTCTAAGCACCAGCGAGCATTAAAAAAGCTGAATTCCCACATCCATATTATGGACCTCCCCTTTGTACAGGCTATATTCATTGGAGCCAGTAATGTAGATGTCATTTAAAGCGTCCAAAAGTTCGTCCAACTCTTTTTGTTGCTTAGGGGTGTCATCCCCAAACCCGAGTTCATTGAAACCTCCTACTGCATGGATGGACTCAATACTTGGCAACTGGTCAGTTGGGCCAGTGCACAATCTGTTCATTTTTGACTTATATTAGAAGATAGTAATGTTTAACACAATGTTCAGCTCTCCAGAGTAAGTGGTATTGTAAATTTGGTACTACTTTAAACTCTTGATCTTAAATTCCCTCTTGACTTTACACTTCCATTATTGTGTCAGTCAAAATCTTTACATTTATTGACAATATCAATCTTATTTGGTCCCCTGGTAAAACTTATATATAGTCTCACTGGCACTCAGAGGAAGCCCTTACTCTGCGCTCAATGTAGGCGGTTTTTAATTTTACACCTTTCTATATTATAATGTAATGAATTGATAGATTAATTATCCAGTTTTGAGAAAGCATATATTCTGTTTTTGGGGTATAGCGTCCTTGTCCTTAAACACCAGGGAGAGTTGATAGCTCACAATGCTATCTAAGCTAGCGGTAAAGTCAATCTTCTCCACAAACCCCAAAAGAAACTGTGTCCCAATCAGGGAATCATAGTGGCCGTTGTCCTGTACCACTGCCAGTGCCGTCAGGACCAAGTGCTCAAATCATAAAGGCAAAGTGGAATAAGCTCCAAAGGCGCGGGTAATGCCTGGTCCAGCAGTACGGTATTTTCTTTTTTAGCACTAGTGGTGCCTTACCCAAAAGGGGGAGCCGCCATGCATCCTTATTTGCAGATAGGCTGAATAAAGGGATAATTTGAAAAAAAATTATATGGCACCTCAGCTAACATCCTAGGAAGTAAGATCATAAGGTCAAGAAGCTTTGGAGAAACTCTTGTCTGGCGCCCGCTTTAGCTGGTGGACATGGTGGACAGCATCAGGTTGGGAGCACCAACAACATGTGGCATAAGGAGGTATAATTATGGGTTTTTTCAGTAATGAGGCTGGCGGTGTCCATCGCCTTAACATATTGAGCAAGTTGATGCTCAGCGAAAGCGATGAGAGAAGGCACACAATGAAATGACTTGATGCACTGGCAGGTTTTTGAGTAAGTGGGCCAAAAAGAGAGGTTTTTGTTGAATCAATGCAAGCGCGGCTTTCACCAAAAGCAAGCTCCTCAATTTTGTGTTTTTATCCTCCTCGAAATCATGGTGAAATTTGGGATAGGAATACCCAACAAAGGGTTCCATCACCCCATGGAGTTGTTGGAGGAGGAGGGTGTTGGCACGAGCTGTAGCGGCTTCAACTACCATTTTATTTTTAAATTTTATTTTGGGATAACCATTTTTTGGAACGAAAAAGGAAGGGGTGCAATAGCATGGTGGGCTACTATTATCAATTTATCCCTTGGTTTGCCAACCTGGACGAGCCCCTATTTTATCTCCTACAAAATAGGTGGTTTTTGAGTGGCGACAAGAACAAGAACAGGCTTTTAATGCGTTGAGGACCACTCTTTGCATTGAACCCATTTTAGCTCACCTTTGGTTTCATAAACCTTTTGTGTTATTCACAGATGTGAGTGATGTTGCCATTGGGACATCCTAGCCCATCATAATGAACATCATGTCAATTACCCCATAGCTTATTTCAGTTAGACCTTGAGCAAGGGGGTTCGGAAATATTGCATTACCAAATTAGAGTGCTCGGATGCCTTGTTAGCAATTGAGAATTTTTGGTCCTATCTTTATAGCACCCACTTTGCTATTGTCATTGATCATATCTAGATCTAATAGCTGCAACAGATGAAGAACCCAGATGGACAGTTAGCCAGATGAGCCATAAGACTGCATAACTACAATTTTACTATTGTAAATCATATGGGCGCAATTCACCATGATGCTGACGGTCTTTCTAAAATACCAGTATTTGATGTCTTAACCCCTTAGGTGGACTTACTGTATTATCTAAACAGCTTACAAGAGCTCTGGGAGTTGGAAGCACTTAAATAAGCCCAGCTTTAGAAGATGATCAAGACACTCAGATCAAAGATTGGCTGCTATATAAAAGAGTCAATAAGAAATGTCTTTCCTACATCCGCCATTCTTCCCAAACTGACGTTTTCTTAGAGGGGAATGTGACTGTGGGGTACGGGGAGTAAAGAAGACTCACAAGTGCTAAAACACAATGTTACTGGGATAAAATGGTAGAAACATTCAAGAGGTCTTGTAAGCTTGTATGACTTGACAATTCTAATATTGAGCCAGTCCACAGGGTCAGCACTCAGCCATTACCCTGTCCATATCCTTCAATTTCATTAGCATTCATGTAGCTGGCCCTCTTCCTACCGGGATACATGGCTATAAATATATCCTCCTAGCTGTGTACCAACTGACCAAATGGGTCAAATTAATTTTGTTTCTTGCTGCCACTGCGAAAGCCATGGCTCTCTTTATCATTACATTTGTTTTCACCTAGCATGAATGCCCACAAACTTTACTTGCAGACAATGGGTTAAAAATCACCTTGCAGTTAGTCTAATGACTTACTTTTTGGTACTAACCAGAGTTTCACATCACTTTATAACGCATCAACCAATAGGGTGGTGGAACGTGCTAACAGAAACCTTATCTCTATAATGTGGAAGATTGCCGCCTCCAATCCAACTCTCTGGAATCATTATCTACCCGACATTTTGCTTGCTTTAGAACAAGATACCATTAAATAATTAAGATTTCCCTATTAAAGCTCTATATGAGAGTTCTCCCCAGCAATCAAGTAGCGGTAGTCGCTGCTTGAGACCTTCACACCTGAGAACTTTGATCTATGAGGGCCATATGAATTAAATTGATTATTTTTAAGCCCTATCCACACATGGAATTTTCATCACCAAGAAAGGGAGAGACATCCCAATTTAATTTTGGACAATCCTCTTTACCAATTTTTCAATTAGGTGACCTAGTTCTCTTTTATCATCATCATCTTGGAGGTCAATAGAATAAATTTGACATTCTTTGGTATGAAGTAAAAGTTCATTTATAAGGTGAGCTAGGAGTAATCCATTGTTAACGTCAATCATGTAAAGTGGTGAATTGGATACATGGTCAATTATTTTGATCCTATACTCCCCTATGACAGGATCTTGATGAGAGCATTGTCAAAAATTAATATGATGAGCAAGTCAAAATCCTGCTCAAATTGAGCCTCAAATGATTAACTCTCAAACCAGCATGAACTGAACTTACCCTGAAGGCGCCAAAACTAGATTAATTGAAAAACATCACACGTACAAGAATTAATAAAAAACCTTCAGTATTCCCACACCCACTTCCTAAATTGCAAGTTGCGTGGCCCTCACTGCTTTGGTCATGAAGACAATGCAGAACATTGAGGGTTCTGAACAGGCGGTCAATCCAGAAAGCAGTGAAAGATCCTGATTGTATGGGGCTGTGAAGGTGCTAGAGACGCCATAACCTAGCTGCTCTATAAAAATCAACGCTTTCTAACTCAATATGTAGTCTATATTGTTCCCAACTTTTCAACTTTCTGCTGATTTTCAGCTTTAAAACATTTTGAACTTTAGCTTCAGTCAAAAGAACTGTTACAGTGAGAGGCGTAATTGGTTGCATCAGTAAACAAGATGAAAGGTTTACCATAATCTGGGTAATGTATGATATGACGTTTTTAAAGAACAGTTTTAAAAGTTTTTAACGTGGCCTTTTGTTCATCACCCAATAGAAAGGAGTATTTATTAACTTTAGTCAAATCAGAGGTTCTTCAGATGGGCAAATTTTGGGATATATTGATGGTAAACCCCATCATACCCATAAACACATGAATATCTCATAGGTTGAGACATGGTCATTTTTAATATTGCTTTAACCATATCTTGTAAGGGTTAAGTTCCTTCCTGGGAGTTAGCATGTCCAAGGAGATTTAATTTTTGGAATAGGTGCATTTTGATGGTTTTAACTTTGAGATTAGAGTCAGGAAGTCACAAAAAACTTTTTTTAGATGAGTAAGTTGTTCGTTGAAAGTTTTAGAAAAACCTGATGTTATTGAGATAGAATATCATAAACTTAGCTTAAGATCCTGTAAGATATGATCCATAGCTCGTTGGAGTTATGAGTGAGCATTACACAACCCTTGAAGTAATCAAATGGGCTGAAATAAGCCTTCACTGAAAATTAGAGAGAAATTTTCCTGATCTTTTGGGGAAAGGTCCATTTTCCAGTAACGCTGTCCAGGTCCATAGCAGAAAATATATTGGAGCCAGAGAGTTGTGCAAAAGCATCATCAATGCATATTATAGGATAACTATCTTTCTTAGTGAGGTTATTCAAACTGTGGTAGTCCAAAACTACCCAGAGACCCCCATTTTCTTTTTAATAAGCATGAGAGGAAACGCCCAAGGGCTTTGGAAAGGTACTAGTAATCTAACGTTTAGTTGCTGTTTGATCTCTGTCTTCAATCTCTGCTCTTCAAACTTTGATTTACAATAAGGTCTAGTATAGATAGGACTGGTATCTCCAACATAAATTGTGTTGCTCCAATCCTTTAAATGCCTATACTTAGTGTCAGATTTGAAAAAATATCACTATAGGTATTTAATAGATAATTGAACTCTTTAAAGCTCATATGGGTAAAATAATCATAAATATGAACGTTAAGCAGAGCACATAACAGTTTTTCAGTTGGTAAGACCATCACTAGCATAGAACTAATACAGTAACTTTTTTCATTATCCTCAATCGGTATTAGAAACCTTTTCCTATCTTCTGATGTTTTTTCATGATATCGTCATTATTGGTAAGATTCCTCAGCAAAATATTAATAGGTCGCTGAAAGGCAGGATTTAATATTCCAGGAAACACTTGAGGCTCTAGAGGACTGACTCCATCAATGCTTATTATGTGGAATAAGCAGTTTTGAGGGTTTTGTAAAGTAATTTTGGTGTCAATCACCCGTTGTTCACCAGACTTAATTTTATATTTCCTCTGAGGCATGAAAAGATATACCTTTTAATGCATCCACCAAATCAGGCAACTTTTTTGTTTTCACCCAGACATTGTATAGAGTAGCAATAATGCAGAAGAAGGGTATTCAACTAAGTCAGAGTATTCTTTTTTGTAAGACTGTATTGTTAGAACCAGAGGAACCTTATAGTTGAGCAGTGAGAGAAAATCCTGTTCATATTTATGATTTCATCTTACTCAAGCATAAATCGAGTGCCAATAAGCATATCATAATTACCATTATCCGATGTCACAGCTGGTGCTACAGGATAAGCAAACCTAAATCTTAGGGTTAAAGAGTAGTATGCCCCAATAATGCCTTTAAAAGTAAGTCCTGAGGAACGTCCGCTGGGCGTTAATTGGGCCAACCTTCTGTTCCTGAGCAAGAAAATACCAAAGAGGATGGCCATACCCCTGTTACCCAGGGCGATCTCACTCGCATGGTAGATGAGTGCTGGAAATTGGTCCTTCAGCTTTGGATCCCACTTTTGGTACTTGCACTCTCCTCATCAGAACTGTCATGATGAATTATTAAAAATCTGCGCCAAGATCACCAAAAATGGAATTAATTTCAACTAATTTGAGCGGCAATCAGCTGGATACTCGTATTTCAAATGGTCAAAAAGGTATGAAGGCTGAGCTATTGGTCAGAACGCCTGACGGTTGCAGATTCTGTTTACACAATGATCAAAAATCTTCCCCCTCCTATTCCCAAATAGTTCACCTCTTAGGTTGACCTGACTGCAACCTGGCCTGCCACCAAACTTAGCGATGTCAGTCCTTAGAAAAACTAACCCACCTATTCCCAAATAGTTCACCTCTTAGGTTGACCTGACCGCAGCTTGGCCTGCCACCAAACTTAGCGATGTCAGTCCCCAGAGAACTAACCTGCCCATCTCCAAATAGTTCACCGCTTAGGTCAAACTGACTGAAATTTGGCTCATTACAAAATTTTGCAAATATTGGTCCCCAGTGAACTAACTCGCCCATCTCCAAATACTTCACTGCTTAGGTCAAACTGACTAAAATTGGCTCATCACTGAATTTTGCTAATGTCAGTCCCCAGTGAACTAACCCGCCCATTCCTGAATAGTTCACCACTTAGGTCAAACCTGCAGGACCCAATCCCAGCTTATTTTCCCCAAAAATTGATGACTATTTAATTGGGCGCATTGCCCTAGGAAAATTGTTGGTCGATTCTCTTCCCTTAAATTTCCCAATAAAAACACCATCCCCCAAATTTCCATTTTTTTATCTGTTGAGATTTAAATCCTCTTCCAGTTCTATAACTGTCATACCAGCAGCAGTGCCCCTGGCATTCTGGTCCATCACTTGGATGCTCCGGCATTCAGGCTGGTAGGCCAGTCTATTTTCTACTTGCCATCTGCCTGACATAATTGACCAACCATCAATCTCTACCATTTCCACCTTTCTCGAAGATATTGGTGCAACAATGGCCCCTTCTTTCCAGCTGAATCAGGTTGTAAAGAAGATTATTCTGCCCACACTTGCCCCACCCCACTCAAAAATTTCAAACCCATACCCCATAGTTGCCGTGGTTACCTTGCCATGTCAGTAGAGTCTGACATCTCAACTTACAATGAGTTTGTCCTCCAAAGCCCAGTAGTTTCCCAGCTGTCGCCCTTCAAAGGTACAATTCCTATGGAACCAGTTATCATCGCAAATGGGGAAGAGGCCAAGGAAGAAGTTATCACGCCATTCCAGAAATTGCGACATTCCTTCCATAAGAACAGTTGGGGTAAGATGCGCAATTGTGTGAATTGTATGAACCTGGATGAAATATTCCACATCTTCCCCCCCGAGCTTCCCTGTTTTCCCAAAAAAACCTACGTCAGTAATGGCGATCAAGTCACCCAAGGCGCATAAGAAGGTGGCTCTCATACAGTTTCCCAGTGATGAGGCTCTTCTCTTGGAAAAAGGAAAGGGTAATGTGAGTCCCGAGGAATGTCCGCTGGGCGTTAATTGGGCCAACCTTCTGTTCCTGAGCAAGAAAATACCAAAGAGGATGACCATCCCCCCATTACACAGGGTGATCTTGCTCGCATGGTAGACAAGCGCTGGAAAATGGTCCTTCAGCTTCAGATCCCACTTTCAGTACTTGCACTCTCCTTGGCAGAACTATCACAATGAATTATTAAAATCTGTGCTGAGATCACTGAAATGGAATTAATTGCAATTAATTTGAGTGGCAATTAGCTGAATACTTGGATTTCAAATGGTTAAAAAGGTATGAAGGCTGAGCTATTGGTTGGAACGCCTGACAGTTGCAAATTCTGTTTACATGATGATTGAAAATCTTCCCCCTCCTATTCCCAAATATTTCACCTCTTAGGTTGACCTGACCGCAGCTTGGCCTGCCACCAAACTTAGCGATGTCAGTCCCCAGAGAACTAACCCGCCCATCTCCAAATAGTTCACCGCTTAGGTCAAACTGACTGAAATTTGGCTCATCAAATTTTGCAAATATCAGTCCCCAGTGAACTAACCCGCCCATCTCCGAATAGTTCACCACTTAGGTCAAACTGACTAAAATTTGGCTCGTCACTGAATTTTGCTAATGTCAGTCCCCAGTGAACTAAACCCGCCCATTTCTGAATAGTTCACCACTTAGGTCAAACCTGCAGGACCCAATCCCAGCTTATTTTCCCCAAAAATTGATGACTATTTAATTGGGCGCATTGTCCTAGGAAAATTGTTGGTCGATTCGCTTCCCTTAAATTTCCCAATAAAAAACACCCTCCCCCAAATTTCCATTTTTTTATCTGTTGAGATTTAAATCCTCTTCCAGTTCTATAACCGTCATACCAGCAGCAGTGCCCCTGGCATTCTGGTCCACCACTTGGATGCTCCAGCATTCAGGCTGGTAGGCCAGTCTATTTTCTACTTGCCATCTGCCTGACATTACTGATGGGACCTGCAGTTTCATACTCTTAATAGTATGCCAGGTTAGGCGCTAACTTATTCTTTACAAGCTTTAGTGAGATCACATAGATGGAAAACTAGTTTCAAGGGTAGCCTTAAAGCGTACCTTGTTAATGACAACCTCCACCTTGGTTACAATTCCACCAAATTTAGAGAAAGATCTAGAACCTCTTTAAGATAGAAAGTGGAGGCATGTTTCTTAGCTATCTCAGGATATTATTTTACTGAATTATAGAGTATGAATATGCTAAATAGGGTAATTAACAAAGAATTGAACTGTTTAACATCATTAGCAGTATTGATAACTTAAGGGCGTCCCAGAACTTGGCTAAGATAGGTTTCATCAGGTATTATGGCCTTATTTACTCCTTTGGGGTTTAACCGGTCCATATTCTCTAATTCAACTGGGGCTCCAAGGACGTAATATTAACGTCTATAACCCCCTTCAGTTTCATCATCAGAGGGGTTGTCTATGCAAGTCATAAAAGCAATAGGAGGGAAGTTAGAGTTAGCACTTCAGTTTTGTTTCTGTCTTCATATGATATACCTTGGCAATGTTCTTTGCTTTGTTGCAACGAATTTTCTTAATGCATGCAACTACCATTCTATCTGTGGGAGAAAGCATGGCATCTTTATTAAGCTTCGGTTTGAGCACTTTGTTATCTGGCTTAGGGATATCGGACTAACGTAGCTGAGTTAAGTCTGTTTTGAGTCACACCAAGGGACATGTATTAAGATGCAGACAGGCATGAGAGCGGTTATGGGGTCGTCGTAGATTCTTCTATTAGGCTATGGTTGGGAGATCCTCAATGGTTAAGACTTGGGATGTCAACATAACTCTTGGGTATTCTCAACTTTATGGAAATATGCAACATCTAAAAAGCCTTTATCACAAAAACATTCTAGAAATAGCATTACACAGAAATAATATCCTTTTTTAAGGAAGGGTGAGAATCCAATCCAGTCAGAATAGCAGCAATGGCTTTATCAAAAGTTAACAGCTTAGAGGTTAACGGCAACTGGACTTCTATGTATAACTGATCAGTAAAGGCATTAATTAGTTCTCCTTCATTCATGCTAAGGCGCATAAAGGCCTTTTTTCCTGCTCAAACTCTGCTTTGATCCAAATTTATCAATAAGCGCTTCCTTAGCCTCTGCTTAGGTAATAAGCGGGTCTGTCTAAATTCTGATGACAAGATGATAAGCTCTAATTAGCTACGACAGATTAGCTAGAATCTGCCAGCCATGATCAATAGTGTATGAATATTTGAGCGCTTTGGGATGTGGCAATATTAGATCAGAAAGGGTTATTATTGGATACCCTCCAGTAAAGTGATAAGATAGTGTAAACATTTGACGAATAATGAGTAGATCGCCTTGAACTAAAATGATATGGAATTTGGGAATACCATACTCTGCTGGAACTAATGAGGTTACGGCGGAACTGATTAGTCAGAGCTGAAGGAGCAGTATTTGACTGAAGTTACTGATATGTAAGCGAGATGGTACAATTGAAGGTAAAGGTGGTTAATAGGAAGAAGAGAGCAGACAGAAGGCATCTGCTGATATCAATTTAAATAAAGAATTGTGGTTGGAGCTAATTGCTTCATATTTTTATTATATCTTTAAGTTGTCTCAAGGACTAATGATCCTTACATCATCTGTACGTTGCTTGGGTTTGACCCTGTGCGACCCTTATGTGGGTCCCAACAATACCGCCAAAAATTATAACGGTGATGCTCACTACAGGGGGCCCATTAATCAACCACAAAAAAAATAAAATTATCCAGTTTCTGGCCATGTTGCATCAAGCATGCTTTGACAGGGAATCTTCACAATGCACTGCACCATCCAGATATGCAGAACTAAACCTTGCTTTAGACATGGTGCTCAAGAAGCATGATGAGCTCCTTCAGGAATGAAACGATATAAAGAACACGCTTGACAGCATGTTTAGTCAAATGCATATTCTTGGCCAACAAAACAGGAAACTTGCTAATTACTTGGATGACACTACTGAATGACTGCATTGTGCAGAGAGTAATTTTGGAACCTCCCAGTCCTCTCATTGGGAAGCGGATGAGCTACAAGGGCTGCTTAGGGAGAATTATAATACGGAGAATATGATACTGGCGTGAGCTACTATACTCAGGAGGGCAACTCCACAGATGACTATGTATCAGAGAGCCAATTCCCCCAATTAATGGCTGTACTTCCTGCCAAAGAGGCCCACGTTACCTCTGAATTTTCAGACAAACCACCTGGCACTGGACCAGCTCCTCATCAGAGACCTCTTATGGGTCTTGAACCATTCCTCAATACGCCCCAAAAAGTCGCAGTTATGAGCGGGAGAAGGATGTTTGTATCAATAAGCTGCCTCCATTTTATTGCATTGAGAATATCCACAGCTTCTTAAAATGTTTTGAGTTTTTGGCGTTTAGCGCCATAGATTGGTATAAAGATAAGCTGTTAATATCTTCCTAGGATGTTGGAAGCGCCAATCAAGTCACATCTTACCTTCCAAGCAGCTCTGTTACATACCAAGAAGCGAAGGATAATGTGGTGCGGTTGCTTGGGGGTACCACAATAATATTACAGCAAAACTTCTAAATTCTTGACTAATGAAATCCAACGAAATGAGACCCTCACTACGTGAGCTGTCAATCTATGGCGGAAGTCAATTTGCTAATTGGGGCAGGGACTTTGTCCAAATTTGATATGTGCATCACAATGACCTCCGTAGTGAAGCCATACCATGAGCTATACAATGTCATGATCATAATTTTGGATTAAGACGTAATCCTGAAATTGTTCAGTTTTTCACCATCTATCCACTAATTTCCTCTGCCTAATACATAGTAGAAACACACCAATAATGTCGCTGGACCTTCTTATTTGGCGTAATATCACATCATGTCCAGATTTCGCCTAGTAACCCCCAGCTTTATTATAATCACGCGCCTCACCCTTGGCCAAGTTACCCCCAGCAGTTTGACTACTGCTATGGCCCTGCTTATTAAAATCTTCAGAAGCCAACTACCAATCTGGACCTAGTTTCACCAATTGTCAGAAATCATCATATTGAACTGACCCTGGTTACACCAATCTTCAACAATCAAACTATCAGCATAGCCCCTCTTATGAGAACTAAGGAAGTGGTCCCTACGGGGTTAACTGTTTTGAATGCTGTCACCCTTGCCACCTTACTCTGAGTTGCCCTTACCGTCAAGTTCACTATATGCAACAGGATCAATACTGCCAGGGAAAAGATGTAGTGGAGTACAGATGGGACTCTCTACCTCCGCTATCCCAACCCCAAACGTCCCACCTGAATCAATTGTAGTATACCCAGTGGAAGTCTTTCAATACAATGACAGGCTTTTACCAGCAGCCAGTTGGAGGAGTGAACATACTGACACGAGTGAAATACAAGGACACACTTAATGAAGGACCTCAGTAGCAACCAAAGCCATAAGCCTGTCAAATATTTGATCAAGCTTCTTCAGACAAGCTGGATCCAGCCTCAGATTCACATTCCCTGAAAGGTTTAAACTTCATCCTTCCAGTAGACATATTGACAAAGGATACTCCAAATTGATGAAGGGAGTATGAGCTTAATTGGGAAAATAGACCCTTAAATGTCCACATACTAAACAGTCGTACTTCTTATTCTGAGTTTAAATACTAAGACATTTTTGTAGCAAAAAATTGAGTCTGCGCTATAATAGTTATGGGCTCCCCAAGGGTGGTTAGCTGAGCGGGTAAAACTGCTTCCACCACTAGTGCAGGTTTTGAGTTCGGAACTTTACTAGCTAGAAAACATTCTTGGTATGGTACATTTGTCCCAAGGTCAACCCACTTAAATAATTTAGATGGGGGCTCCCCATTCAACATAGTTTCCTCTAAGTTGATAGTGAAGTTGACGTTAAATGCTTATGTAGAACATCAAATGGGGTATGGGACCGCTGGAGCTGAAAGCACGTTCTGAGGGAGCATATGGCGTGCTACCTTTATTGATTGGGTCAATTGTTGTATCCCCGGTGATAATGCTACTGAACAATAATTATGACCTATTGATGGAACTGCTTTCATGCGGTACTTCAGTGATGTTGTTGGTACGACGGCGGAGACCTTCATAATTTTGTGGAAGAGGATCCCAATTATTTTACCCCTAGAGTGCCAAAGGGTTTGGTGCGCATGGGTCATATTAACCTTTCATATATAGTGACGAGCTGGTTCCAGTTTACTACCATCAACTAAAGAGTAAGACTTGGCCCTCCCCCAATAGTTTATAAATATCAAGGACTGCTGCTCATGGCTTCTGGGATGATGTCCATCTCCTCCAGTCACCAAGAAATAGTGAACCCCAAATTGGTGGTAGGAGTGCCAGATGGACTCTATGGGGAAGTTATTAGTCCTTATCAGCAATTGCGGCTTGAGCCCCACATCGCTCCAGGCATTATGCTTATGGGCCATGTGGAGATCTATTTCTACTAGCGAATCTACAGAACAAAAGATTGCAATTCTACTGGCATCAGATAATGGCATATTTACAATTGACCCCAGTTGAGGAGGTCCTTCAGGCTCAAAAGTTCAGGTCACTGGATGAATTTGGTTTATTGTTGAATCACATCTCAGCGTAATGTCAGTGTTACTGCATAAAAATATAATAGGGTGATCAGAAAACTGAAAATTTTTTATTTATTTGAGGATGGCCGACCAGGGGACAGACACATCCGATATGTAGGGAAGAGGAAAAATGTAAAACAGAAGAGGAAGAGAGCGCAAAACAAAGGAACTCAAAAGATACGACTTGTCAGACTTGGGTGTGGCTAGGAGCCACGGGTGGTGGATGAATAGACCTTAAGTGGCATGGCAGCTCAGGGGCTAGTAGGGTGTACCATCTATGAAGACTGTGAGGTTTTCAATGTCATAACAAAGGAACCAGATTGGAATCCAGTTGCCCATCCGTTTCTTCCATTTGTGTTGGAGTGATCTGAACAGCCAGGCTTGGAAGTGGTCGGCCAAATGGCTGTGGAACCTGACGATGGCTTGGTTGAAATTGTGGAAAATCCCATTGAAAGTGTCAAGGGTAATTGTGTGAATGGACCATATTGCAATACTCACAATTAGAGCCCTTAGCGTCTGGGGGATAGGCGAGGCCATGTTGAGTGCCAGGATATCGCGGGATAGTCAGAATTTAGCTGTTGGTGATTGTTGAAACAAGTGCATCACGTTGGCCCAGATATGCGCGGATGGCGGGCACTCTTCCAGGCGGTGTGCTAGTGTGTTAGATCCGCCGCAGATGGCGCATGTCTTGAACATTGAGAAAGTGTGGTTGGCTGTTCTAAACGTATGGCGCATGTAGCGCCACACTGTGGAGCACACTTGTGGGGATAAGAGGGGGCAGGTGACGAGGTCCCACACCTGCTTTTGGGTGCGCAAGTCATATGGGATGTCTTGGTGGTCTAAGTAGTCAATCCAGGATAGAGGAAAGGATGGTAGTGAGGCAGGCGCGTTAGTCACCGTTTGTCCCCTGTGGAGTTGCACATAATCAGTTTGAGGGTGAATGCCTTCATATTGCCGTGCATAGGAGAAGCTCCAATCCCCTTGTATTGGGTTGTACAGGATGTGTTTGAAATATCAGTTGGTGTTGTGCGGTCCGTTGGCGGTTGGATTTGTTGCAAGGTACTTCAGAGTTGCAGGGTTGGAGGGGGACCTCAGATGTAGTGCCCTTGCGAAGTTGGTTTGGGCCGCCTTAGCCCAGTGGGGGATGGTGGGTTGGGTGACGTTGTGAGAGCTACCCATGAGCCAAGGATTTGCGTTGCTCATTCCATGAAGTTGAGAAGCCCCATCCCGCCTTTCTTCTGTGGGCCATACATGGTCTCCAGTCTGACAGGTGCGCGGTAACCAGACCATAGCCAGTTCTGCAGGAGCTTGTAGACTGCGTTGGTAAAGTTGGCGGAGAAGGGAACCACGTGGGCAGCAAACCATAACTTTGACAAGATCAGGGAGTTGGCTAACACAACTCTTCCTGTTAAACTAGCTTTACTCCTCCGCATACATGTCATTCTTTTTGCGATGTTGTCCAAAATGTTGGTTTCAATGGTGTCAAGTGCATATCCACCAGCTTCGAGCCATATGCCCAGATGACGGACTGGGTTGGTGGCGGGGTGGTGTGCAAAGGGTAAACACAGTGGTTTTACTAGCTTGGATCGTTGTTGTGTGGTTGGTTGGTTTGTGTGGTGGTGGGAGGGTGAGGCCCAGTTTGAACAGAATATACCCATAACAATTACCTCTGATTTCTGTTTGTTCAGCATGGCGTTACTCACTGACTCATACTGGTGAATAATGCGCTCAATCGCCCTGGCATCCCTATTTCTTGAGACTCCAACAAAGCAGTCAGCAGCAAAAGCGAGCATTTTGGTTGGTAGTTGTCCCTCCAACCTGATTCCAGTGAGCTTTGAGTTTGCAATGCGGAGGAGAGGGTCAAGGGTGAAATTGTATAGTAGGGGGCTAAGCGGGTCACCTTGTTTGAGGCCCCTTTGGGGGGTGATGGTGTCAGTTAGGAAACCTGGGCCTCTGATTGCAAACCTGGCTGAGCGCGTTAAGAGGAGTGCCCAGTTTATAAAACGGGGTGATAGGTTGAGAGCCTTTAAACAATGTTCTAGGTAACCCTAGTGCACTCGATCATATGCTTTCTTTTGGTCCAGGAAAGCAAGGGCGCCTGTGGGGTTAGCTTGGCAGATGTTGGCAATTGTGTGGATGTAATCCCAAATTGAGCGATTTGGGATGAAGCAAAACTGATGGGGGAGAGGGCTGTCTGAGCAATGCAACCCAGACGCTTAGCTAAGATTTTAGTTAGTATTTTGGTGTCAGTATTGGTGAGAGCAATTGGACACCAGTTGTTTAGGTCTGCCTGGTCTCCTTTTTTGAAGAGTGTGACCACATATGCGTCTTGGCCGCCAGGTAGTAGGGATGTGTCTTCCAGGCACTTGTTCATAGTTTCCAGTAGTATTGGTGCGATATATTTAAAATATTTTTGAAAAATTCATATGGTAGGCCATCAGGCCCAAAGCACTTGTTGCGCGGAGTTGATCTAACTACCTCCCATAGTTCATCTTTGATGATAGGTGCGACAAGGTCTGGTTGATCAGCTATAGTGTCAATATTAGCGGATGATAAAAATTTTCCAATTTCTCTAGGTGATGCGAAATCCGCCGTGTACAGGTTGGTGTAAAAGCGGTGTAATTTGGCCAATATTTCGGATGGTGTGGACGCCAGTGTGTCGTCTGCTTGGCAGACCTGTGTGCAAGTGACCGAAGTTGAAATTTGTTTAAAATGGCAGAAGAATTGGGCTGTGTGAGTTTCGTCAGATAGGATGTATTTGATTTGTAGCATACTTTGGTGTGGTGCTGGTGTTTTCTAAAGAGGGAGTTTACCTGTGTAGATAGCTGGAACCACAGGCAGCCCCATTGGTGGGTGTATCCCTTCTGAGGTGTGTTGTTTTCTAAGTGCTGAAGATGTCTGATAGCCTTGTTGATTGTTGCGAACATTGAAGCTGTTTTTCTGGGGTTCAGGTGGCAGGCTTTCTTAGTTGCTCAGGCCTTGAATATTTCCCACTTGGTGATAGGGTTCCCATTGGGTGGTCATCTTTCTTACTGTGTTGTTAGCACCATCTCAATCCAAAGTTTAAGCTCTGGAAGATGGATGGTGCTTGGGTGAACTCTGTGCCAGGTTGGTGGCTTTTGGTATTTTTCCGAGGATGATAATGCTATTGAGACCATCCGGTGGTCAGAGAAAGGGATAATTGTTGTTGTAAAATCTGATACCCAGTGACAGAAGTCTATAGGGGCGAGCATCAGGTCAATCCGGGTCATTGAGACCAGCTGGTTATTGTTGTGGTGGGGCCTGGTCATGTTGGCCAGGGTGGGGGCTTGTTTGGGAATGGTGTTGCACAGGCCCAGCGTTGCCTTTAGTATGCATAGTTCCATGTGGCTGCGGGGTATAGCCTTAGACTTGGGCCAGCGGTTGGTAATGGTGTTAAGCCAGCAGTTGAAATCTCCCATTAAAAATGTTGCCTTGGGGAAAGGGATTGAGAGGATATTGGAGAAAAAAATTTTGGCAGTCATTCGGATCATTTGGGGCATACACACATGCCACGTCAAAAGTTTCTCCATTCCACTTGAGATCCACTAGAAGCAGCCATTCCTCCAGGTGGGAGGATGTGCTTCAGATAATTACTGGAGGGTTACAGTTATTTCCAAATTACCACCCCACAGTGGTATGTCCAAAAGGATTTGGCTGGAAGGAGCATGGTTGACCATGACTACTCCTCCCCCAGTGAACAGTGGGGTTCTTGGACAGCCAAGATGTCCATGGGGATATTGCGCAGGAAAGCCGTTTTTTTGGCCCAGGATGTGGGGGCCTTGGCTCCCGCGATGTTGAACGTCCCTATGGTTATTGCAGTAGTCCGCACATCAGGAACGCTGGGGTGACCCACTGAGGTCACCCAGTTCCTTATCGTGGGTCATACTGTGAGTATGGGGCTGATTAGCCAGATTGGTTCCAGTGTGTTAGTCAGCAGTCATAGTACTGGTTTTGTTCAGTTTCTTCTGGCTCAGATTACTCCATGGAGTTTGGTCTGGCGTGGGTTGGCTCATGCCCCATCAGTGAAAAATTTTCCGCCGCTTGCCTGTGGGTTTGATGGGCAGAAACTAGGTGTTGGGGTGATTGGGTTTTGTGCATGAGTGTTGTCACATTGTGATTGGCTGAAATGGTCTTCCATATCATGTGCATGAACCATATCATCGCTGATCACATGTGATTGGCTGAAAGGATCCACAGTGGTTCAAGGTGGATTTGCTCCAGCTTGGTTGGAGGTGTTTGATTGGTTGTGTCCAAAAAATTCATCATTTTGGTTGTGTTGGGTTAAATGTGGGGGATCTGATTGGTTTTCCGCTGCGCTGCCATGGCATCCACCTGAATCTGTTCCAGGGAAATCGTGGTGCGAGCTTAGGTCTCAGTGGAACTCGCAGCCTGCTTGCGGTCAGTCTGTGCATGAGGACAGTCCTTGCACAAAATGGGCTCAACCAAAGAGATGTCAGCTCTTTTGCCCCAATAGAAGGAGAAAGTGTAGTCCTTAATTTTGCCAAAAGTTGAGCTTGTTTCATCCATATTGTCCTCACAAAATTCTGGTGCTTCAATCCTGCACTTGACGGGGCACGCGTGGTCTTTGTGGCCTATAGCTGAGCAGAATTTGCAGATAGGTGGGGTGTGGTCCAGTGTGATGTGGAAGGGGCGAGATATGCTGCCATTGGGGAGGTTGATGGTCGCCATGCATGGAATGAGGGTGATATCCTCTACCACATCCTGATCAGGTTCTATAATGGCTATTGCCTTCCCTGTACACAGGTGGGGCAGGAGGGGGAATTTCTTGAATTCAAACTGTTTGATTATGCTGTAACCTTTGAGGCCCCTGCGGAGCTCATCTGCGAGGATATCACAGTGCACAGTGCTCAGGAGTCAGTCAAATATGATGAATAGGTCATTTACCTTGTTCCATCATGTGCACACCATGAGGATGGTACAGTCTTCATTGTTAATTTTTATGGAGAATATGACTTTTGCTGCTTCTGCCACTTCTTCTGCAGACTTGAACCCGACATTCACCCATCCTCTATGTAATTTTTTATAATTTACCAAGATGGTGTTTGGGAAAGTCGCGGAGAAGGCCTCCCCCATTTTTTCCCACAATTTGAGGGAAGTATCGCTGACCATAATTCTAAGGCTGTGCTCAAGGAGGAAAGGGGTTGGGAGTGTTCTATTTTGGTATATGCGCCCATTTTTGCATAAATTGCAAAACTCTGGGTGCAGCACTGTACTCACCCTTTTTGGTGGGAGGGTGTGTCAACATTCTGCTGGGGCATTTTTCCCCGGCGGGTTGGGAGGGCTTCAGGCCTTTTGCGCTAGCCACTTTCACCCAACTGGTGTTGTTGCGGACAAATTTGCTCATATTTCCTGGTTGATTGTCAATCTCGGAGAAATTGCGTAGAATCATGTTACTAAAAGTGGAAGTAAAGGGAAAGAAAATCTTGAAAACTGGAAATATTGAGCTTTTGCTTTATATCAGAAAAATAAGGAGATTTTGCTTGTTATAATTTTGGCAATATAGCAAAAATGCACCAAGGGTTTTTGCATGGGGTTACGCCACTGAGCAATAGGACCAATCATATGAAGATCATCATCCTAAAACAATGCACTAAACTTTTAAAAATAGAGAACAGTTGTACCAATAACAATTCTTTTTCTAACTAATACTTCAGTGGATCCTTCCTAGTCCGCTCACTCTCTTACTAACAACCTCTTCCTCTTCAATCGTTTCATCTCACTTATATCTCAGCAACTTCAGACAATACCAAGTTCTCAGCTTAGTAATTCATTCCACTGTATCCCATTGGTTATGTCAGAGTTCATCAATTATTAAATTCATGATCGCCTAGTTTGAAACGAATTACAATTTTTTGTCATGCATCAATTTTTCCTAACTGCCTACTCACTATGTCCTCATCAGAATTCCTCCTATACTCCAAGGTCAACTTTGCTCATCAAATTAGATATCAATAATACTCATATAGGCCTAACCACTATGTTTAACCAATGATAGCCGGTGCTTATTTTGGCTTATTGTCCATACATATAGATTCCCTGACATTACCCCCTTTGACTGGAAGATAAGTCATATGACATTTTTTCAATCTACCCAATGCAGACCACCACGTGCTAATAACCGCAAGCTCACAAATTTTATCTTTTTCTTCCAATTAGGGGTTGACGCAGATCTGAATGACCCAGGGTACATCCCATTGCCTCAATTCCCTCTTTTTCCAGCCGATGAAGGAGAGACTGAAGTGGACGCTGTGACCCTTCTGGCCCAGGAGGAGCTCCTTCCTGAATTCAGCAGCCATCTGTCTGCCTTGTGAGCCCCCTTCTGGGTCCAAGTGATCCAGTTGCAATGGGTAGGGGAGCGGATCCAAAGACCTTCATTTAATGAGGCATCCCAGCTCCTGGCGGATGGCTTAAGCCATCTATTGCTCTTACTTCCCGCTGAACCTCATCTCATGGTTCTATCAGTCTGATGGATGTTGTGCTTCATGCGGTGGCTGATAGCAAGCTTGACATGGTCCTTTCCCCGCACTCCTACCCACTTCCAGTCCCTAGGGGTGCACTTTCAAAAAACTGATTGAATCACATGCAATCTGGGGTCACCACAGCCTTTGCAAGCCTTTAAGCCGATGAACTGTCCTGATCTCTCCCCATCATGGCAATTCTTGGCAGCATGATCTTCTTTCATCCCAAGGTGAGTTAGGGTCGGGGATGAAGCAGCACCAGGCAGCCCTTGAATGGGCCCTTGAGCAGTGTTTACAGCAGCCACTCCTTTCCCAGTTGCCTATCCCAGCATGGAAAACTTCCTCATGGATTTCCTGGTGCTGGGTGTGGCCTTTTCCCATGAGCTAGGACTCACTTTTTGTGCACCAGCCCTTATGACTATGGTCCCATTTTCTCAGCTAAACGCTGATCTCTCAAAAGCATTAGCGCATGTGGTTGTAGGCTTTTCTCCTAGTGGGGCAAGAGCAGGTTCATTTCAATTTCAAGCAGCTGGATGAGCTATTGCAACTTTCCCTTTTACCCTGGGTCCCCAGTCCATCCTCCTCCTCCAGTTCTGCCACTCTGTCCCCCTCTATTAGCTGGCGCAATGGCCCCAGAGAGAAATCCAACTCCCTTGCCCCCAACTTGGCAGTCAATGCCCCTACAACCAACCTGAGAAGGGTCCAGTGAATCCATGCCACTTCCAAAGCGATGAAAAAAGAAACGTGGGTATCATCTATCAAAGCGCAAGGCTCACCACAAGAAGCTGAGAAAGATCAGGAAGAAGCAGACGGAATAGCAGAAGATCTGAGCGATGACACTAATAAACATAGCTTCTTATCCACATGATGATGGAATTTTTCTTTTCTGGATAAACTCTATTGTTGTTTATTTGCCCAGAGGAACTTTTCATGCACTTGGTTAATAATTCGACCACCTGCAGGATCCTTGATTGTATAGGCATCAACACCTGTTTTTTCTAGCATCACAAAAGGTTTAATCCAGATAAGCTAGTTTATGCTTCCGCCCAAACCCATGCTGATTGTGGAATAGAACCATATCCCTGTCCTTGAACTGATCTACACGCTGCGCCATATCTGATCAGCACCCTGGCTTTTAATTTTCTTGGCCAAGCTTAATGAGTACGCTTCAGTTTGTAACTTAATCAACCTATTCATTAAGGTGGTCAGGTAGCAGTAAGGATCCATTCCACCGGTATCTTACATGCAGGCATAGAGCAGTGCAGATAGAGCGGTGTGCTGTCCATATATTAACTGGAAAGGTCTCTTCTCTGTTGCCGAGTGGTAGCTGATATTTTAGGCAAACACAGCAGTAGACAGGAGGGTACTCCAATTGGAGGTCTATCCATTACCAGCTTCCAGGGTTTATTCACCAGTATCTCATTGACCTGTTTGACCATACTGTTAGATTCAGGGTGATAGGTGTTGTTAGAACTCCGTGGATGGCCATCATCTCATTGAGCTTGAGTAGGATGTGAGAGGTAAAATTAGTTACATTATCAGTAAGGATGAACTGAGGGCAGCCATGGTAAAGAATTATACACTCCATTACAAACTTAGCCACAGTAATCGCCCCCAGATCTTATATTGCTATGCTTCAACCCACCTGTTCAAATGGTCAATTTCCATTAAGAAATACATAGAATAATTAGCTCCCGACAGAAAGGGCCCAACGACGTCAATGGATACCATGTGCTAAGCAAAATGAGGATTTACCAGCTAGTAAGAGATCTTGTTGGTGGATCGGCTTCTCCACTTGGCACTGATAGCAGAAGAAAATGGTCTCTAGCACATCAGAGTGAATGCTTTCATAGTTGTATTGATGCCATAAGATTTCAACGTCTTGCATAATCCTCAATGACCCACCGCCTTGACGCACTTAAAATAATGTCCAGTCAAGAAGAGGGTTTTGGATAACTCAGCATATTGTTACCTCTCTGCTTATATAACTCTCCGCTTTTCCAGATTGTATTGGCCATCATCTCATCTAGCGCCCAAATAACTTGCGGCAATTTATCTGAATATCACTCATTTACCATTTTTTAATATAGCAAGTCGCTCAAATCTACCTTCACTGCAATTTTTGGTAGCCATGATAAGCATTCAGCATTTTGATGCTTTGCGCCGGGATGATGTTTTATTTAAAAATTGTAATTCTGCAGCTTTAGGGCCCATCTAGAAAGACGCCCTTTGGGATCACATAGGTTCTGTAAACAATGCATCGATGCATGATCTGTCACTATCTTAAGCTTTACTCCATGCAGGTAGACTTGGAACTGCTTATATGCATAAATTACATTGAGGCACTCCTGCTCAGTCATGGTATAATTACATTCCTGGCTGTTCAAGCTTTTACTGCAATATGCAACTGGGTGCTTTACACCTTCATCATCTTTATGAGAAAGTACCGCCCCTACGATGGAAAGAGATGCATCTCTTTGCACATTAAATTTCTTCTTATGTTTAAAGTATTGTAAGACTGGCGCACTAACTAATGCGGTCTAAAGAGCATCAAAAGCGTTTTGACAATGCTCATTTCATTAAAAGTGGGCGTTCTTCTTTAATAACTTGAAGAGGGGAGCCCCAATATATCTGAAGATAGGGATGAACCAGCTTAGTACCAACCATCCCTAAGAACACCTGTATATCCCTTTTGTTGCTTGGCTGAGCCATCTTTCGGTATAGCATCAACTTTTTCCAGCTGAGGACTAATCCCTTTTAAATTTACCACAAACCTGAGGTACTCTAATTGCTCCTTGAAAAAATGACATTTTGAAGTTTGGTTTTTATGTTCGCTTTGGCAATATGGCGGAACACTTGCTCTAAATGATCTAAATGTTCAGTGAATGTCTACAAGAAAACGTTGATATCATCTAGTAAACTAGCACGCAGGACAGCTTCAGATCCCCAAAGATGGTGTCCATTGCCCGCTGAAATGTAGCTGGAGCATTGCATAACCCTTAAGGCATGTACATGGGTTGGAGCAACCCCTTTGAGGTGAGCATTTCTCCCATTCTGTCATTGGCAACTCAATTTGCTAGTATCCTGATATCAAATCTATGGCTGAGAAATATTTGGCCCCACCTAACCTATCCATAGCGTCATCAAATTTGTGGAAGAAGATACAAATCTTTTTCTCATAATATGATTAAGCTTCCAGTATTCAATTGCTACTCAATTAGTGGCATATTTTTTATTAAAGATCAACATGTGGGATGCCCAGGTGCTCTTGGATGGCTCTAACATTCCCTGTTCAATCAATTTATATACATCTGCGGATACAACCTCTTCCACTACTTGGGATCGATGAATAGGCTGTGATTGAATGGGAGGATGGTCTCTCATGTCCAACCAATGCAATTTTCCACAGGCACATCCTAAATTGTGGATGTCAAATGCAAGAATGGCTCAATATTTTTCAAACAGGGCCATCACCCTATCTATTTGGTCATCTGACAGCCCAGACAGAGCCTCATGTGGAACCATGGTCATTACGTTGGCTGAGGCTTTTTCAGATAGACCTAGATCCTCCCATGAATCAAAGGCATTTATATGATGAACTTCCTCAATCAGAGTTAAATTCAGAAAAGCCACTACTTGATGTTTAGGAACCACCATAAACTCCTTTTTATATTTGCTAATAAAACCTTCACTTCATTATGCCCTGATAATGGTAACCCAGGAGCCACATGGAGTTCGAGCTGTGATAGCTTGTAGTGATCTATAATTTCATCATATATACCTTTGGGGACATCTGTTCCAAGTTTTATTCCTACTATAGCCTGATGGCCAGAAGGTATACTAAAGGTGGTTGCAGCCCTTAGCATAATACCATTACACTCATAAATCTGGTTAGGGAGCATTTTGGTCCTCCGCTTCATCCACTGATATCAAACAGGAATTACTCCATCGCTATGCACAAGATTTTGACTAGGGCGAATAGGCTCTGTTGGGATTATGCTGTAGGTGAAATGGATGGGAATCCGCTTCCCCAAAATCTCAAAAGTTTCCTCCTCCATATTGGCCACTGACCCAAATTGCCACATGAAGTGGCCGCAATCAGCATGTCATTATTATTTTGGCAAAACCATGGCTGGAGAAGAAACGTAATTTGACCCAAACCTTAAAGGCAACACGCTGTAGGCGCTCTCTGACACAGTGCTTTGTGCTCCAGCAGTCCCATACGATACCTGATGATCCACACCAGACTTCAGTGGAAGCCTAGCCACTAGCTGAGTTGATATTATATTGATGGGAGCGCCAGTGTCTACAAATGCTAAAATTTTGGTATCTCCTACGAAGATATCACAGTAGGTACCTTCATAATAAGATGAACTTTTATAGTTTAGCACATTCACATCTGTTATAAAATTGGTGTTATTGTTGAGATAAGCCATAAGAAATTTTGCGCAGGGTTCAACTCACTGAGCAATAGGACCGATGATATGAGGAACGTTACCCTTGAAACAACAGAAATAAACTTATTTTAATAAATATGGAGAACTTGCTCCCACTATACTTATTTATTTAATATAATATACACAGCAGAACCTCGCTGTTTCTCTAACTATAAACTATTAACAACCTAACCTCCTTGATCATCTCGTCTTGCTTGTATCATAGTAACTTCATATGATACCGCTTTCATGGCTTAGTAATTCACTTCGCCATATCTCATTGGTTCTGTCAATTCTTCATTAGTTAATTTCACAATCACCTAATTCAAGGAGAATTCTTAACAACCCGATATCACCTCATTTTGAGGCACTCAAATAATCATACTCATATCAAATTGGTGGATTCCATCCGTTCCATCATATCAACTTAGAGCATATCGTCCAGTCATATCAGAATTGCGACATTACCCCCTCCTTTGACTGGACGATAAGGCTCATATTGCTTATACGCCTGGAGGAACTTTGCATGCACTCAGTTGATGATCTGACCACTAGTGTGGTCCTTGATAGTATATGCATCCATACCCGTCTTCTCAATAACTTCAAATGACCCAATACCAGAAACTAGCCATCTTGTGTTTCCACCTGAACCCATGTTGATCATGGAATAGAACCATGTCTCCATCTTTGAACTGATCTATGCCACTTCGACGGACCTGATCAGCAGCCTGGTTTTTGATTTTCTTGGCTAAGCTGAACAAGTATGCTTCAGCTTATAATTTAATCAGCATATTCTCTAGGGAGGTCAAATAGCATTGCAGATCTATTCCACTGGTGCCCTCTACACAAGCATATAAAAGTGCAGGCGGGGTGGGGTGCCATCCGTAAAGCAATTGGAATGGGCTTTTCCCTATGGCAGAATGATAACTAATGTTGTAGGCAAATACTGAGGTAGTAAGGAGGGTACTCCAATAAGAAGGCCTATCTGTAACCAACTTCTGCAGTATGTTCACCAGGGTCCCATTGACCCGTTCAACCATTTTGTTGGACTCAGGGTGATATGGGGTTGTTAGAACCCCGCAGATGGCCATCATTTCGTTGAGCTTAAAAAGTATGTGAGAGGTAAAAGTAGTTCCATTATTGCAAAGGATAAACTGTGGGCAGCCGTGATGCTGAATGACACATTCCAATACAAACTTAGCCATAGTAATTTCTCCCAAATCCCAAATGTCCCGAGCCTCAACCCACCTGGTTAAAAGTCAATTGCCACCAGGATATACTTGGACAGGTCAGCTCCCATTAGCAGAGGGCCAACAACATCAAGGTAAACCATATGCCAAGTGAAGTGCGGCTTCACTAACTGGTATGAGGTCTTCCAGTGGAACAGCTATTCCAATTGGCACTGGTGACAGGAGTATATAGTATCAAGCACATTAAAGTTCATGCTTTCCCAGTAATACTGAGGCCGCAATAATTCCAACATCTTGCGCACGCCACCATTCCCAACTGCCCTATGTGCACTCATGATAATGTTAGGCCATGTTGAGGGTTGCGGAAAGTTTACTGTTGAGTTGCCGATATGCTTTTACAACTCACCATTCTGCTGGAAAGTATCAGCTCACATTTCATTCAACGCCTTGATGACTTGGGGCGGCTCATCATCGTACTTTCCACTAACTTCTTATCATATATAATATTGCTCATATCCGCCATAACTGCAATAGTTGGTATCATTGACAAGCAATCAGCATTCTGGTGTTTTGCTCCTGGTCAGTGAAGGATCTTAAAGTTGTAAGCCTGTAGTTTAAGGGCCCATCGTGCTAGACGGCCCATGGGCTCCTTAAGTTTCTTCATCCAGTTTAACGAGGCGTGATCCATTACAATTTTAGATTTTAAGCCATGCAAATATACTCTGAATTGCTTGTAAGCATAAATCACTGTTAAGCACTCCCGCTCTGTCACAGTATAACTTCGTTCATGGCTATTCATGCTTCAGCTTCAGTACGCCATGGGTGCTTCTCCCCCTCATCATCATTATGAGACAGAACTGCCCCCACAGCGGGTAGAGGTGCATCTATCTGTACAATAAGTTCCTTTTAGAAATTTGGGTAGTGTAACACTGGTGCCTCAATCAACGCTGTTAAAAGAGTATCAAAGGAGCTTAAATAGTGTTACATCCATGCAAACGTAACATCCTTTTTTTAATAACTCAAACAGTGGACCTCCAATACAACTAAAGTTAGGTATAAAGCGGCAATAATAGCCAAGCATCCCTAAAAATACTTGTATATCTCATTACTGCTTGGTGTAGTCATTTTCCAAATGGCCTCCATCTTATATGGTTGGGGCCTCAACCCTGTTGCATCAACTACAAACCCAAGGTCTTTTAACTGATCCTTGAAATGTGGCATTAATGGGATTTGATTTTGATGTTGGCCTCAGCCAACTGGCGGAATACCTCTTCCAAATGGCTAAGATGCTCAGAAAACATGCGGGAGAAAACGTTAATATTGCCAAGTTATATCAGAATGCATGACAGCTTCAAGTTGTCAAGGATAGTGTCCATTGCCCGTTGGAAAGTACTGGTGCATTACACAGCCCTTGTGGCATATGTGTCAGTTGAAAAAGCCCTTTTGATGTGATAATGGCGCATTTTTCTTGTTCCACAGAAGGTAACTCAATCTTTCAATAGCCAGATATTAAATACATTGTGGAGAAGTAACGAGCTCCCCCAACTGGTCCAACGCATCATCAATTTGTGGAAAAGGATATGAGTCCTTTTTCATAATGCTGTTGAGCTTGTGGTAGTCTATTACTACCTGGTTAGTACCATCCTTCTTTTTGACAATTAGGACAGAGGAAGCCCATGGGCTCTTCGATGGTTCAATCATTCCTTGCTCCAACAGTTTATCGATTTCTGCTGTGACAACTTCTTCTGCTGCTCTAGATTGGCAGATTGACCAAGATCTGATGAGGGGATGATCCCCAGTGTCCACTCGATGGATCACTCCTTGTGCGCACCCTAAATCATGATCATCAACAGCAAAGATCTCTTTGTATTTTTAAAATAAAGCTTCCACTTGATCTTTATGATCTTCTTTTAACCTCATTGAATTTTCACATGGTACAACTGCCATTACGCCAGGCTGTGTTTCAACAGGCAGACCAAATTCATCCAGTGACCCAAACTCATGAATCCTGAGGACCTCCTAAAATGAAATGAAATGTAGATATGCAACTATTTGGGTTCAGCGGATTTACATTGGTTTATCCTAAAGATTCGCTACTAAGTCCTTGATCTCCCATGCCCTGGGAGTATAATGCCAGGAGCCACGTGGGGCTCAAGCCATGATTGCTTATAGGGCCCAATAACCTCCCCATATAGCCCAGAAGGCACTTCAACCTCTAACTCAATACTTATTATTGCTTGGTGTCCAGAGGGTATAGATATAGGGCCAGAAGCTCTAACTGGTAGCCCTTGATATTCATAAATTTGGTGAGGAAGGGCCCGGGTCTTGCTTTTTAGTCAATGATAGTGAACCAGAACCACTCCATCACCATATGCAAGGTTAATGTGACTCATTTGTACAGAATACTTTTGGTATTCCGCTGGAAGTGAAGTAGATTGGGATCCGCTGCCCCAGAATTTCAAATGTCTCCATTATCATATCAACAACAGCCCCAAAGTGATGCATAAAAACGGTTTTTAATTAACATGACATAGTTATTGTTGGGTAACACTATAGCTGAGGCTATAATGACAATCAACCCAAACTGCAAAGGTAGCGCACTGTATGCTCCTCAGAGACTGTGATTTCTGCGCCTGCGGTCCCAAACACCATATGATGCTCTACGTCAGGCTTTAATGCCAACTTTGACACCAACTTTGTGGACACTATGTTAATTGGGGCACCCATATCAATTATCACGCGACTTTGGTTTTTTCTACAACAGTGTCACAGTAAGTACACTCAGAGCAGGATGCATCTGATTGTTTTAAAACATGGACATTTAACTGATCTCTTTTTCCAAGGAAGCTCATAATACCCTTCCCCACTTTAAGGTATTCTTTTACAGTATCATCCACAGGTAGGGCTGCGGTTACCCCTTTTAAGTGGAGCGCATCGCTAATGGATCTGGTTCATCTGTAGAAAGGTAATCAAACAATTGGAAAGCATACGGCTTTGGTTGCTACTGGGAGCTTGCTTCTGCCATGTCCATGAATTGCATTTGTGTCAGAAAATTTACCCTATGTCGCAAAATTGACCATGGGCTCCATTAGTGTCCTAGGCCAACCATTATGAAGACTTGTGGCCCTTTTCTGTTTCGCCTTCATTGGCATACCAACCCCTACAAGTCCTGCGTCCAACCCACCTACTATTTGTGATGAACGGGGTCTCTCCACATTGCCCCAAAGCAGTTGGGCAAGAGGGCCCATGTGAGGGCCCATAGGCAAGAGAGGGCTGCTGTGGTTAGGTCCCTCATTTGTTGGCTTGATGAGAAGTTTAGATATCCCTGGAACACTGTGAGGATGATGCTCACACTGAGGAGGACGGTTTGTCCCCCAGAGAGAGCATACAGAGAGGCGACAGCTCTGTCAAAATCTGAGGAATGGTCCATTTGCATCACTCAAAATCCCTGGTTTTACTTCATAATCTCAATAAATGATTTCAAAATCTTAAAATTTTACTTTTGCTTTATATGGTTTTTATTTTATATTAGAGGGCATAGTTGTCATAAACACCTTTGCTTGGTTGTTTTTATGTTAGGGAATGGGGGATATGGGAAAATGGACCCCGCGGAGTCTGCGGGCAGTGGTCTATTCATGGACCTATTTTAAGAAACTTGGCCTCTGATATTCCCATCTAGGCCTGTTCTAGACCATTCATTGAGTACCCATGACATTACAGAAACTCTTCCGCATTTATTTTCGTTCACAGGGATAAATCAGAGCTCATGTTGACCTTATCGCCAAAATTCACATTTTTGGGATAAATTGGCCTGGCAGCCCCTGATTTGCTGGGCTGCCCTTCACCATGGCTCTCGATACTTTTGATGAGTGGCAGATTTGGCTTTGAAGCTCCTGATTCGCTGAGCTGCCTAATGCCATCATTTCCTCTTTTGGTGTTATTTGGCTTGGCAGCTCCTGATTTGCTGAGCTACCTGATGCCATGATTCTTGCCATTTCCATTTTTGACATAATTCTGCTTGGCAGCCCCTGATTCGCTGGGATGCTCTTTGCTGTTGCCAATCTCTATGCTTAGGTCCTCAGAATTCGGGTTGGCAGCCTCTGATTGGCCCAGTCACTACTTACGTCGACCTTTTCCACCTTTGCCTCGAGGTTTCATCAATTTTATGGCATCTGATTTGACAGAATGCCATTTTTGAAGGTCGTTGCCCTTGAGCCCTACGCTTTTATTTATATTGTTTATGATACTACTAGCTGCAATCCCTGCCTTAGGGGGGGGGGGTGGGGCTATGTGGCAGTCAGGCAGCACCTTGACTGTCAAATAACCCCCTCAGAGGAGAGCCCCTGCGCCCTCAGTATTCCTCCACCTTCTGGGGACAGTTGGCGCAATTGGCAGCTGTTTGCCAGGAGGATTCTTTTATCAGGTAGCTGACCCATTTCACCAAGTACCATCGCCTTTTGCGAGCGATCTTGGTGTCCAGAATCTCCTCCACCTTGTACTCCACCTCCCCTGAATTGTCTGACTGGACCAGCTATGGCTTTGCTGGTATGAGTCCTTCATACTTCTTGAGCTGTGAAATGTGCAAAACTGGATGTGCACGCAATCCTTCCAGGAATTCTAATTCATATGGCACCTCATTCACCTGTATAAGGACCTTGTAGGGTCCTAGGTTGGTGGGTCCAAACTTCCTACACTGTCCTGGGGGTGTTTAGTGTTTGGCATTTATCAATATGTAATCTCCCTCTTTGAGGGGCGGAGCCTCAGAGTGATGCGCATCCGCCTTCCTCTTCTGAGCCTCTGCCGCCTTCTCCAGGTTGGCTCTCAAAATCTCGAAAGTTTCTTGATTCTGGTCACTAAATCATCTGTCGCAGGGTTCATTCCCCAGCGTGTCCCTTCATAGTCCATGGGTGATACCCATGGTTCGCGAAAAAGGGTGACATTCCTGTTGATGAGTGCGCCAGGTTATTGTATGCAAACTGTGCAATCCTCAGCCACTTGATCCATTGATCATGTCGTGTGGTGAGGTAGCACCGTAGGTACTGTTACAGGGTCTGATTGACCCTCTCCATCTGGCCATCTGACTGGGGGTGGTAAGCGGAGGAACAGCATGGTATAATTTTTAAATTTTCCAGGAGGTGATCCCAGAACCTGGAGATGAACTGCAGGCCCCTTTCCGAGATGATCTTTTCTGGGAGTCTGTGTCAAGCAAAGACCTCCCTCACAAAGATTTTGCCATGTCCTTCGCCGTGACCTTAGAGGTGCAAGGGAAGAACTCCACATACTTTGTTAGTCAGTCCACCACCACCATGACCACGTTGTAGCCCTCCAATTTTGGGAGCCCGGTGATAAAATCTACACTTAGGGAGGTCCACGGCATTCAGGCGATCTGTAGTGGTTTTAACTTCCCTGCGGGTTTGTTTCAAGATGGCTTTGAACAGGAGCAGGTAAGGCAGCGCACGGTATACCCTCTTACCATTCCCACTAGGCTCAGCCAGGAGTAGTTCCGGCATATTAGCTTGATTGTTTTCCCCACCCCAGGGTGTCCCACCAGGGTTGGTCATGACAGCTCCATTACTTCAGTTTGAAGCTTGAGCGTCAGGACCCATATGCGGTCATGGTGCAGGATGAGGCCCCCCTCCTTCCTAAAATTCTTGTAGCCTTCGCTGGGGTCCCCTCCCTCTATCTCTCTCCTGACCTTCTCTCCAAATTTGGTGCGTCGTTGGGCTGTCCAAATTCTCTCTTTTTGGTTGGCGTGTTCCTCCTGTATCAATGCAAACAGCTGGGGAGGGAGCATCATGGCCGTGTTGAACTTGTCCAGCTCCTCCTTCGCAAAAGTCATTTTTGGGTCCCAGCTGAGTAGGTCTGGGAGTAAGTTGCTCTCCCTGGGCTTATATTATATATTAAAATCTTATTGAGACAGCTCCAGGTGCCAGCGGGCTTGTCTTTGATTCATCCTATGGGGGCTCTTGTGGAACTCTAAGGCCCTGTAGTCAGTCTGTATTGTGAACGGGTGGCGCGCATACAATAGATGATGCTGCCACTAATCTAGTGCCACTACAATCGCCCGGAGTTCCTTGTCATAGACAGGGTAGTTTTTTTCCACCAGTAGTATCTTCCTGCTGAAGTAGCATAATGGTTGGTCCAAACCATCCTCCCCTAACTGCAAAAGGACCGCCCCAATGGCGAAATTCGATGCATCTGTCTCTACAATGAACAGGAGATTGACGTCCGGGTGTGCTAGGACTGGCGCTGTGAGGAGGGCCTCATTGATGGCCTGGAATGCCCTCTCTTTTTCCTCCCCCCATTGGAAAGGGACTTGCCCGGTCAACTGGGCAAGCGGGGCAGCTGTTTCTGAGAGGTCCTTGGTAATCTCCTCAGGAAATTCACCACCCCTAAGAAACTGCGCACACCTGTCTTGTCCGTTGGCGCTGCCCATTCCTTCACTGCCGTCAGCTTGTCTAAGCAGATGGCTGTCCCCTTTTCAAATACAACGTTTCCTAGGAAAGATACTGAGCCCTTGTAGAACTCGCAATCGGAGGGCTTCAGACGCAGGTTAGCCTTGTCCAGTGCACTGAGGACCTTCTTGACGTCCTCTGTGTGCATCTCACGATACTTGGAGAACACCAAGATGTTGTCCATGTATGCGACACAGCATCTCCCAATCAAGTCGCCCAGGGCATGGTCAATGGTCCTTTGAAAAACGGCAGGGGCGTCTTAAGTCCAAACGTCATAATCTTAAACTCATATACCCCTAGGTGGCACTTGAATGCTGTGTACTGTTGTTTGGGTACAACTGGCACTTGGTTAAAAGTGTCAACCAGGTCTAACTTAGAGAACACCTGACTCCCAGCGATCATCTGTGAGATTCTCGCCATTAGTGGAATGGGTAAGGGTCTGTTTCAGTTATGGCGTTTAGACGGCAGTAGTCCACACAGGGGCGGAGCTCGCCATTGGCCTTGGGGACCAGGAGGATGGGAGGAGACACCACAGGAGATTTTCTCAGGCTCAGGATTTTCGGACGTTCGCGACAGTTTCCCAGGGCTTTTAGCGCGCTGCGTCCGATCAAATGTTCAGCTCCCGCACATTGCCCGGCCAGTTATAAGCCAGCAGCGCCGCCTGCGCGTCGCTGGTCAGCAGGTTGCCCAGGCCCATGCGTGAACGGTTCTGCTCAAGGAAAAAGCCCGCCAGCAATAACACGTCACGCCCGCGTTCACGCAGCGCCGGTACTTGCAGCGGTACACGCTCAGGCGGGTGATAAAAGTCGGCACGGTAGCGG